>JALMQS010000166.1:569295-593882 GCA_024734495.1 Forficula auricularia
GAAAAACGTTAATAACTCCTTTGATATAATTTTTAAAATTATGAAATCAATAGATATTTTAAAACAATTAATTATTAATAATTTAATTTAATTTTGAACGAAATCGATTTAGTACTTTTTGAGAAAATCGTCGAAAACCCCGAAAACCGTCTATGAAAGGTCGTTTTAGAAGAATTTTAAAATGCACCTCCATGTCACAAGTCAGCGTTTCGTTTCATATGACTTTTTTAACTTTTTTCTGCTTTCAAAAAACATGGTTTTTTTACGGTTCAGATGGTTTTTGACCATTTTCTCAAAAAGTACTTAATCAATTTCGTTCAAAATTGAATTTAATTATTAATTGTTTAAAATTCGAATTTTAACATTTTGTATTTAATAAAAGAGCGAAGCTTATGCCTCTAGCGGGCCTAGGACGAGTTAGTCTTGTAAACAGAGGCAGCCTCGTTAGTTGCAAATTATACCTTGGCTGGCACACTTGTTTGAAAAACACTTGTTTGAAAAACACTTGCTTGAAAAACCGATACATTAAGTATTAGTTACTATGAAAAGAGATTAGTTTCAGTGTCAGCCATCTTTAATGTTTCAAGTTAACCGGATAGGAGATTTCAATTGTGCCTTCTCTTATAATAATAATTAAAACCTCTGGATAAGATCTCAATTGGGCCTTCTCTTATAATAATACTAAACCTTGAAACCAGATTTCGAATCGGTTATAAATGGAATAAGGATTGAAAGGATTGTCTTAAAAAGCAGCTCGCGCACTGGGATGATCGCTTTCCTTATTGAAAATCAGCAAACCATCAACATCATATGTAAATATTTCCATCATCTCATTAAATTATAAATAAAACAAATTTATTGCTTTATAATTTATTAAAAGAACAAATCATATAAATAAACCTTCCTGTTAATACATAAGCATATAATCTACAGTCCACTCAGTTTCAGCTTCTAATAAGGTTCCAGCGACAACCAAAGAGAAATCTTTAATTTTTATACAATTAATAATTAATTGTTTTATAATATCGATTAATTTCATAGTTTTAAAAAAAATTTCAACGGAGTTATTAGCGGTTATTCAAATTGCATTTCAAATTAACTACCCTTTAAAATGCAAATTTCCTAATAATAGTTATTTGATATGATAGATAAATGAAAATAACACATAGACATTTAATTTCAATAGATTTGAATAAATATCTAATGATAAAAAAATTAAACTTTTAGCCATTTCTAGTTGAGGAGAGAAGAAATTGAATCTTTTCATGCAATTTCTTTTAAACTACAAAATTATTAATTAAAATGCTATTTTCTTATATTATAGACATACTGTGAACCTTCAGGTAGATGAAATCGATAAAATAAGATCGTTTTCTTTCTCATTTATAATTCTTTTGATGAAGAGAGTGGGTCGCTATCACCCGTCACCAGCGAGTCATTTGTTACGGTTTTCTACCTTTTTACCATTTTCTTAAAAACTAATCAATCAATTTCGTTCTCAATTCAATATAATTATTATTAATCGATTATTTTATAATATTTATTAATTTCATATTTTTAAAAATTATTTCAAAGTGGCAATTAGCTTTTTTCAAATTAGACTTCAAATAAACTACCCTTTAAAATGCAAATATTCTAATAAAAACTATTTGATATAAAAGATAAAATAAAATATTTCATAGATATGAAATTTCATTAGATTTAATTGAATATGTGATGAAGAAAAAATTAAACCCTTTTTGGTGAAAACAGGATTTTCTAGTGATGTTGAAATTTCGAAAAAAAAAACTCCATCTTTTTTAAAAATTCAAAAACCCACTTGCTTTTATTCAATAGAATAATATTTTAAAAAGTTTTCGGCTCACATGAATCTCACTTTTCCCTTTTAATGAAAGAAATTTGAGCTTACACTTTTTCACCTAGAACCAACACCGAACTCCTTAAAAGTTATTACACTTTTTCATTATAAGTTCAATGAAACTGTATTGATAGTTTTATCACTCAGGTTCTTAAATCATGATATGATATTAAATGAATAAAATATAATAAAAAATATTTTACTGTTTTGTTAATTTGATTGTTTGCCAAATATTTATAAAATCCCACTATCATCTAGTAGTTAATACTTGGAACATTGTACCAACTATACCTAGTTTACCTGACGTTGGGCAATGATGGTGGTAACGAAACGCCGAAATCTTCATCAATCTCTTCGCTAGTTTCGGCTTCTTCCATTTCTTTCTTCTCCGTCAAAAGTAAAAGTGGTTCGAGTTGGGCAAGCTAGACAAAAAAACCAAATCAAGGTAAGGAAAAGATTAAAATTAACTTGATAAAATAGGGTAGATAGATACCTTCAATCGGCTTGTATTAAATGTATTTTTGTTGGAAGAAGACGAGGTGACGTTCATCTGAGGAACGCTGATGTTCAAATCACTGTGAAGTGTTACGTTCACAGCAAGCATCTCTCCGGGGACAATTACTGTGGTGGTCATTGAGATTTCTTCTCCATCTTTTTGCTCAATACTGATGTCCACGTCTATAAAAATTACATCAAAAAAATAAGAATCTTTCTTTAATGTAGTTCACTTTCGTTTTTTTTTTTTTTTTTATTTTAAAAGATTTAATAAAATATACGCTAAAATATAATTTCTGAAAAATACACGATTTTGAAACATTTCAATTACATTCAATCCATTCACGTGGTCTACGTCACACGAATTTTAGATTTTTAGACCCCCCTCCCCCTGTGTCACATTCTGTCACATTTTCATTGAGCCCCTCCCCCTACACTATCACTTTTATACCCTATAATTTAATAATTGTAGAAAATTTAAGTGTTTTTGCTAAAAATTGCTTGCTTACAATTTTTTGTCTAGATTTATTTTACCAACATTTTCAGGTTGGAATAATAATAACCTGAAATCTAAAAAATTTATTTGAAAATTTTTTAATTTGACTTTTGTGACATCAATATTTTTAAGATCCTCGGGCCCCCCCTGTCATATTTTGTCACAAATCTGAGATGCTCCCTCCCACCTTAATGTGGGACGTAATTTATGGACGACCCTTTAGCGGTAGAGGAGACTGTATAAGGCACGCAGGTAACTAGAATTTTCTGAGAGAGGGGGCAAATTTTTTATTTTTATTTTATTTAATCAAAAAAAAATGAGAATTTTATCAAAATAATGTTGATAATTTTTATAATAAAAATATTTTCTATTTTAAATGTAGAATCTATTAAACATCTATCAAAAAATGAAGAATGAGATGATTTTTATTGAAATGTTAGAAAAAACGAAAACGATATTTACTACTGACAAGACAATTTCAGGGTAGAGGGGGGTTTGTAGTATATGGATCATGAAGTCTCGTGTTTAATTGCCAATCAAGACAGAAATATTTTCTTAAAAGACTTGTTCATGTGCTCTCCATCAGCTTGATGTTTGTGTTACCTTTTGGTAAGAGCTCTTCTGACCAGGGCTGTGGAGTCGGAGTCGGGAAAAATGTGTCGATTCCGACTCCGACTCTGACATTTCTTCTTTTTGTTTTCCATAAAATTTTTTTCAAGTTTTATATTCGAAATGGGCAAAATAGTGTTTCTTGCTATGACGACTTTCAAGCAAATGAACTGGATTAACAGGTATATTTGTTTTCCAAATTTACCTGCTATTTGCTTTTCAGAAAAATTTAAATATTTTAAGAAAGAATCTAAATTTAAGGTCAAAATTCAAAGATTTTAGTAGAAAATAATTTTATATTGCTTCTCAAAGCGATTCATCCACTCAGGAGTTGAACCCGAGCCCTAACATATCGTAGTTTAGTTTGGAAAAATGACAAAGGATGGTTTATTTGTATGAAGTTTATCATGCTATTCAGTACATATTAAACAAATAATAATACTTCTTTACAATTAAAAGAAATTTATGAGAAGTATCTCAAAAAAAAATATTAAGAAAACTTTTGATAAAACGCAATATATTTCGGGCTATTGAACCATGTTTAGGAGTAGGTACATATAATACTGAATGACAAAAGTTGAAATTTGGTATTCAATATATAATATGTATATAATGTAATGAAGATGAGAAATATATATTATAGTTTCATCAGATAAGCAATCAGAGAAGACCAGGCAATTATTTGAATTTAACGAACGTTTTATTCTTCTCGATTTTCAAATTCAGATTTTTTTACTTGTTGTGAGTATGAATTATAGTTAAGTATCTACATATAATTTTTAAGAGTTATACTTAATATTTTAATGACTCGGTATTTAATTTTGGCAGAGTCAAGTCGAGTTTTTTTTACCAACTCCGCAGCCCTGCTTCTGACAACACATAATTTCTTAACTCTAATAAGATAATTTAACCTCGATACTCGGGGATTCACTTTTTCAAAATAATTAAAATCATCAGTAACTAAAAATTCATTCTACTTGCCATAAGGGACATTCTAAGTACACCTCTTACCTATTCCATATTTTTCATCTTAATTTTCCATCATAAAATAATATTTGTCTATTTGAACAAAGTTAAACTTTAAAATCATGAAATAATATGCTAATGAAGGTTTTAAATAAGCCGAAACTATAAGTATATTTTGAAGGAGACAATAAAAGAGTGTGTCTTCTGCTGGAATTATAAATTTTATTTATTTATAACGAGACTATAGTTTCGAGGGCTTTGCCCTCTTCATCAGTTTATTACATCTCGTTATAAATAAATAAAATTTATAATTCCAGCAGAAGACACACTCTTTTATTGTCTCCTTCAATATATAAAAATTCTGCTACTCTCGGCAAAAACTTTCAATTTAATATAAGTATATTGTTTTTGAGAATTTTTATTGATTGTTAATTAATCGTTTATTTACTGATAATAATGGTAAAAGATTATTTTAGTGAATAAAGTTTTGAATTATTATTATTGGTTTATCGGCGCGTATACTACTAAGGTAATTTGGGCCATCACGTAGGTAAGAATAATCTCCTTAATACTTTCCGACCCCCGACACCCCATCAAGACAACTTAGAACCGTCTTCGCCGTGGCACAGCCAGGCAAGCATAAATGCATCCTGAACGATTGTGCCGGGATCCAGGCTGCCGCGGAAAGGCCTCTAGGGACGGAAAATACTCTTAGGTTACTATCTCGATATGCCAAATATGGTATACAACAAGAAGAAGACCATTGTTTATGGAGTTGTATATCGAGAGTATAAGACAAAATACGAATAAAAATAGTATCACAGATAATGAAATAGAAGGAATATCACAGATAACTAAACTTTAATATCCGAAATAAATTAGGCATACTAAAATAAACTACATAACAATAAATAAATATCGAGGTGAATAAACTAAATATCAAAGATAATTTGCCTTAAACTAAATATAAAGTTTTGAATCTTCTTAAAATCAGAACTCTACTTTTAGAATGTAATCAAAATGGTTTACCTGAAGAAGTAATAACATCCGGTTCAGTCTCGGTGCTGTTCATTACTTCTGTAATGCTTCTTTGTGTGTTAACATCTGTGGTCATTTGAGTGAATTCCGTGGTTGTTTCCAGAGTGCTCAGCTCAGTTGAGGTGATGATACTGGAGTCATCCAGGGTGTTGCTGATCGTGGTCGTGTCGATGGGCGCCCCGGATGAAGTCCATTCCATCGTGGTTGTGGGTATGGTGGTCTCTTCAGCTGGAACGATCGCGACAGTGGCGTTGCTTGCAGCAGCCTGCAGGTCTTCGGTGGTACTTAGTTCGGTCGTGGTTTCCAGGCCATGACTCCTGCCTTCTTCTGAGGTCTGAAACGCGGGGATGGCACGACGTGAGCTACCCTGATTCCGCTCTGAGAGGCCATTACTCTTAAACAGAAAGTACATATATTAATCTAGATTAATAGACAAGACGTGGATGTGAAGAAAATCCAGGTTCACTTTTAATAATACTTTAGTAAAAATTAAAAATGACGATTACCTCAAAATGTAATTCAATTTTTGATGCTGGTACCAGATTGCCATCAGTGGAATTGGCTGTGAAATGAAAATCAATTTTAATAGAAAATATTAATTGAGAGTGGTGCAATTAATGCCTACTACTACCTACAGAGTGTCCTTAAAGATTAGGAATAAATGAAACATTGAATTAACCAACGGTTTTCTTAAAGACCTCAAACAAATCGTTTGTTATGTGGTTAGCTTGCTATAAAAAAAGGGCGAATTTTTCTATTTCCAATCGAATAATTGAACTCATGTGAAATAACACATAAAATATTTATAATTAAAAGAATGATGATGCAGGTCCACTTTCGAAACTATAATCAAACAAATAATTGTACTAGTATATATTTATATTTGGTATATAATACTATATAATGCATTTGTTTATTTACATCAAGCAGCGATCAACCTCATTGATTTCTTTTTATATAGTTTAATCTCCTTCTCTAGACAAATTGAACTTTTATATTCATTTCGGGAATAGCCATTCCATTGTGAAATTTTTCAAAAGTTTTCTGTTTAAACTAAATGGTTTGGCTATGTGTTTAAATTTAGAATTATTAATTGTAAATTTTTAAAAATCTTGTGACCTATATGCTGTACACCTACTTCCGCTTGTACTTCCAAATATTTCCAAGTACTTCCAAATATTTCCAAGTACTTCCAAATATTTCCAAGTACTTTCAAATATTTCCAAGCACTTTTAAATATTTCCAAGTACTTCCAAATATTTTCAAGTACTTTCAAACATTTCCAAGTACTTCCAAAATACTTCCAAAGAGGTGCAACACACCTACTTCCAATCGAGGATCACCCCTCGGGGTAGCCATTAAGCCTGATAGATCTTTGGCGCTTTGTTTCCTGAGGAAGTGAATACCACCCTTGTGACATGTAATAAAAATCATACATAACAGTTGCCATACAGTAAAATATAATCGGGGGATTTTTTCAAAAACCTTCTCTTGGTAAAGTATACTTTTATATTAAGAAAAATTTGTATTTTTCAAAATGATGGGACATTGTGTTAATAATTCATCGAAAGATCGAAAGAGAGTGTGAGTAAATGATTTTATACTTGGCTATATAAAATTCTTGTAATGCCTGAATATAGATTGCCTAAAATATGTTACCAAAGAATGCTTACCCTTAGTAATGATCAGAGTCATTCTATCGATTTGAACTGGGCCTATCAGATCAAAAAGTTTTTCGATGTTTTAAATAAATCAGAAATTTGGTTTAGGTAGGACCCAGAAGAAATTAGGGGTAACATAAAAAGCCTGACATGGGAACTAGAATCTTATTATTTCGGGGAGGACAACAAGAGAATGGTTAATTCCTCCTTTGCCCCTCTTTATCGATTGATCAACTATAGGCAGGGAGGAATTCTGGCAATGAGGGCTCCCATTCGGATGATGAGACTCCTTCACCAGGCTAGGGTGGGCAATATAAAAATATTATATTTTTGGATGAATGGTTCTGGTCATAAAATAAACCCGGAGATGGTCTGCTCCATTTGTAACAAATATGAAAGTGAAAATTTATTTCATATTTTAAATGAATGCCTGTTTAGTAGTACAATGCGTTGAGGGAAGTCTATTTAAGGGATTCTATTGAGAATGCTGAAGATTTTTGGGATATTTTAAGGCCTTTGAGCTTACAAAAGCTGAGAAGCTTATACAATTTTATTGATGGTGTTCTACGTCTCCGTTCATTTATTATAAAAGAATGAGGGAGGGAGGGGGAGGGAATGGTTTATTGTTATATTTGTTCACAATTCTGTTTATTTATACTTAATTCTTGTATTGAATTTTACCAATTCTATATATACAATAAATAAATAATAATAATAATAAATGATTTTATACTGCAGTCGTAGCGATGAGGTCGACACTCGCCGGGCAACACGACAGGCGTGCAGCCACTGAGGATGGGTGCCCCGAGAACTCCAGAACATCGCACTTGACCGTGAAGACAGAAACATCGCTGGCATGGCTGCAAGCTAGGAACCGCCTCGCCCGGTGTAAACGCTCGACCCGCATGCAGGCAACCCCGCGCCGCCGCTGCGGCACACCCAAAATACTAACACTTGATTGTGGACATTGACACTTTTCTTAAGAACGAATGAAAAATAGAAACATGGGACATTAAATGAGGATTAACAAATTCCAGTAGTGCACTTACCAAGGGCAGAGGGAGGATTCTCGCTTGAAGAGGATTCTGCCAAAAACAAATAAAGTAAAAAGGTATTAGTAGAATTCTATCTTCACCAGTGGAGGATTAAGACAATATAAGGCCTTAGGCGAAAAAAAAAAAAAAATAGGCCACCGATAACAAAAATATCTTTGGAAATTAATTAATAGGTATTATAAATATAAAACGTAATTTTAATTACGTAGATGTAATTTATTATTCTTATTTTTATGTTTCAATAATTTATAATACTATATAATATATATAAGAAACTCTTTGCTAGGCTTAATAGACTAGGACAGGGGTTCCCAACCTTTTTGCACCTGCGTACCACTTGACTTTTTGAGAAATTTTGACGTACCACCAGACCTAAATATTTTAATAAAAGTATAATATTTACTCTTCTAAAAGTGTTCAAAGGCTTTTTGAATTAAATTCCTGAGAAAACAACATATTTAATGGTTAGATATTTGTTTATTTATAAGCAAAAAATTAATAATCATACAAAATATACTTTTATAGTCTTTAGTGCGAAACTTGTTGTTGTTTGCCTGTGATTAAAATAGAGTGAAGTTAATTTCCATTACTCCTAATGTTGATATTTTAAGTCCTCTTCAACACTTATTCTGCTTCTATGTTTATTTTTTATGTACAAGAGTTCAGAAAATCCACTCTCACACAAGTAACTCGTAACAAATAGCAGAGGTTGTCGGAAGATCAAAGGGTACTCGGTTTTACATCCGATCCAGAAGTTACTTAAAGATTTCTCTTTAAAATAATCTTTCATGGAACTATCTTCTGTAAGATCGATAAAACTTTCTTTTAGTTCCAATTCATTTGGTTCCCGAAAAAGTATTTCTGTTCCAGTCCACCTTTGGATAATCTTCAGAGAAATACCCCTTAAAGCTTTTTTGAAGGCCTTCCAAGTGAACAATGATATCTGCAACCACATCTGGTTTTTTATATATATAGCCTAAAGTAAAAAAGTAAAAATAATGAAAACGACAAAAAAGAACAAAAAATATTAACATTGCAATATAGGTAAACATTACGCGTAAAATGAGGAGTTAACTTTGCTAGGAAAAAAAGAGAATTATAAAGAAGGGAAGTGGCCTAGTTGGAATTATATAACGTTCTCTCTTCTTGTTACAAAAATAATTTCGAGTTATCGTGCGTATCAAAATACACAGCATTTTTTCGATTTACCGAAGTTAACAGCTGAAGAGTTCGAATTATCGAGAGTCTACTGTATAAATAAAAAAAGACTTTCGAAAAAGATGGATTTTTAAATTCATTTTAAATAAATCGATTTATAGGTACATACAATTGGTGTGTTGTAATATGGAAAAAAACAAATCAGATGTTTGTATATCTTTATGCACACTTAATCCGAAAAGTGTTTTGTTTTGTTTTTAATTATTGATTGTCTATGTGGTCTTGTCTGTGGTCAAATTTTTATTTTAACTTAAAAACCAATGGGAATCTAGTTCGTGTGCTATATATAATGTGTTTAAAGAGCTTATTAGATTTTGGCGAAATCGACTCAGAAATTCCGAGTTAACTCTTAGCATTAAAAGATTTCGAAAAACAAAAAATAAATAATAATCATCTTAAAAACTAAAAATTGGGATTTGTTATAATCATTAGAGATTAGTTAAAACCTATGTAGTGATGAGCAGAATTGGTCTTGGTCTTGCAGTCTTGGCCTTGCTTTGCTCATCACTAATATTAATACTCAAAAACAAAATAATAATAATATTTTTCTTAAAAGTGATCAGGACTTTCTAAACTCCCTATAGAAGACTTTACAAACACACCCTCTGCCTATATTAATTAGTGATGAGCAGAATTGGTCTTGGTCTTGCTTTGCTAATCACTAATATTAATACTCAAAATCAAAATAATAATAATATTTTTCTTAAAAGTGATCAAGACTTTCTTCACCCTATAGAAGACTTTACAAACACACCCTATGCATATATTAATTAGTGATGAGCTTGGTCTTGCAGTCTTGGTCTTGGTCTTGCTTTGCTCATCACTAAACCTATGTTTTCAAGATTTTACAAATAAAATTATAGAAAATATTTTAAAAATCAAAACGTCGAATTTTTTCCATGAATAAGCAAAATTTTTATTATCATAGATAATTCTCGTTTTTAATTATTTTATAGAAATGAAAATGAACTTAAAATTAAATCAATACAAGGGGTGTGGAAAACTGCCTGGATTGCTCAAGTCTTATCAGATTTTGTTTTGATGAAAGTTTTGTCTTATGGAGAGATACCTTGGCATTCGTATGCAGAAGGACAGCAAGAGTGATGTCGAAATTGGGGGCGACATCCGGCAACTGATAACACACACTGAGGTTTCAAACATCTTTGCCTTCCACCAATGCAATAGCAATGTTCACAGAGGCTGGAACTTAATAACGCACTTCCCTCCGCATATGAACTTCCATTAATGAAACAACCTGAAAAAATAATCATTTTAATGTTGATACAATAATTGTGACAATAGTGGGGTTTTATCAATGATTTTAAAAGTATAATTGAGGATTAATTGGAATGCAGCCCAAGAATAAATAAAAAGATGATTCCCAATAAACGAAGATTTATTGGACACTATCTAC
This sequence comes from Forficula auricularia, assembly GCA_024734495.1. NCBI lineage: Eukaryota > Metazoa > Arthropoda > Insecta > Dermaptera > Forficulidae > Forficula > Forficula auricularia. The sequence continues at coordinate 580,106 of JALMQS010000166.1, forward strand.
CGATGTTTTGGTAGATCTTCTCTCCATCTTCACAGGTCAAAGGGTCAATCTAGGAAGCATGTAACGATTTTATTTCTTGTTTTCTTTATCAGTGCTCGTTGGTGCTGATCAGTGTCCCTTTGAATCTTCAAGAAGAAGGGAAGATCTCAAAAAGTGTAAAAAGAAAACCTTCCAATAAATTGTCTTTTATTGGCAATCATCTTTTTGAAGTGATAAGTTCTTTTGGCTCGCTTTGGACACTTTTTATTTTACTTGGCAGTAAATGAGATTGAGCCGTCACGCGCCACGCTTCCCACGCGTCACGGTTGGTACCAATTCAAGTGACAGATGGCGCTGCATCATTAACTCTAAGCTCAAATTAATATCTTATATTTGAATTTTGGCGCTAATGTACATTTTATTTTCCTGGGTAGTCAATGGGATTGAGCCGTCAGAAGTCAGGTCACGGGTCACGGTTAAGCTGTAGTCTAGTGCCAGTTCAATCATTGTCGAAAAATATATTAATTATTCCTTTTCAAAAAATAATAAAATTATTAAAATTTATATTTTTATAAAAAATAAATTTTGTAATTAAAGTTTTAATTATTTTTTGGGGTTGTTAAATATATAGTATGTTATTTTTAAATATAATATAATAAAAAATATTTAAAATTTTAACTAAAAAATTTATTTTTTCATAAAAATATAAATTTTAATTAAACAATTAATTATTCCAGCGCCTCCCAATCGATCGCAGACCCCAAGGATCGAAAATAATTTTCTCTTCACCCGGGGCGCGACCACAACGACAAAGCATTGCAGTACATATGCAAAGATCCCGGGTTCGAGACCCGGCTGATCCTTTTGTCTGTAATAAAAATAATCTTTTCTTCGTTCCCTAAATTTGAATTTGTTATAAATTTTAATTATTTTAGAATATTAGAATTATAAATGCCATATAATATATATATATATATATATATATTATATCACTTCTGTCGTGTGGTCTTAAGTAGAGTAACTATATAGGGACTCTATAGAGTCACTGTAGTCTTAAGCACACATCCGAATTTTATTTATTCTTGGATTGTCTTCCATTCATTTCTCAGTTTTATATCTATCAGTCAGTCTCCGAGAAAAAACATTTAATATTTCAAAATAAAAAAGTACACATTGTTTTCCACTATTAAATTTATAACACAACTCAAAAAAAAAAAAAAAAAAAAAAAAATTGTTGCCTTGGATATCTCTGCGGATTTCTATAATTTCAAGTAAAGTTTACGAATATATTCGTGAAAGTACTGAATTGGCTCTGGTTTTTATGATTTTGGTGTACATATAATATTGAAAATAAGCTTATAAAAGGCGTTTCTCTAAAGTGCAACTGTTTTTGCTAATTTTTCTCTCTTTTTAGATCTATATAATTTAATGAAACACTAAAACAAAATAATTAGTAATATTGATAGAGATTTTCTTTAGGAGACGGACTGGTATAAATATGCAATTGATGTTGATTTATATTCATTTGTGGTTGTAAAAAAAATAAGACTATAGAGGTTTTATTATTTTACATTTGATATTAAACCGACGTTTCGAGATTTTTTCACTTTCCTCTTCAGGTAACAAAAAGTCAATGAAAAGTAGTTCAAAACATAATTACTTTCTGTCTCCTTTTGACAATGCCAAAACATTATAAAAATTTTTTCATTCGAATAGAAAAATAAAGTAAAAAGCAATTGATCATCAATTGCTTTTACTTTATTTTCTATCTGTGATGAAAAAAATTTTATAATGTTTTTTTGGCATTGTTGTTAATCATTAACATATTGATCATCAATTGCTTTTTTACTTTATATATTCGAGATGAAAAAAATTTTATAATGTTTTTTTGGCATTGCTCAGCGAGACAGAAAGTAATTAAGGTGTTTTGAACTACTTTCATTGACTTTTTGTTACTCCTGAAGAAGGAGAGAATAAATTTCCGAAACGTCGGTTTAACAAATAAATGTAAAATAATAAAAACCTCTATAGCCTCATTTTTACAACCACCGTGGACTGCTTTCATCAACATCCAATTGCATTAGTAATATTTTTCAATAAAAAATTGATATTATAGAATATACATGCTTTTTCTTTTTCATATTTCGGCTTTTTATATTGTATTATGAAAATGAAGATTAAAAAAAAAAATCCAGAGCCAATATTCCAAAACCATTCATACTCTATAAATTGTTGGCATAAAATTACTCGAAATTATTTTTATATCAAGGGCAATAAAGCCACTGTTGACCAGCATAATTCATACATTTTTTATAATTATTATTTTGTTTCATATTAAATTTTAGTTAAAAGACATTGAATTCAACTGAATTACTTTATAGGCCAGGAGGTTCAAATAAATATCCTTTTTCACCCCCCATGGGGATGCATATAGTGTAATTGCATAATAATAATTCTGGTGAGAATGAAATACAATATGATATTGTTACTGCCACTGGAGAGAGGAGTCAGAGGGGAATTCTTTAAGGGGTTCGGGACTGTTTATCACTTTTATAAGAAAATTCTCCAATTTTTATCATCGATCATTGATGAATTAAATATTTATTCCCGAAATTTGAAGTTGATCGTCTTTCCCATTACCGAGAAATAAATGATTGAATTTTTGTCTTTTTAACATGGAAGTAAATGGGCTATAACTTCTATACAAATTATAGCATTTTCAACAAATTTACACAGATCAATAATTCAACTTTTATTAATCGAATGATACATTTTTCAATAGATTTGACAGTCTAAATAGTTTAGTTATTCATAAATGTAAAAATAAAAAGTTATTTGCAGCCAACAGAATATAACAAAAGCACTAGTGTACTAGAATTCCAACTCTATTTCTTGAAATCGTTTTTCTTTTTTATTGAAATTATCAAAACAAAGATTTTTATTCGAAATTAACCTCATTTTTAACAATTTTTTTTTATTCCAAAATTTAATTGGCAGACGTTGTCACTCTGCAGAAATACAAAGATTTTTCTAAGGTCAACCAGATAGATAAGCTATCTCGAACTCCCTTAACTGACCTTTTCAAAACCCTGAAGAGGGAGGGATTACGCCCCCGAAACGTCGGTTTATGAATAAAAAGATAGTTAAAATTATCTTTTTTTTAATTTTTGACTTCTTCATCAATATCCACTCAATTCACTTATAAGTCCATATCCAAAAATTACTTCAATCTCATAATAATAATAATCAGAATATTTCGAGTTGCTTTTAATTTAAAAAATAAAGTCTACTATTATTATATTTTTGTTGATTTTGAAAGATTGAAAACCTTTAGTGTCATTTGCCTAAATTCTATATAATTCAAGAGAATCTTTTTGTTAAAATAAGTATTTTATTTACCATTACTAGATGCCATAAAATTCTGATCGATCTGTGGCGTTTCTTGTTGAACATCACTAACTGAAAAAAAGAAAATTTATGATTAAAATTTTTATTTTTTTAGTTATCTTAATTAAAAATTAAATTTCTAATATAAAGTATTTTTTATTTGCAATATTTATATCTTTTTCTATAGCTTTAGGCCATCGCGAAGCATATCCCATATAGAAAATGACGAAGGGCCCAGAACTGGGCCAACACTTCTCAAGCTTGGCCCTAGTCTGCAAGTCAGTACTGGCCCTACACTGGTTTGAATAGGGGATGATAACCGCGGCCCAGACTGGTAATCTATATTGGCTCAATACTGAATTCTAAACTGAGCCAAAATGGGCCCAAGATTGGCTCAACACCGAACAACCCAGGCTCGGTTGCCCATGATGGCCTGTGCTTGGCCCCTTCGTTCAAGCCTGGCATCTCCTATATGGGATTCTTTGGGTCGCGCAAAGTTGTTAACCAAATATTTTACTATTTTTATTTTCAATAAGTTTAAAAATATATTTTAGTATGATCTAAAACAGGGGTGTCCAACTCCGGCTTACACGGACACAAATAAGAAAAAAATTGTCTCAGACCGCGGATAAAATATTATAATGATATTTGTTATTTAAAAAAAGATAAGTTAATAATGTAGAAATAAGAACTTTATTATTTTTTTAGCTCTTATTGAGCTTCTAATTTTACTTTTTCTTATATTTAATACTTTAAAATAGCTTTTTTTATAATTAAATTTTATAATTCCAGCAGAAGACACACTTTTTTATTGTCTCCTTCAATATATAAAAATTATGCTACTCTCGGCACAAAAACTTTCAATTTAAGTTAAGATAGCTTCTCGAATATGAAAATACATTCCTAAATACTTATAAAAAGTGATATTATGTATTAATATTTGTTTATATTTTTTCCTGGCTAGATAACTAATATAAAATTCTAATAAAGAGACAGTATTCAATTTTTCTTTCAGATAAGTATCTAATTGTTGTTCGAAAAGTTTGCAAGTGGAAAATTTATTTCTAAAGAAAATGGAGTCGAAAATAGACCAAAATGATGATTCTTTTTTCGAAATCTTGAAATCTAATTCTAAATTCAAAAATTTAATATTAGCACTTTTATTTTCCGAAAACATCACAGTAGATTTTCTGATTTCTTATTTTAGAGAAAAAAATTATCAGGCCAAATTGTTGTGTGTTTTCCAGTATTTAGATATAAATCTCAATGTTTTAAAGAAATTTATGACTTTATATTGAGGGTTTAAGTCGAATGGGATTAAAAAAGGATATAAGGGATTGATAATTTATTTTTTTTAAAAGGTCACGGATATAATAATCTCCCTGTCTATCCATTTTCTATTGACATGTAAGAACGTGCAAAGATCTAAAAGACAAGTCCTGACAAGTTTTAATCCAGAAGAGAAATTTTCAATTAATTGTGATTGTTCTGAAAACCCCAAAATGAAAAATATGAGAAGAAGAATTTTTAAATATTCGAAACTTCATTATTTTTTTTATCTTATATAGTTGAGCTTATGATTTTGATTTTAGTGAATTTTATTCTTGAAAAAGCTTCACATATTGTACAAATGTACATCCATATTTCGAAAAAGCGAATAAATATATCTCTACACATAAATCTCAATGTTTTAAAGAAGTTTTTGATTTTATGTTGGGCCACACTCATTGCAGTGCTGGGTCGCATTCGGTCCGCGGGCCACGAGTTTGGACAGCGCAGATCTAAACAAAGGCATTGAAAAATATTTCGTCGGCAGTAAAACTGCAAACTTCATTTTTTATCATATATGACATATTAAGGTAGTTGTTTTGCGACAACATTAGCAAAAAGTTAATGCTAGATTATATTGAACAGACAATAAGGATTCATAGTTCATAAGCCCAAAACTTTTTGCTGTTTATGTACCAATTCTAGCTAATCCCGTTCTCGTTTGACAAATTTTGGCACCATTGTAAGAGATTGAATATTTTTATATTAAAATCACAGATAAAATACATTTTAAAGGTCGATTTATTTCTATAAAAATTGTTTTGTTATTTTTTAACAAATGTAATCAAGGTCTACGTTACACCTTTTATGAAAATTATAATTTTGAAAAAATCTAGCTCATGCGCGCATTATACATCTTTCGCTGATTAAATAAATGCGCTGTTGCCAAATTGTTGTTAGTGAAATTTTTTTTATACATTTCTCATTATTTATTCCTTATTATTTCAGAAACTGTGTTGTAACTATGAATAAAAATTATTTTAAAATATGTATTGGTTATTGTTTAATGTTGGTTTTGTTTTTTATAAAAATAGTAAGAAGGGTTTCTTAATTATCATTAAATATGTATGTAAATTTTCCGATATCCCGTATAGTGCAATGTTAAAGAGCCTGGAAAAACCTCGATAAAGTTTAGGGAAAGCGGTGTTGGTTTATAGTGAAACATATTAAACAAAGGAATTATTATTTAACGGGTTATAGTGGTGTTTCACCGAAATTCATTCGTTCCTTACTAAACATTTGTTCTATCACTTATCTTCGAATTAACCTTGCAACTGCTTCTTGTGTCTAAATTTATATATTCTAAAACCCTTAAACAAATTCCTTTAACAGGTATTCCCAGAATTCTATACAAATAAATTTCGAACTAAGACATCCTATTTGAAATGCACCTGACCTTGTCCAGACAATTCGTTCAATAACCCTTTTTCTACCTTCCACATACCTTTAAATTCAACCACTCAATTCTTTCAACTCCCATTGGCTCACCCCCTCCACTCGCCCTGTACTATAATAACATCGATACAATGTAAAATTTTTATATTCAGTGTTCTGTTTAACCTCCTGATGAAGGGTTCATAGCCCGAAATATGTATAGAGATAAATAAAAAATCTCCAAAATAATTTAAAAGATTTTTTAATTTTTTAATTTTATTTCCTCTTTGTGAAACACCACTATAACCTGTTAAATAATAATTCCTTTGAAAAACTCGACTTTTTAAATTTAATATCTCCGGAACTGTATTGCTCATAAATTTCGTTTTACCACCAAACGATGCAGAAGTATCTAAATAATCTGTCTAAATTTCAAAAAAAAATCCTAAGAAAACGCATTTGGCGGAGCAACTACCTTAATACCGTTCGAAAGAAAAAGAGATATAGCATCGTCCAAGTAAAAATTACGATCGTAAGTGTGAAACATATTTTTTTCCATAACAACAATATTAAATTTTGTTTTGTTTTTTTCTCCTGTAAAATTTCCTTGTGAGTTAGCACGTTTACTCTCTAAGGCGACGATTTGTCTTTTTTGGGGTCGCGATATGAACATATTTCTCAAATTAGGCCGCGGTTTAAAATGTTTAAGAACCACTGACTTAAACATTACCTTGCTTAATTTTATTTATTTTCTTAGAAAGACGGACTAGTAAGCGAAATAAATAGGTTATAATGAAAGGCAGCCCAAATTATTATTTTTTTTTATTTAAATACTGACGTTTTGGAGACCTTTTCTCTTTTCAGGTAATGAATAGTTATTGATGGGTCAGTTTAACTCGACTCCCATTTGTCTCTCTTTTCAGTGATAACAACAATATTACAATACTTTTTTCACCATTATCATAAGTGTACTTAGTCAACTGATGAATTAGTCGGTATTTGAATAAAAAATTTAAATAATTTGGACTGCCTTTCATTATAACTACTTTACTGTTTATTGTTATTTATTAATTTTATTCTTCCAAAAACATGATAGAATTAATTTTACTTTGCAAAGCCATAGGTATACAATTAAATTGGATTGATTTGCTTGAGTTTGTGATGAGTTGGGAATCGATCTCTCTCGTTCACCCCCTGGGCTAAATGATAAATGAATGCAAATCGTGGTGGTCCCTATCAGTCGTAGTCGGTACGGGTTTCAACAGCTATGAAACGAGGAGAGTAGGAGCACCCAGTGAGGGGAGTAGGAGCACACACGCACATAGGCACTGGCCATGCTCTGGTGTCAGTTGGCACGAGTTCTCCAGTCAACGAAAGAAATGGAGCTGACAAATCGCTCGCTGAACAGCCTGTTAGTTAACAGCCATTCATCCAATACCTGTTTTGAATAAAAAAAATACTCTCAAATTGATCTCTGATAGAAGTTTTTTTTTTTGGGGCTCATTTACAGACAAGTTGCATTAAAGTCTCTTTCTTTTTGTTAATTAACACTTTATCAGAGTGAGTCGTTTCAAAACTAAGATATGAATAAATATTTTTTTTTAATTAGAAAACTAGAAATAGGTGACTAATAAGGAGTATTTATACAATGTATTTGAACCTAATAAAAGCGTTATGGCCTTTACCAGCGGTGGTCAACCTTTTGGTTTGCGGGCCGAATTCGGCAATTAGATGGGCCAGGTGGGCCTAGCAAAAATAATTTCTTCGAAATCTACCTACTGTACTCACTCATGGTACGACTTCGGAAAATTTAGTCATAGTTTTTCCGATCTTGGCTCTCTAGACTCCAAAACCACCCTCCATTCAAAAGTTTATATACAGGGTGATTCACGGTCGATGGCACGTTAGACGTTTATGGAAAACGGAAGGGCAGATTTTTCGAAAAATTTATCACCTTACATTTTCTTACCTGTTCTATCGATCTAAAATATTTTCAGCATTGCGACGTTTCGGCTTCCATCGAAAGTCGCAGAAAACTTTATTTTTTTAAATGGAACACCCCGTATATTAACACGTTTTTAGAGCCGCTCTTTATTAAAATACTTTTTTTTAATATTGTCCTATACCTATCTCTATCGGTTTTCGAGATAACAAATAATAAGTGTGGGTGTGTCTAAACTACCACCAAAATATCAACTTTTCATGAATTGAGAGCACTAATTTTTTCAAGTTTAATTAGGGCTATATTTTAACCATTTTTAACACAAATTATTTTTTATCTCAAAAACCGATAGAGATAGGTATAGGACAATATTAACAAAAAAGTATTTTAATAAAAGGGCGGTTCTAAAAACGTGTTAATATACGGGTTTTCCATTAAAAAATAAAGTTACTACGACTTTTCGATGGAAACCGAAACGTCGCAATGCTAAAATATTTTAGATCGATAGAACAGGTAAGAAAATGTAAAAGCAAATTTTCAGAAAAATCCTGCGTTCCGTTTTCCATAAACGTCTAAAGTGACATCGACCGTGAATCACCCTGTATATATGTGTGGGGGTATGAATCGCAATTTTGTGGGTGCGTTGCAGGCCTTAACGTTCAACCGATTGGAATAAAATTTGGCACAAAATTTAGTTTTGATGTAAACAAGAACTTATTAGTTTTTGGTGACTTCAGCCCCAAGGGGGTGAAAATGGTGGCGGGTTGAAATCTTAAAAAATCATAACAACATTAATATGAACGATACCAGTTTGGTTGCAAATGGCTAATATTCTACTAATTAACCTCTACAACTTGTGTCTTAAAAGTTTTTGATAGGAACAGTCTAAATCTACCACTTCCTATGGACTGCCGCAGAGATTTTTTGTATCACGCCTATATCTGTAAAAAAGTGGTAATTGGAGAATAAGTAGGCGAATATAATATATTTAAACACCTAGAAAAATAAATATACCTAACTTTTACGAAAAAAAATAAACAAGGGTACGGTGACCATACGACTTTTTATTTAAGAGAGCAGTCCTTTATTTCACTGATCTGTCCTCTAACTTTATTTATTTTTCACAATAGGCTTTTGTCCTTTATTCTGTAAAGTCGATGTATATAACTATAACTATTTATTCGCATTGTCCTAATACTAAATTACTTATTACCAACATTAAACAATAACTAATACATTTTTTAAGAAAATTTTAATTCATACTCAGTTTCTGAGATAATAATGAATAAATAATGAATAATTTTACACTAAAAACAAGCTGGCAACAACGCATTTATTTAACCTAAAAAGTGGGTTAACTTTAGAATTTTTTTTTACGTTTTTTCGTTTCAGCCATTGTCGCAAGAACTTTTAATCACTTATTAAGAACTTTTTGTTTTATAAATCTCCCTTTATAATGTACTTTATCTGACATTTCTAAGATAAAATATGCTAGATGAAGGAGGAGGTATCAGCCAAAGATGGAATCACTTGGTTCAATAAAACACCTTTAATAAGACGTTTCGGCTTCGATTTTATTTGGCCATCTTCAGTCAATTAGCCTAAATTTTTTTTTTTACAAATGGATGTTAATTGATATATTTTTTATACAAAATTATAAGTTGACCAAGTTGGTTGTTTAGACTTACAGTTATACACAAAATGTGGTACACATATGTGATTGAAAGCCTTGTCAAAATAAATATTTTTTTTAGCTTCATGTGAATTTATAAGGTGCCTGGACCCAAAAGTTTCAGAATGAAAGTAATGAGTTTATATACATTTTTTTCTATATATTACATTATAATTAAATATTTGACCCTTATGGGAGGTCATCATATATCTCATCATCATTTATTTACAAACAAAAATCCAAATTAGAATTTAATTACTTTTAAATCACATGTATTATTTCCATTCAATCAAATTATACAATTCTTATCAAAAAATCCCAAAAAGGTTTTTATATATTAAGATCAAGAGAACAACTGTTGGCTCATATCACACAGGATAGATGGTAAATAATGGATAGATACATACAATCTCTTTTAAAATTGATAGCCTTTTCACCTGCTATTTTTATATACAAGGTCGAACAGTGTTGCCAGATTTGTCAAACGAGCACGGATTGGCAGAGGTACATAAACAACAAAAGTTTTGGGGCTTATGAATTATGAATCCTTATTGTCTGTTCTATAGACTTTAGCATTAACTTTTTAACTAGTATTGTCGTGAAACAACTACCTTAAATATGAAATATTGTGTTAAATATGTATATATATTGTGTACCTTATATATTATTTTACTCGATTAATTTGAGTGGCCGTATCAAAGAACATGGATATATATTAAGATCAAGAGAACAACATACCGCAAGTTGCTGACTCCTTTAGTAGACAATAAAATAAATCAATTCTTTGAATTTGGTGATTTAAGAATATCATTGTAATGTCCATCTCATTCATTTCTATTACCATTGCATTAATATGAAGATTTCTTTACAAAAGAACTTTATTTTTGTGTCATATATCATTTCCCCCTATGATCCACAGTTTTTCTTTACCTAATTCTTTAAGTAATAGATAGCTGATGATGTCCTAAAGGTGAGAATCCACCCATTTTGAAATTACAAATCGGCTATAATTCTGTATTCATTAAAAAATATTTCAATAATTTTTATGATATATAATAAGATTTCGAATTGAATAATCAAGACTAATTTTTAAAAATATTAATTGTATCAATTAATCTGATTCAATTCGAAACTGGTATCTTCATGCCATGAAATATTACATCCGTTTAGGATTGTTAAATCGACGTCCTCACCCTTTTCAAGAAAGAGCGAATATGTGGCAATCTTTAACTGGTCTTCTTGCATCTCTACTTACCTGAGTCAATGATAGATTGCCGAAATTTATAAAAAATAAATAAATAAATAAATGTTCAAATCTATGCATCTCACGTCAGAGGATTCTCAAAAATAAACATCGCTTCTTTTATCTTTTTCTATTTTAGCCAAAGGCAAACGACTCTCATGAGAAAAACTGATTTCTAAGAAGAAAATTAAAAGGAGTTAGGTTGTTTTTTCTTTTTGATCATGACTGATTGATCATCATCTATCATTTGTAATATTGCATAAGTAGGAAGTACTGTTTACTTTCCTACTTACATGGCGATATCATTTGGATATTAAGAGGGATATCAGAAAACAAAAACACTTAATTTTTTTAGCAGTTGTTATTCAATATTAAAATCAGCAGTCAATTCTACGAAGACCATTATAGCTAAATTATAGTGGATTTTTATAGTAGGTTGTTGAATGTTTCGAGCACAGAGAAAAGTAGCAAACTCAAGCAAGCACAGAACATCAAAGAAAAAAATAAACAAAAAATATGAAAAAATTCTTATCATTCTAGTTCAAGACTAACTTAGTTTTTAGGGGGCGGAATTTTTCGCTCTGTATGCACAACCTCATTTAAAAGCATTAGTTGCACACAAAGGAGGAAAATTCCTGCTCCCTGTAAACTGAGACTTAAATAGGCTACGCTCTTCATTAATGCGATAGTTTTAACAATTCTCAACAGAAAAGCACCATAATTCAAGTTATGACTACACTCTTGGTATAGGGTTTATCCGAGGGATGATCCGCGATTGAAAGTAGGTGTACACCTATTTAGAAGTAGGTGTACACCTATTTGGAAGTAGGTGTACACTCTCTTTTGGAAGTATTTTGGAAGTACTTGGAAATATTTGGAATTACTTGAAAATATTTGGAAGGCATTTGGAAATATTAGGAAGTACTTGGAAATATTTGAAAGTACTTGGGAATATTTGGAAGTACTTGGAAATGTTTGGAAGTGTTTGGAAATATTTGGAATTACTTGGAAATATTTGGAATTATTTGGAATTATTTGGAAATATTTGGAATTACTGAAATATTTGGAATTATTTGGAAATATTTGGAATTATTTGGAAATATTTACAAGTTCTTGGAAATATTTGGAAGTAGTTGAAATATTTGGAATTATTTGGAAATATTTGGAATTATTTGGAAATATTTGGAATTATTTGGAAATATTTGGAAGTACTTGGAAATATTTGGAAGTACTTTGAAATATTTGAAGTACAAAGGGAAGTAGGTGTACAGCATATTAGGTTGCGGTTCACACCTGGGGTTTATCTAAATATGCTTTGTTTCCGAAGCCAAAAAAAAATTGTCCTCCAGAAATACCCCCCAAACATGTATATTGCTTGTCGTATCTCCAAAGTCCTGTCAGTCACTTTAGCACATAAAAATTCAATTTCTATAAATTTTTATTTCAAATAAACAACTTGACTAACAAAGTTCGAAAATAAATCTCTTAAATTCATTGATGATTGTTTGATGGGAACGAAAACATCGGAAAGTGTACAGTGTACTTAAACATGAAGAAAGAATATATAGAAGTTGTGGCTAAATGAGATTTTTTAAAATTCTTAAAGCCTGCGGTTCAAAGAAATTCAGATTCTAGAGATATACAAACAAACATAAATAGCCAGATACGGAAGAAGGTGAAGGACCTTCCTGTAAAAGATCCATTCACTCAGAGTTGAGTCATAAATTCAAAGTTAAGAACATGAATATCTTTGAATGAATTCAAAAATTATAAATAAAAAAAAATCAAACGGACGTTTGACAGTAAAACTGATTGACTATTATTTTTAACTAGATTCGAATGAAACGATTATAAATTTTTGAAAAAAAATTACGATTTTCGAAGTAACTTTAACGATATGTACTTTTATGTTTTGTATATAGCGTTGAGATAATGTATAAAGAGCTTATCACTGACCGTTAAGTCATAAATAGAAAGTTTACTCACCAAAAAGTGTAGGCTGTTTTAAATCGATAAGTTAGTGGGGATTAGGGATTGTTTCTATATCTCGATTTCCCGGGAAACCGTTGATTTTTTCGTTCGGGAAAAATTCCGGATTGGTGAGTGCATGCCGGAAATGCCGGCAGTTTTAAATTGCTATATCAGTGGTGATGTTTTATTTTAATAAATTAGTTACTATTTAGTACTTAACACAATGCATTACTACATATATATTAAAATAGATAGTTTGTACCAAATCGGCAAATCTAACACATGATAAATAAATAAATTTTGGCTTACACTTACCCGACTCTCAACACTCTTTCGCGGTCAAATTAGAAAAGTGCCGGACCACTTCATTCGCCAATACATATATCCCCATGACTTCAAGGAACTGGAACTCTCTCCCAGCCCCCATCTTTCCCAGCACCTATAATCTTCAAACCTTCAAACCGGGGTGCATAGACACCTACGTCTACACTTTCCTCACTTAATCAATCTTTCCTTTCTTCGGTAATGTAAGTGGGTCTTTTCGAGATCCATAGGAGCTGCATCTTTACTGGTACCCCTTCTTGCATTCGATTGCATTAAAAAAAACCTGTTTCATGCGTTGATTTTTCTTTAATTGAAAAAATTTTTGTATTGCCGAGAGTAGCAGAGTTGTTGATTCACAAAGAGAAACAAAGAGGTTGTCCTCTGCTTGATGCAATAAACATACACACATATATATCGAAATTATATATCTCCACATTGAACATTGAAAGCTATGGCCGGGCAGGATATAACATATTATACGGAAATTAAATTAATAATACGCTATTATATGGCATTCATATATAATAGCAATACGTAATCGAAATCCAGCGCTACC
>JALMQS010000166.1:593982-948522 GCA_024734495.1 Forficula auricularia
AAATAAGATAATAATTATTTTATACCTTTTAGTGTATTTTATTTGTTGTATTTAATTTTTGAAGTCGGTTTTTATTTTTTCTTTAAAATTATTTTGCTCTATGCATGATTGAATACTTGACCATACCCTGTACAGTAAAGTAAAAAATATTAAATACTATACTCAATAGCAATTTAACCCGTCAGTATATTGCCTTTAATATTCAGAGTCTATTATCCAAGAGGAGGAAGTTTTCCAATTTTAAAAGAAAAATAATATTATACTACTAGCGTTAAATGAGACACACCTGACGGAGAATATTTTTGATAGTGAGATAAGCTTTGGATGGATATATTGTTAGATGTGACTGTATAGCCGATATACTGGTGGACTGTTGTACTATATCAGAAAGAGATTAATTATCATGTATTTTATGAGAAGACTTTGGAGAACATTTATGGGTACTTGGTATTATGATTGAAGAGAAGCCACATTGCACATTGAATATTGTCTGTCTGTATAGATCCCCATCTGGCTCCAAGATGGAGTTCTTGAATATATTCGATGATATATTGGATGAGATACTTATGGAGGATTTACTATAATGGGAGACTTTAATATTGACTTGCTGAAGGATGCTCATTATGGAGAAAATTAATATCAGAAATGGAAAGACGAGGATTACATCAGTTGGTTGGAGAGCCTACAAGAATAACCCAAAATAGTAAAACAAAGATCGATTTGGTATTTGCTACACAAGTCAAATATTTCGACACACATACTTAAGACCCCGAAACTCTCTTGATCACTCCATTATAGAGATTTATGGGTCGGACAAAACAGGAAACTCATATAGATTACCGTTGGATAAAGTGATTGAAACTAGAAATTTAAAGGATGTTAATCCCGAAAAATATTCAGAGAGCCTTTGAATCCTGCCCTGGCTGAATTGAATGACCATGATATAAATGTTGATTTTCTTATCGATCGCTTCTGTATTTGAATATAAAGAAAAGCCTTGATACTGTGGCCCTGAAGTGAAATCAAAAATAATTCCTAGTCATTTTCAGAAATGGTATAGATGAGGAAATTAAAGATTTGACAAAGAGATGCATTTAAATTATAGAGCCAAGTGCATTACTTAATACAAGTGGAACACTGGGACATCTACAGGGTTTCGCGTAATCTTGTTACATCAAAAATAAAGGCAAAAAAGAGGACTTATTATGGACAAGAGATAGAAAAGAGTAAAATTTAAACATATGTGGATGAATATAAAGACTGCTATTGACTGGAGACAAAAACCATATAGCTAAAATGAGATTTGATGGAAAAGACACACAGATGAATTGTTTATTGCTGATAAGTATAATTGGTTTGTTGAAGAAAGTAGTTGAAGTTGATAGATGACAAGGATAAAAAATGACCATGTTACATATCCATACCTAGACGAAGGCGAACAAACGGAAGAGTTTTTGTAATTAGGGAGATCGACCGGGAAGATATAGTTAAAGCAATTATGAATTTGAATAAAAAAATCTACTGATATTGTCAGTGATAAGGTTTTTTCACTTGGCGGGGATTTTCTTCTGGAAAAGGTTCAATTATTAATATGTCTATCTGAGACAGTAAGTTTCCTCAGGCTTGGAAACAATCAGTAATTATACCGATTTCAAACGTGGAACGCCCTGGAACCAGATGGCTTCAGGCCTGTTAATTCACTTCCCTTC
Source organism: Forficula auricularia (assembly GCA_024734495.1). Taxonomy (NCBI): domain Eukaryota; kingdom Metazoa; phylum Arthropoda; class Insecta; order Dermaptera; family Forficulidae; genus Forficula; species Forficula auricularia. The sequence continues at coordinate 595,692 of JALMQS010000166.1, forward strand.
TTAGAGAAGGTGTTTGAATCTGTAATGCACAAACAACTGCTTGATTATGTCGATAGGAATAATATTTTGACTCAAATCAATCGGGATTCAGAAAGGGGCATTCATGTGAGACAGCTTTACAGTTGATAATAACAAGATGGAAGAAGCGGATCGATGACCCAAGAAATGTAGTGGTGGCGGTTTCTGCTGGATCTTTCGATGTATTTGAGATTTAGAATCGATCTACTTCGGTGAAATTGAGAAGATATGGTTTTAGTGATAGTGCAGTGAAGTGGTTTAAATGTTATTTGTCTGGTCGAACTCATGTTACAAAATTAATAATGTGATTTCCGATCCTCAAACTGATATGTTGGTGTCCCCTTAGAAGTATTCTTGGGCCTTTGTTGTTTGTATTATATATCAATGACATTTGTAACTGTATTAATGATGATGTATTTATAAATCTGTTTGCTGATGATACACACATCAGTGGAGGATTGTGATGTTGAGAGGGCTTGGTTGAAAAATGAATGGAACACTTAGAAGTTGGAAGACTGGCTAAATATGAATAAACTGTTTATAAATTGTACGAAATCTAAAGTAATGCAATTTGGGGGTGGGTGGAGAAGGGTTAAGTCCAATCTATCTGAAATGGTGTGTAAATTTGGAATATGTGGATTCATTTAAATACCTTGGAGTAGTGGTTGACTCGGTTGAACTTTAAGAGTCATCATAGTGAGCTTTTGAAGAATGTAAACAGAAAAGTGCAATACTTTGGTAGAGCTTGTAATAATTGAATATGAACACTAGAATTAAGGTATAGAACTATAATTAGTCCTAGTTTTCCTTACTGTCCTACAATATTATATTTTGGCACTAGGAGAATATTGATAAGTTGCAACTCTTACAAAATAGATGCATGAGATTTATATTAAAATGTGACAGATATACATCAATAAGTAGCGCTGGAAAGCTTAGGACTTATGAATGTGAAGCAATTCTTATTTTTACAGACAATGTGTTTCAGAGAGTATAAATTGCATCATAGCCAGCTGCCAGCCTATCTGAATTTCACATTGGTCAATGAGATCCATGACCATGGGACGCGAATTAGAGACAATATATTTATTGAGAGGGTGAGGAAAGAGAGCACAAGAAATTCATTATATTTTAGAGGACTTGAGGAATTTAATCTTTACCAGTTGAAGTAAGAAATGCATCAAGTCTGATTCAATTTAAGAACCAAGTTAGAATATATCTTAAGAGGGACAGTTGAACATTTCTATTGAGAAATATTTGGAAATATTATAAATTTAGTATTAAGATTTGTAAATATTGAAATATATATGTATCAAAATACATTTAAATATAAATAAAATAAAAAAAAAATAAATAAAACTATAAATCTTTGGTAGCGACTATTTTCAATGAGTTATTTTTTAGATTCATACAGCTAGGCTGAATAAAAAGCAAATTTTACCTAAGTATATTTTTACAAAAAAAAATAAAAAAAATAATAAAAATCATGGTACTTTTGTCATGTTATTTCAATAACATATATATATATATATATATATATATATATATTATATTTATTTATGTTTATTTGCATCTAGCATAAGATAAGCTCATTGTTTTCTCTTTATGAATCAACAACCCCTCTACTTTCGGAAAAACACAATTTTTCAATAACATAAATAGTTTTTTACTTTACCTGATGTTCTTCCCAGAGCTTGAAAGGGTCTTCGAAGATCAGTAGCTGTAAAGAAAAAACGAAACGAATTTTAATATAACTTATATATCGTTTTATGTTGAATGGTTTGAATTAAAAATTGATTCTCAGGAGTTAGGAACAATATTTTTTCTCAGATACTTATAATTTTTTAATTAGCAATGTTTTGTATTTGATTGAAGTTTCTTCAGACTTGATAACAGACTGTAAGCATTTTAATCAAAAAGTAGTATTAGGTTTACATTTATACATTGATTAAGACCTTTAAAATAATCACAATTTACAGATAAACCTACATATTTCTTTAAATATACTTAATCATATATTTTATTAGCACTGATGAGTATGGTCTTTATTGGAAAAGACTTTGTGTTTAAGGGTGTAACGAAAATCCTGTTCTATTCTACACCATTGATATCTTCCAAGTCCAATAAATGTAATGTAAACAAGAGAAATCATGTTTTAAAATAACAGGTTGTGTGTGTCTGTGTGCTGACTAAATATCAGTAAACTGAAGTGATATATCAATACAATTGCATATTTAAGTTAAGGAAAAGAAGTATATGAAGCAAGATTTCTCTTCAACTAGGGAGAAGTTAAGTCAAGTCCCAGGCATAGAGAGCTCGATTGTCATAGGCCTCAAGCAGTCCTGCCCTGATAGATAGTTAATAAAAAAAAGGCTTTCAATTAAAAAAAAATACTGAGAGAAAATGCTTAAAAGTTAAATAAAAAAAAATTTTTCTTCATTTTAAATTAATGCCTGTTTTTGTATAAATACAATTTTTATTAATTAAACTTCAGCAGATCCGAAAGAGAGATGGTAATTTACAATTTTTGAGTATCTTTTTTGTCCAATAAAATTGCCGAAAATCCTGCTGTCTGCGATAATTTTGGAATCCTTTATTCATAAGTTTTAATAAAATTCCCTGAATGAAAACCACATTGTCGGAATAACTCCAAATTCGAAACCAATTTACTCAGAAAAATCAAAATAATTTTGATCAATATAATATAATATCACTAAATATTATTCTTTATAAGTAAAATAATTTTCACCGGACATTTTCAAGTAATACAGAATTAAAGAGGAGAGAACAAAATACAGCAATGTCTTAATTTGAAAAACAAAAAAATTTCTTATAGTGTTTACTTGTAGACTCCAGTGAATCACTGAACAAGTATATTACATAGAGCTTTAGTACTATCCACTACTGATTATTTATTAATATCTGTATTTAGGTAAATACAAACTATATCAGTAAATATTATCTTCATTTCCTTTGAATGCTAATCAAAAAATGGATTAGCTAACTGATTTAATAGTGTTACGTCCATTAGTTTAAAGGTTTTGAATACGTAACGCTAAAATGTTGAATAGTTGGTCAAAATTACTCTATAAAATATTTTTTATTTAATCCATTTCCTAATTTCCAATCTTGCCGAATTGCAGCAAATGACAATTCAGTTCTTGACAATCATTTCCCTGTGATTTTGGCATGTCATCGTGAGCTTAATCAGATTGTGATTGCAATTTTATTATCCTTGAAAGAAATACATTCAGATTGGCTTTGACCAGATTTAATAGATATATTCGCGTAAAACATGGCTATATTTTAGCAGTTTGAATTTTATCTCAGAGACCGCAAAATTTACGACATCTTAAATTGTGTTCGGTTCTTGCGGGAGGCCATTAATTCCCGATGGCCGTGAACAGGCTGAAGGAGATGAAGGAAACTAGCGAGGCGAGCGGAGCGGTGCAAGACCCCCCTTTGAAGGGGGACCGGGGGGGCTGGGGGGACACTCAGCTCAGCTCCATTCACGTCTCCAGTATCCATTCATGCCGGCAGTGCATTTGTGGAGGTGGGATCCAATGCACTTGTGTAGGTGGAAAACCTGCCGACTAACAAAGTACTTCCTCTCAAGATGCGCTTATCATAAACTCAACAATTTATTAAATAATTAACTTATATAATTAGAAGATGATGTCCTTATTGGATTAGGCTAGTTCCATTTATACTTTAGCCCAATTGTAAAAAGTTTCTTTTTTTTGGTAAGATACTATCCCACTAATGTTAAATAAAAATGGAAGAAAACGAGAACATTCTCGCTATGTCCTCTGTAAATGTCGATGATCTAGCAATTTTTCGTAAGGAACTGTCCATAAATTACGTCACACAGTAAAAGGAGAGGCGTATTAAAGATATGTGACAAAATGTGACCGGGGGATCGGGGATCTTAAAGATTGTAATGTCACAAAAGACAAATTAAATTTTTTTTTAAATTTTCAAATATAATTTTTAGATTTCATGATATGAATATAAATAAAATTAAACAGGAATGAATCAAAGTTTGTTGATTTATTTGGATTTCTTCACCAGTTATCAAAAATAACACATAATATCAAAATGTAGTAAAAAATAATAATAATTAATTAATATTTAGAGTTATTTCAATTTTTGTTTTAATTATGATGTAGGAATCTATTTAATGAAAATGAATTTCAATCCTTTAATTTTTGTAGTAGCTGAAGAAGTCGAAATAAATCAAAGAAATATTTAACTAATATTAATTTTTGTTTTTGAAATTGTTGTGTGTAAATCCCTTAGAATGTTTTAACATGTTTCACTACATTAGCTACAAGGGTTTATAATAGAACAATTTCCAAGTTTTCTAATTTTCATTTCCAAGTTATGAAGTTAGAAAGTCTAAAATATAATCAGTCTTTCTTTAAAAATAAATAAACTGCAACGGATCGTTGCTAAACTTTATCCAAATTCATTTTAAATATTAATATGTTTATTCCTTTTTATTAACCAGATATCACTTGCATTTTGCAGTTCATGTTGACTTTAATTCAAAAACAATGAACGATTCTCATTTAACAGTCGAGGAATAAACATTCTACATTCGATTTTTGACATTTCGGTTATTATTGGTAACCATTGGTGAAGACATGGAGGAATCGACTTAAAATCAAAGATAGCCATCGATTCTCATCTAATACTTGAGGAATAACAATTCTACATTAGATTTTTGACGTTTCGATTATTATTGGTAACCATTGCTGAAGACATGGAGGAATCGACTTAAAATCAAAAATAACGATCGATTCTTATCTAATACTAGAGGAATAACCTTATTGCATTTCATTTTTGATGTTTTGACTATTAATGGCAACCTCTACTGAAAACGTGGAAGAATCGACTTAAAATCAAAAAACTAAATCCTTTTATGGCAAACAACTCAACCTTGAGTGCAATAAGTTTATTCCTCTAGTATTAGATAAGAATCGATCTTTATTTTTTATTTTAAGCCGATTCCTCCATGTCTCCAGCAAAGGTTACCATAATAATCGAAGCGTCAAAAATCGAATGTAGAATGGTTATTCCTCAAGTACTAGATGAGAATCAATCGCTATTATTTGTTTAAAGTTGATTCCTCCATGTCTTCAGCAATGGTTACCAATAAAAACCGAAACGTCAAAAATCCAATATATATAGAATAGAATGGTTATTCCTCAAGTACTAGAAGAGAATCAATTGCTATTTTTTGTTTAAAGTCGATTCCTCTATGTCTTCAGCAAAGGTAACGGATAAGAAAACAACGCAGTTGCTATGGTTACTTATAAAATTTCCTCCCAAATTTTTAGCATTTCACAGAGAGAAGCCTATCCACTCTTACTTAAGCAAGGTTAAATGAGCTATATTAAAACGATCAAATGAATAAATTTTAAAGAATTTAAAATAAAAAATTAAAAAAAAAGGTACTATCTTACTCTAGAGTAAAGTACTTTAAAATATAATTTTACTAAAAACTTTATTTAACCTTTTTTGTGGTCCCCAAGGTACTTAATTAGGATATTAAATTTAATCAAAATTGGTTAAGTCATTTTCAAGATATTTAGAAAAAACTAAAAAAGTACCGAAATAAAGTGTTAATATTTGTTGGCCGATATGTACCAAAAACTAATCAGCACTTCATTTTGTTAAATTAATGGTAGGTTTTCAATTTCATTTCAATCGCTGGAACGGTGTGGAAAAAATCGTGGGCCAAAAAAACGATAACATCCATCCATCCATCCATACATCCGCACGCACTAAATGAAAAAATCGCACTTTTTGGCCTCTCGATGAGACCCCATGTAATTTTTGGCAAAACCGTCACATGCTAAAATTCAACCTAATTGAATACTACAATTTGTGACTTTAATTGAGTCCATGGATTCCGTAGTTTTTACCTGAGGACCCTTTGAAGTCGCGCTTGCCGCAAGACCGATTACAATACTTTCTCCATGCTTCGCATTGGATAAAGTAAAAATAAATAAAAATGGCACCAGAATGAACTTGTCTCTAGCTTCTGATCTTGAGTAACCACTGGTCTAGAAGCCAGAAAGGCAGAAAAAACATACATGAAAATTAATATTCTCAACATATCAAAAATTTTATAAACACTAATAAGAAAAAAAAATTGAAAATTTTTGGGTTTAATTAATTTTCAGGATCGATCAGCAGGCAAAGCTTGCCAGGCTTGCCCGGTAATAAGGGATTTCATAACCCATTATAGCAAGGAAATAACATACCACACTCATTAACCGCTAGCGTGTGGAATTAAACCAACCTTACCAATTATTTTAAGGGTCTTTAAAGTTAATTGTGCAACACACATTTGCGATTCTCAAATAAAATAAATAAATTTAAAAGATTTTGAATTTTCACACTAACTTATTTCCGGGCTATATTTACTTAATTATTATAAAAATCATAAATTAGAATTTTGATTTTTATGTAAAAGAGGTAGATAAGGTAGAGTGGTGAGCACGAAGTATTTTTTTTTTTATTTGTCGACTCGATCATTGAAGAATATCATTATGCTAATGAGAGAGTTAACCAGTTCCGATGTTTTACAAGTCATATAATGGGTATAAAGGATGAGTCACGCATTTAAGTCACTTATACTAGTATTAAAAATAATTGATATTAAAATGATAAGAAAACGAAACAAAAAAAGTTAAAATAAAGAGAAGAAAGGGAAAAATCTAGACGATATTTATTTGATCAAGTCGTAAAATCATTAAACATGCTAAAGGTAAGTTACACGGATTATATAACGTTTATTATAGTTTCTACATAATAAAAATGGTAGGAAAGGTTGTAGAATTTATTATCTCATTATCTATATTCGTTTTCATTCAAGAAACACAGATGATCCCACCTACGAGGGTGTTCAATTATATAGCTGTCCTAAAGCACTTCCGGTTCTTGTAGACTTGACATTTTTTGTCGGTCAATACAACTTCCCTCCACTGCTCTTATTATTTTTGAAAAAAATTCAGAAACTTGTGGATAAATTTCTTTTACATCGCTTAGGAAGAGTCTATTTGCTTGAAAAACGTTTACCCTTAAAAACGTAAAAAAAGTCACTATAGTTGTGTAAGAGTCCAAATGCTCAGGTGCTAAGTGTTTTCTGTTCTGCTGCATGAATGTGAGGCCTGGATGGTGGATTCTTTCTTAAAGAAAAAACTAGAGAGAGGCCTTTGAAATGTACACGTACCGAAGGATTCTAAAGATTCCCTGGACCGAAAGACTAACATCGTAGTCCTCATCCGCATGCAGAAAGACATCGAGCTACTATTAAAGTTCAAAGGAAGAAAAACTAAATTTTAGGTCATATTATGTGTGGTAACCGATAGGAAATTCTCCGCCAGGGAAACATTGAGGGTAGAAGTTCGGTTGGTAGGCGCAAGAACTCATGGCTGAAGGACCACGGAGATGGTTCGGATACTCGTCGGTTGACATCTTTCGGGCTGTAATTTCAACAAAGATGCTTACCATACGGATCGCTAATCTCCGTAAGGAGGAAGCGTTATAAGAAGAAGAGTTGGTGTAGAAATAGAAGCATTAACAGTAGAGGGCAGCTTTAGAATCTCACGAGCTGAAAAAGTCATCACTGTCATCTGGTGAAGACCGTATTATTGCTTCTATTTTCTTAGGCCTGCTAAATGTGATGGAGACAAATCTGGTAAGGAAGCTGTTCATGTGTTGGAACTTTGCTGTCTTGTGACAGTGGGTGATCGAGTGAGCTGTCGCAATGTAATACAATTTTATCCCAATAATCTTTTACTCATTGATTTTAGAGAATCAAACGACGCATAATTTCTTAATTAAGGTCTAAAAAAATGTTTAACTGATCGAAAAGTGATCTTGGTAGGCTAATAAAGTTTAATTCTCTTATTTCTAAAATTTGTCCCCTATTAATCTTATTATAAAGTCTTCACTCATTCGAACTGTAATTAATGGGGCATATATGTCACAGACATTAATTTTTTAGGCGTGTCATATGTCAGATTGGTTCCACCTCGAAGGGTTGCTTTTGGAACTTCGATAGTTCAAGTTAACTTAAAAATATAGATTTGTTATAGAGTAGTCAATATGCTCGTTAAACTGGTTGCGAATAAGCTAAAAAAAAATTCTTAGCTCTAGCTAAAATCTTAACGAATAACGCACCCGCAAAAGCCTCAATAATAAAAAGATTTTCTTCCTTTGATTTGAGACCTCATTGGAAATCATCGCGTTATAATTATTTGCATTAATAGTTTAGCCTCTAAGAATTTTTTTTTTTTATATATAATAAATAAGTAATAATCATGTTCGAACGATAAAATAATTCATTTTCAAAAATTTTATTGTTTTTTTTCTTATGATGAAAATAATTTTTAGTATCATAATCCGAAAGAAGTCTTCCAAAATTTTCTTCTAAAAATAAAAATGAACTCAGTTGTAAATTGCTTTAAGTTTTATGATGAAGATACATATAAAGAAGTTCTTTACATTTAGAAATTTATGAATGGTCGTCTTCATGTATACTGTACAATGTATCCATCGGTATATTGTATAAATAGATTGCAAAGAGAGACGGATTGGAAAGAGAGGGTAAAAATAGTATCTAATTAATTCTAGTTCTATATAAATTTTCATTTAAATATAAATTATAAAAAAAAAATAACTTAATAATAATTTCTTTTGTTCAATAGATTAGACTAAATATAGATTATTAGCAAAATTTAATAGTAAATGATAGATTGAAATTTGAATTTACGCAGAAATGGAGTATAATGCATTGCTGTGGATGAGCCTCTTGAGAATTGTTTAAATATATCTCTTTTTTTCAGTGAAAAAGAAATAATACTAAAAAATTTACTTAAAAATCGTTGCTTGAAAACAAGATAGAAGGAAAGAGAAGAGGCGAAGGAGAGGAAGGATTCGAAGCCAGAGAGAGTCTTTCGACAGACACACTTCTATACAAACATTCATGGAGGACACTTCTATACATGCAGTCATTGATGACACTTCATCGAACACTTCTCTCTAAACATTGATTGGAGCGAGCTCATACTATACCTTTTCATACTACACCATTCTCTATACACATTCGTTGAGGACAGATCTCCACACATTCATAGGAGAGAGCTTATACTTATCTCATCATATTTTCCTACCTTCCACTCGATATATAAACATATCTAAATTGGAGTCCAATGCTATTTCTTTCGCTATTTCTACGGGACACCGAGAATTCTTCTTCCAAAGTGCACTGCCTATCAATAATCGGTGCAGAAGCTAAAATTCGGTCTCCAAGAAGACAGCCGGAAGGAAGGACAATTCCAAGAAGAGGAATTTGTTACCAAGGGAGGAAATTGCTGTAATCGAGAAGATTGAAAAGGCGATCATATACCTTTCGCCACCAAGGAGCGTAATAATCCTACTTTCATCATTTTCTCTAACAAACATTCTCTTTCTGTTAAAGTCAAGCAAGGATAAAGATACATTCACATTATAGATATTAAATAATTCTAACCAGCATCTTTATTATTATTGAAAAGTTCCACATCCTTCCTTTCCATCTAATTTCATTTGTTTTTTTTTTTATTTTTATTCTTAATCCATTTTTATTAAATTTCACACTAAAAGTAGTAAATCAAATTCACAGTAAATTCAATCAATTTCAGATTTTAAGCACTAAGAGAGAAAACCCTGAGAATACACCCACCACCAACATTTAAAATCCCAAACCAACGTCCCAAGTAGCATTTTACCCCTTCAACAAGTAGTAGAAGTAGTAAAGATTAGAGAACACAGAGAAGAAATAAATATAACTCGTATCTGTTTAGAAATAGAGATTATTTAAAAAGTCTAAAAAGTTAGTTAATGTCTGATTTCAAGTGCGTTAAAAAATGAAGAGACCAAGAAAAAATAATTCCATCATTTAAAGAGAATGCGGGGGTCACAGGTAATATATATATAGGATATAGGTATATTCAGGGATGTCACGGTCGATAGCACGTTAAACGTTTATGAAAAACGGAAGGCAGGATTTTTCTGAAAATTTAGCACCTTACATTTTCTTACCTGTTCTATCGATCTAAAATATTTTCAGTATTGCGACGTTTCGGCTTCCATCAAAAAGTCCTAGCAACTTAATTTTTTTAAGTGGAACACCACGTATATTTAAATAAAATACTGTTTTGTAAATATTATCCTATACCTATCTCTATCGGTTTTCGAGATAAAAAATAATTTGTTTTAAATATGGTCCAAAACATGGCCCTAATTAAACTTAAATAAATTAGTGCTCTCAATTCATGAAAAGTTTATATTTTGGTAGTAGTTTAGACACACCCGAAGTATTTAATTTACGCCGAAAAATCGACTCCATATTATAGAGGGCGTGCTAAAATTAGGTACAATTATTTTCGTTATTCATAAAAAGGGTCAAAAGCTCGTTTTTTTCAAATGAGACCCTTCGTATATAACTCAATAAATTGAAAGACGAAGAAAAATGCTTTAAGACGATATATCATGTCCTAAAACATCAAGTTTTCTTAATAAAGCCGCTTTTTCGTGAAAAATTACATTTTAATGAATTTAATTTTAACTAACCATGGCAATATCAAGCTTATGACAGTTTGTTGACTATTTATAAGTAACTTATAAACATTTTATTGACGATGTTAAAAAAAATCTCGCAAAATATATTGATATATTGATTATTCAAACAAAGTTCTTATAGTACAAAATAAATAATTTCATAAGAACTTCGTTTGAATAATCAATATTTTCACAAAAATACTATAATTTTTAAGTCTATAAAAAATGATTAGTAATATTTAAAATTTGAATTTTAAATTTGATAATTTGGAAAGTTTGAAAGGATTAATGAGAAATTTGACATTAGCTTTCCTGAGATGTGGCTGACTTTGTGTTCTTTTGAATTAATATTTGAAAACATTTATATTTAATAATTTTTAAAATTTCCTTATAAAACAGTGAAAACTAGAAAAATTAAACTAGATAATATTTGATTATTCGTGTCCATGATTAATAATTAAAGGAATCGTAGGGAGTTGGACATGACTTTGAATTGAATACAAGGTTTTTTATTTAAATGGGCCAAACGTTTCGTTGCTGGTTCGCAACTTCTTCAGTGGCTCATTTCTTAAACTTATTTTAATAAATGAGCCACTGAAGAAGTTGCGAACCAGAAACGAAACTTTTGGCCTATTTGAATAAAAAACTTTGTATTTAATTTAAAGTCATGTCCAAATCCATACGATTCCTTTAATAATTAAACTAGATTTTCATTTAATACCAATATTAATTAAAAAAACTAATAATTAAAATGTAATCATTGTTTATGTGTATTGTTATGGATCGTATACATGGTATTGGTAAATTTATAAAATAAATAATATAGGGGTCTTTTTAGTTCTACCGCCTGAGGTCCCCAAACACTGAAATCCGCCACTGTAAATGTTTACTTCAAGCAGGTTGATTTATTCCCGATCAATCCAAAAAATCTGTAAAAAAATAATTTAATTTTAATTATTTATTAAATCCGTTTGTCGTAGCTAACTGTTCTTTGTGGCAATTAATCTAAATGTATGTCATATTGTATTTATTCCAAGATAAAACAGTCATGTCGTATTATGAGATATGATAAAACCATTTTTTCATTAAATTCCAGATTCTAGTACACTTGATCAAAGTGTCTACTGGCTGAACCGGACATGAACTGTGTAGTCAAAAAGGTCGAAGGTCTCCTAAGGCCTGAGACTCTCTTCTCTCACTACGGCTCCATATATGAGCTAAGTAATTGATGGCCGAGCAAATTCGCATCCAGCACAATGCCAGATGATTAGGTACTTGCGTGGTATAGCTAATAATATAGCCGAAATCTGTTCACGCGTGTTAAACTCGGGTAAGGAACAAGATAGCAATAAAACAGTCAAGACTTTTCAGATTATTATTTGACTCTTTTATTGAAGTCGGATATTTTCTGCTTTTTTTTGCTCTTACGTGTACAAGAACATTAGCGATTTATACTTGCGTGGATAATAAATTCTTCATTATAATTTTCTTTATGATGAAGTTCAAAAGGATTAAAAAAATTAATATTTCTAATTTAAAATATTGGATGTTTTTCTCGGAGACGGATTGATAGATCTAAAACTGAGGATTGAATTGAAGACAGTCCAGGGATAAATCAAAAGATGATTCCCAATAAAAGAAAATTTATTGAAAACTTTTCTTTTTACACTTTTGAACTGACGTTTCGGAGGATCTTTCTTCTTCAAGAATCAAAGGGTCAATGAAGGAGCATGTAACAATTTTCCTTGTTCTCTCCAACACCAACGTGCACGGATAAAGGAGACAAGAAGAAAAATGATAGCTTATGTTCTAAAGCAAACTTTGGGACCGTCCCTAAATAACGTCACACAGTAGTGGGGGAGGGTGCATCTCAGATTTGTGACAAAATGTGACAGGGGGGCCCGGGGATCTTAAAAATTGTGATGTTACAAAATTCAAATTAAAAATTTTTAAAAATTTTTATATATATATTTTAGATTTCCTATTATTCCAACCTTAAAATGTTGGTAAAATAAATCTAGCCATAAAATTACAAACAACAATTTTTAGCAAAAACACTTAATTTCTACAATTATTATTAAATTATAGGACATAATTGGATTAGCCGAGAGCTTAAAGACACTAGCCTTCTAAGCAGGAGTCCCGGGTTCGAGTCCGAGTCCCTGCATTGATATTTGACCGGCTATAATCTGATTCCTAGTCACCAATCCGTCTGGCAAGCGTGGTGACTTAATGCCAACCCCCTTCCATTTGATGGAAGAGGCCTATATTCAGCAGTGGATTGTCGCTATCGACAGGCTGATGATGATGATGATAGGACATAAAAGTGATAATGTGAGGTCATAATACCTGCAGGGGGAGGCTCAATGAAATAGTGACAGAAAGGGTGTTCTAAAAATCTTGAATAAATGGACGGCCCCTTTGTTGTCATGCGAATCACAATTAAGAGTAGAACATATACCACATATCTATATATGTATATCAACTCTCAGTACTTATCTCGTCTCTTTATTCACATAGGTATATCGTCTAACGACTAGATAAGAAGCTAGACTTCCACCGAGAGTGAGGTAACTTTTTTATGCTTATTTCATGTTTAGATATGTATAAAAAATGACAGAATCTTTGTCGAGATCGTAACGAGTCTTAAAAAAGTTTTTCCTGTTAAGATTGTTTTCGAAAAAAACAACGTTTTGAACAGAAATTCTTAAAACTTTGTATAGGCTTCGATTAAGATCAAAGAGCACAGCATGCGCAAGCCAAGTTCGAGCATTAATTAGCTTGACCGAAAATGCTGTACCCTATTTACACGAACCATTTCGAGCCAATTTCGACCCCCCTGCAGCTCGGAATCAATTTGAGATACAGAGTTGAAATTATACACATGTAATTATGTAATCCATCTTGAGGAGAGTACCAAATTTCAATAATATAGCTTAAATAGATTCTGAGATATGGACCTGAGAAAATAGCTAATTTTGGCACTCACTCACTGACAGGTCATCAAAACCTAAGGATACTTCCAATCATTCCAGCATTATGAAATTTCGCCTGCTAATAGAGTTTGTGACACAAACAAAGGAAAAATTCCAAAAATCCAAACTTTCTATCTTCCAGCCCCTTCAAAATGGGGGGAGGATCAAAAATAAAAATTCTAGCCCTTTGGACCAAACTCAACCAAATCTTTTATACATATTCTGTGGCCCCCTGAAGGCTAGAAATCCAAAAACTAACGACTCAAAATGGGGGGGGGGGGGTAAATGAAAATTCTAGCCCGTTGGACCAACAGGCTTCCTTATAGCTTAGAAAAAGAAGGAAAATCTCAACCAAAACATTCTGTGAAAAAACAGGCCAAGTTCGAAAAAGTAGTGAAATCTAATGTGCACCCAAGTTAAATTCGCCAAGAATAATTAAGTTGGGAGATATATTTTCTCAACTTAATTATTCTTGACTGCACATTATATTTCACTACTTTTTCGAACTTGGCCTGTTTTTTCACAGAATGTTTTGGTTGAGATTTAATTTACACGGCATCAAAATTTCAGAGAGTCTAGCGTGCTCAAATCGAGATATAAACCTTAGCTAGCGAGAGCTCAAGCCCGACTCGGTGCAAATTTTGGACCGCTATAATCTAATTCCTTCAGGGAAGGCAATGGGAAACCACCCCTGTGAAAAATTTCCCTTGGAAAATTTCAATGGAGATAATACTCTTCATAGTAATCGCCGATGTTCGGATTCGAGTATGATGGCTCTTGAAGAAGAAGAAGGAAAAAATATTATTGATTTTAGATAAATTATACATTATTTACCCTATAGATGCCAATACTTGTTGTACTAGTTGTTTCTTAAAAATTTTTAGATCTTCATATATATTTATTGCCGTCCTTCCAGCGACCCATAGTTTGGGAAGCCCTGTTCTAAAGAAAGCTAACATTTTATTTTGAAATTGAAAAAAAAATCATTAAATTAAATGTTTTCTTTAGCCGAAAGTAGCAACCTCTCGTTTGCCTTCGAGTAATATTTAAGTTTTCTGACCACATATATAAATATATTTCTATACTTTAATTAATTCTTTGAAAAACGGAATATGACCTCAAAAACAAAAACAAAATAATCAACTATTTCTAGGTAATCAATTAGATTTCTGTCATAAAATTAAAATTAGGCCTATTTTGTTGGGAGCAGATTAGCACAGTTTGTAATTTATACAGAATAAATTATTGAAAAATTAACAAGTTAAGACTATGTTTAATATATTCGTAAAATTTAAAACTGAAAATCAACCAAATATTATAATCCTATATTACGGTAAAATTTCCGAAAATGATATAATAAAATGAAAAAATTAAAACTTTTTTAAATTTCGGTAAGCTTTTCGCAATTTTTTGTAATTTGGCAATTTTTTGCGATAGAATGGTTTGGGCTATAAAGTTAAAACTTGGTATAAAGGTACAGTTTATTAATACAAATTTGGCCGATGAATTTCATATCTCAGCATCAAAGAATTCGATTTTTTTCTGATTTTCTGTATTAGTGAACCGAAAATTCTGAAACACTTAAGCCCGAAATCTAAGAGTTCTTATTATATCTTTCGTAACCAGAATGAACGTTTCACGATTTTAAATGATAATTGGAATCTAGTCCGAGTTACAGAGAGAAAAAAATAATGATTGAAAATTATCCGTATAGGGGAAGAAATAGAACCGGGAAAGTAAAGCCCGCTGCACATGAGGCTTTTTCCTCTATCTGTTTTTGAGATGGAGCTCTGGCGCTGCACATGAGGCTTTTTCCTCTATCTGTTTTTGGGATGGAGCTCTGGTTTGCAAGTCAGGATCGAAATAACGTCACTGCTGGCTGTCTTTCTGGTTTGCTTGATTTAAAACAGTGTTTTTCAACGTGTGGGTCGCGACCCCCTGGGGCGTCCCGAACCCTCAGTAAAAAAGAAAAAAAAATCAATGTTTAAAAATATATTATTAATAAGAAAATGTTAATTAAAGGACATTTGTAGGTTAACACAAATCAACAAGAATAAAAAAAATACATATGAGTCACATTCACATTAATGTGAAGATTGCTCCTGTTTTTCGTTAACAAATTTCTCCAATCGTGGATCCGTATATAGAATTAAATCGTTTTCTAAATTTAGACCATTACTGTGCTTACTTTTTATTTGGACGAAAACGTTAACTCACACAAGTAAGAAGTGGCAAATGTAATTAAACACTTCAAAGCTTCTGTGGCTAATTCTGGGTACGCATGTGCGTTATTAATCTACTATTGTCTTATCGCTTTTCCATGGAGGCGTTAGGCAATGTAATCGATGTAAATATGGTATGTCTGTTATAGGTACTTAATTGTGTATTTAGCCGATACCTAATTATAAAAATTAATAAAAATGTTGTACGGATTTGATATTTGTACCATAATAAAATACAGGTTACAAACAGCGGGGGAGTAGGGAGTCGCGAATTTTTTTTTCAAACTAAGGGGATCGCGTCATGAAAAAGGTTGAAAAACGCTGATTTAAAAGATAGGACATGTTCAATTTTCCAGCTTGGTCCAGGGATGCTTTTGAGTGTGAGCAAGCAGACAAAAAATTATTAAAACAAGCCTCGTGTGCAGCGCCCTCAACTTATACCTAAGCATTATAATTAAAGGAATGGAAGTATTCCTTTGTTTTTGTCGTTTTGAAGAAAATTTGTAAGATTATTTCAAAGAAGGGGTTGTAAGTGAATGTTTTTTTTTATTTTTTTGTTTTTGTTAAGTCATTTTATTAAAACTTTTTCTAATTTAATTTATAAAGTAATTGTTGTTGATCTGAAGATATTGTTGGTTTCTTTCAATGAACCAATCAGTTTTGAATTGATCAATTAGATTAGTCTCCATCTCTATATTTAAGATCACGACTAAAACTTCAAACTCATATTTCCAGTGGATCTTCTCCTTTTAATAATCATGTTCAGAAGTGAGAAATGAGTTTGTCTGATTTGTTTCTAATCTAATCACGACGAGATGTTGACTTTTTGCAAATCAAAACGGAAGATAATTTTTCATATTATTTTCTATTCTCACTGGGTGGCCTGACCAAAAAAAAAGCTTTCAAATCAAATAATTTGATTTTTGTTTCCCTTCTTGATTTCAGCAAACTGATTATTAAACCTTGGCCTCCGGGTTTCTCAGATAACTGTAAAATTAATGCAAGTGGCCCTTTTGAAAAACATAATTGACAAGGGGTCAATCGGGTTTGGAAATATTTTGATTAATAAAAGACATAATTGTTAGTGAGTTGCGAAATTATTAATATTAATAATAATTAGTGTTTAAACGGTGCCGGTGAGAGAAAGAGAGAGAGAGAGAGTGAAAGAATTATGGAAGATGAAGAAGAAGCAATGCTACATTCAACTCGCGATCCACCAAATGTTGGCCTCTGGGAAAAAAGTTAGGTGAATAAATATTAAATAGATATTGCACATTATAAAGATCCTAACCAACACACAAAAAAACGTAATTGAAAATAGAGATCCTAACAAATCAAAGGGTAGTCCAATAAAAAGTATATCAGTGAAACGTGAAGACGATTAGTAGCTAGTAACTCAAAATAGTGGGGCCGCTTAACATGAAAACGTTTAGACACAGGATAAAAGCACCAATTTTTTACCAGGTACTAGTTAGGTACTTAGTTTGCAATTTTCGATAGGAACCAACTCTCCTCCCAGATATTCAGCATTTTCCAGACAAAACATGATAATGCCGGCTGGTTAATATGAAAACGTTTAGACACCAGATAAAAGCGCCAATTTTATACAAGGTACTTGTTAGGTACTTATTTGCAATTCTCGATAGGAACCAACTCCTCCCAGATATTCAGCATTTTCCAGACAAAACATGATAATGTGGCCGGTTAACATGAAAACGTTTAGACACCAGATAAAAGCGCCAATTTTTTACAAGGTACTAGTTAGGTACTTAGTTTGCAATTTTCGATAGGAACCAACTCCTCCCAGATATTCAGCATTTTCCAGACAAAACATGAGAATGTGCTTCTGTTAACATGAAAACGTTTAGACACCAGATAAAAACAATTTTGCTAAAGGTAATTAGTTAGGTACTTAATGGTAATTTTCGATAGGAACCAACTCCTCCCAGATATTCAGCATTTTCCAGACAAAACATGATAATGTGGCCGGTTAACATGAAAACGTTTAGACACCAGGATAAAAGCGCCAATTTTTTACAAGGTACTAGTTAGGTACTGGTTTGCAATTTTCCGATAGGAACCAACTCCTCCCAGATATTCAGCATTTTCCAGACAAAACATGATAGTGTGGTCGGTTAACATGAAAAGGATAATGTCTTATGTGGAAAATGCTGAATATCTTCAAATCTAAGAGATTAACCAAAAAGTGGTCCAAGTAAAAGTTCAAGTCAACAAAATTTCCTAGAGAATGAGATAGGAATCAAGTTTTTAGGATGAGTGGTTTTCATTTTATGAAGGAAAAACTTCAATTTTTTGCAAAAAATTGCCGTTTTTCAAAACTTCAACCTCGTTAAGGCACTAGTTATCTTTATCCGAGGGGTGAACCACGATTGGAATTAGGTGTACACCGTCTTTTTTTGATGAAAATGATAAGAGAAGAAGTTACACCAAAAAGGTGCATCCTCTAAAGGCCTGGGGTGGCCTCTCCATCGTGAAAAGAGGAAGAAGAAGGGTTTTTATGGGGTGGGTAGGGGTCGAAGGTATCTGTGGATAGGGGTCTTAAACAGCTTTGGAATTATGTGGAATTATGTTGGAATTCATCAGATAATGTCTCTTCATCTTTTATCTTCTACTTGGAAATGAAAGTGGAAGTGGAAGTAGGTGTACATGATATTAGGTCGCGGTTCACCCCTGGTCTTTATCCAATTACGCAGAAACGTTCCCAATCTCATTTTTAGCCAATTGGCAACTATTAAAAGGTCCGAACCGGAAAAAATTGAAAATTTGATTTCTTGTGAGCACCCTAATAACTATATTTCAACATGGCCGCTATAAAATCTAAGATGGCCTCTAACGGATGAATTGGTTCCTATCAAAAATTGCAAGATAAGTACCTAACTAGTAGCTAGTTCTTTTATATTTATACTAGTGCTTTTATCGGGTGTGTCAGTATTAACACGAAATCCGACGTTAAGCGGCCCCACTAAAAGACAAGAAGACAATAATTTATTCGAGCTCAGAGTAATCTGTGATAGCCCTAAATTTCTTAGATATGATACTGGCACCTAAATATTTGAAATAAAGAGAAAAACCATGATTTTTTTAACTGTCACTCTGTGTAATTGATAAGATTTTGTTTTGCTGAGAGTAGCAGAGTTGTTGATAAATAAAAAGAAATAGTCTGAAACAAATAAATTATATATGTAGGTATACATAGTTATATTTGGTATATAATATTTTATATTATTCCCACTCAAGAGTTAATGATATTTTGGGCTTTTTTGCTTCAAATCTTTGGGTTGCAGAAAATCAGACAAAATCGAATCACTATTTAGTATTATCATTATATCCCAGATTTTGCTGAATTTTAAAATTTACCAAATTTGGCAGCGTTTAATATATGATGCATCCATGCCAAATTCGACGTTTTTGTACTTTTGGATTTTGATTTAGTATTTAAATAAAAAAAAATATCTTAGACTCTGTTTAAAATTTAAATCTCAAAATTTACATATACACACGCGGGCTTACAATAGATAATAATAAAAGATAAAAAAAAAATATTCAGCAAAATCAAAAATTAAAGAGTTATGTGGTTGTGAAAGCTGTTAATTATATATATATATCTGGGTTACCTGTGATTAAGAGGATTATGAATTGTTGTAATTAGTGATCTGAAATTCAGAAAAAAAAGTTTGTATTCATAAGCGTCAATTTAATGACAACTTTCGCCTTTCTATCTCAAACTGTTACTGATCAAAAATTTGTCAAATAAACAAAGTTATAGCTAATAAGCCGGAAGATGGCACACAAATAAACCTCGGTGCTGAGTTTTAATTTTCTAGCCAAAATCAGTTGGTTCCACTTTTTTTCAAGATTTGATGCTTTCGGTAGAGAAAAGTAGAAAATCAGAGAAAATTTAATCAATATATGAGAAGCTCTTAAAAAGTTATAGCTAATGAACTGGAATTTGACAGAAAACTGTGTATTTTTAAGCTACACCATTTTTGGAATTTCAGTTTTCTAATTCAAACTGTTGGGTAAACGAAATTTGGGGAAAGCTTATCAATAGTAGTTTCACCTTTTCTTCCAAATGTGTTTACACAAAAACTACTAAAATTAAACATTTTTACGAAGATTTAAACTATCAAAAAAAATATGATTGCTCATTTTCTAATTTGCCTATGGGTGGTCCAGTCTGAAAAATCTTTGTGATAATAAAGAGTAAAATGAAGTTGATTCCGAATAGATTTAAACAGAAACAGAGAAAGAAGATTGTCCAATAAAAAATAATAATTATGGTAAATATTTAAAGAAATTATTTCTATGAATAATTTTAAAATGGCTGGATAACTATCAAGCTAGTGGTGCATATCTTAAAATTTAATGTTATCAATAAATTTGGTTTGTAATTTGGCTTGGAGCAGGTTTGTCTGTCGGTGAGCAATTTCAAATGGAAATTGAATTGGGCCAGTCTCCGTACTCTCGAGTTGGTGAGTGTCCCCGGACAAGATGAAAGACGCCTGGAGTCTTAAGTTCGCAGCCAGCCAGAGTGACGGCCTTCGAGTCGCCGCTCTGTCTGAGCCTGAGACTCCTCCTGAGGCCCCGCGCCCCTATGGTCCATTCATACGACCAGGTCCATTGATGCTGTGCCAAGTGCTAAGTCCATTCACCCAAAGACACGCCTTGCCCTAAGAGCAACCGCCGGCCCTCGGTGGACCTTGAAACCATTTTCCCCATTAGCCACTTCACCAAACAAAACAACAACGAGAAACAATCACGCAATTACCTAGACAGATCAGAAGTACTTAGAGAAAAAAGTGTAAACGGATTTGACAATTTTTTGTCAACTGAAATTTGACACAAAGTGTAGAACAGTCATCGAAAATTTAGCTTTGCCGGAACGCTGAAAATTAGTGGGTCCTCCCCCGGAAAATATAGTAGGTATATGTTCCCAAAATCATTGTCGGAACAGTGGTTCTTAAACTATGGATCGCAACTAGGGATTACAATCCTGCAGTATTTTCAATCCCGCGGGATTATTGCGGGATTGGTGCTAATCCCGGGGATATTTTACATTTTAAGAAATTCAATAAATAAAACGTTTATTTTGTCAATAAATAATCAAACCAAGTTTAATAAAAAGTACAAAAATCAACAATTGGTAGTACTCTAGTTAACAAAATTATTTTAGAGTTTGGCTTAGTCGCGAAACATAGGTCAACAATATGTTATAGAAGCTTTTCAGTGTAGACGGACTGATATATTTATAGCTCAGGATTGGATGTAAGGTAGTCCAGAAATAAATAAAGGGACTACTTCCAATAAAGAAGTATTTAAATTGAAAGTTTTTTTGCCGAGAGTAGCAGAATTTTTACATATTGAAGGAGACAATAAAAGAGTGTGTCTTCTGCTGAAATTATAAATTTTATTTATTTATAACGAGACTATAGTTTCGAGGGCTTCGCCCTCTTCATCAATCTATTACAATGGATTCACAGGAATTAATTTATGAAGAGGGCAAAGCCGTTTTAAATAAATAAAATTTATAATTCCAGCAGAAGACACACTCTTTTATTGTCTCCTTCAATACAAAGAAGTATTTATTGGAAATGTTATCCATTTATAATATTTTATAACCGAGCTTTAGGAGGAACTCCCCTCCTTCTTCTGGTCTATAATAATTAAATGGGATTCGCCACCAATATTATTAATACCTATTATCACAATTATTATTTTTGTAATATATAGATATACTCACTCAAAAAGGTCAATGAATGAAGCATGTGGTAAACCTTCGTCCTGCCTTTCTTAGTCAGTGTTTGTTGGTCTATACCTAGATACCTAATATTTTTAAACTTTCCATCATCAGTACAACATAATGTAATGAGCGATTGAATTTCAAGATATATATATATATATATGATCAGATGATCACATATATTACTTTACCATACAGGGTATGGTCAAGTATTGTAATCCTGCATGGAAAAATTGGTTTTTTTGCTTCGTTTTTTCAAAATTTCGGTCTACAAAAAGCCCTAATAAGTGAATATCGAAAACATTATATTTTTCGAGATAATAACTGTTTTGTCAAAATATCTGTTAGTACGTTGGTCTGTGCGCGCTTTACCAAATTGCTGTGGACGCACTAGCTGAAAAACTAGTGTAAATATCAAAACAAAATTTCATATGTAGATTTGGTGCATTTAGAATAAGGGCCATTATATAAATTTGTGTACTTCAAAGGGTTAGGCAGTAATAGTGAAATTTATGTGGAAAGTTAGTTAAATAGTCCCTCTAGCCCCCTGAATATTCTATATATTAAAAAACTCTACGAAGAAATATTGTGATATTTTAATTTCGTAAAAGAAATTTCATTATCTATATAATTAGCTCCGATAACTATTTAAGTAGCAAGAGAGGATTAAAATTTCAAAATTAAATAATTTTTTCTGAGAAAAGTAAACATTATTTTACAAAAATAAAACGGATGCCCCTTAGTATCGAGATGAATATTTTTATTGAAATTTGTGTCATCAACCAAATTCCATATTTTTTGATTCAAAAAATTATCTGGCCAATTAATTCATTGGGCTTGAATTTTTATATTGAAACATATTTACGTTTATATAACTCGTAAACTATTGATTTTAGACATTTCTCTCATATTAACTTTTCTGATGGAAATTGAATGTACTTTAATAAAAGTCCTTCTATAAATTCGTGTAGATACCTCAAACGGTTAAAATTTTTTTAGTAGAATTGACATATTTAGGAAGTAATTAAATAATTTAATGTGAAATATATAAGTGATGCCTCGTAATAATGGAGTTTCGATTTTTCTAAAGGAGGCAATGAATTTTGTAGGGGGGCAGTGCCCCCTTTGCCCCCCTCCATAACTACGCCCATGGATCCAATATTAACAAAGTTAGCAATAGCGCACACCTGAGAAGGTATGTACATCCGGTATACACATGTAAAAATTCCCAACGTGAAACATGAAAAATATTAATTATTATGACAGCATCGAAGTGAGTTAGTTATGTGAATTGGTTTTGATAATTCTGATAATTTTATCCCAAGTCGTTGAGCAGGATTACAGTTAAGATTTCGGGTAGATTAAAGCAAGTAAAATGGATATGGATGTTAACACAAACATCATTTTTGAAAAGCCATTCTGAATGTCATAGTGAATAATAAAATAAGAAAAATAATTCATTTGTTTGTTTCTTTTGAACATCTTTTTATATAGTTAGCGAGAAGGAAACCCGTTCGGAAAATGTCTTTTTCTTCAGGCTTGTTGTAGGTCTCTATCTTGTTACATCTCCCTCTCTCCTGTCTTGTCTAATGGTAGATGGTACTCTGGATGCGAGGGAGCCGGAGCATAATAAAATATGCCATTTTGCTATTTTGCCAGGGAACGTCCTGGGAATTCCGCTGCCGTCTAATCAATGGCCGGACTACGGCGGTCGGAACAGTACCTAAAACGGTGTCCCTGTCGACAAACGACAAACACCATCTAAGAACGTGGATGGGATTTGACATCCCCCCTTCCCAGGAAGGGGGCTGAAGAACATTTTATTTATAGCGTTCTCAACAAGCGCACAACTAGTTTCCATAAAAGGAAACCAAATTTTGTAACCGATCAGAATATTGTATGTTTGTTTTTTTTTCATCATTTCGCAGTGAAAGACTAAAGTTTTCATTCATGATAATTAAAATAAGTGTTCAAAAATTGTTTCCTTTTCTTTGGAATGTTAAAAATTTAAACAATGTTTCTGAAACAATCTTTTGTCAACATAAACAGATAAATGGATTAATTGTAGAAATAAAAAAAATTCTGGCATGTTTGCACACCGCAAGACTTTCGCTTACCTCAATTTAATCAGGCCCGTGGAGAGCTGTTACGGGCCCTGGGGAAAAATCAAACCAGTGGGCCCCTCAATGCTGGGACAAATAAAAGTAATATATTTCAATTTGTAAAATTTTTATTATTTAACAAATAAACAAAAATTCACTTTCTCATCAGGGTTAACTCTCAATTATAGAGGGTAACATAAAAGTATAAATGAAATATATATCAAAGGAGACAATAAAATAATGTGTCTTCTGCTGGAATTGTAAATTAAAAATTTATTTATAAGGAGACTATATTTTCAAGGGCTTTGCCCTCTTCATCAGTTTATTACAAGGTAATAAAAAGATCTTCTCATTCTTTAGAAGTGAATAAAATGGGGGGGGGGGAGGGGAGATTATTGCTATATACCTACGGAAAATTAAAAAGAAATCTTTGGACCAGTTTCTCAGAATACCACCTTAAAGTTTTATTTTTGGTTCGAAGATCTAAACCAAAAACTTGTTATTATATAAATACGGAGAATTGGTTTTTGGGCTAATTTTTGGACTCAGGAAAGAATAAAATTTGTTAAAAACTTCCAATCTAACCAAATGACTATCGTATCCCTAGTAACACAATGTTTCAAACTATATAGTAACTTGAAGGAGACAATAAAAGAGTGTGTCTTCTGCTGGAATTATAAATTTTATTTATTTATAACGAGACTATAGTTTTAATTTTTTTAATAGTTTAATAGTTTTTTTAATAGTTAAAATTTATAATCAGTATTCAAAAAGTTGATTCCTGAAGAGGCGATACCAGCATTGTCAAAAATGCAAAAAAAGGTAAAAAATCTCATTTTTTGGCGATTTTTCGCTTATAACTCGAAAACTATCAATTTTTCGTAAATAGCCTTCCTATTCAAAATAAAAGTTCATAAAATTTCCTACAAATTTCATCATTTAGGTTTTTTCTCCGACATGAATAATGATAAAACAAGTACAAATTTCAATTCTTAACTTACCCACACTGTATATTTTCTTAACCTAACCACATGAAAGATTTTAAACTTTCTTTCATAAATTAATTCCTGTGAATACATTGTAATAGACTGATGAAGAGGGCAAAGCCCTCGAAACTATAGTCTCGTTATAAATAAATAAAATTTATAATTCCAGCAGAAGACACACTCTTTTATTGTCTCCTTCAATATATAAAAATTCTGCTACTCTCGGGAAAAACTTTCAATTTTATATAGTAACTATATATGCACTATATAGTTCCATATAGTTGTTTTAAACTAATAAATATAGTAACCATATAGGCACTAAATAGGTACTATATAACTTGAAACATTGTGTTACTAGGGATACTACCACCTAGAATTCAAAAAATTTATAATCAGTATTCAAAAAGTTGATTTCTGAAGAGGCGATACCAGCATTGTCAAAAATGCAAAAAAAGGTAAAAAATCTCATTTTTTGGCGATTTTTCGCTTATAACTCGAAAACTATCAATTTTTCGTAAATAGCCTTCCTATTCAAAATAAAAGTTCATAAAATTTCCTACAAATTTCATCATTTAGGTTTTTTCTCCGACATGAATAATGATGGATATCTATAAATCTAAGAATTTTATCAAAAAAGTGGTCCAAGTAAACGTTCAAGTCAACAAAATTTCCTAGAGAATTAGATAGAAATAAAATTTATAGGATGAGTGGTTTTTATTTTATGAAGGAAAAACTTCGATTTTTTTCAAAAAATTACAGTTTTTCAAAACTTCAATCTCATTGCGGCACGGGTTACCATTATCCAATTAAGATGAAACTTTGTTTCAATTGTAGAAAATTAAATCTTGTTTAAAAATGTATAGAGTGGTCTTTGTCGAAAACGTGCTCCTTCATGGTCAAAATGAAAAAAAAACGAAAAAAGTGCTAGTTTTGCGGAAACAGAAAAAATACGCCAATTTCCAACTAGCGCTTGAGCCTGAACTGTTGGTTGGAGAAAAACCCTAAATAATGAAATTTGTAGGAAATTTATGAACTTTTCATTTTGAATAGAAAGATTATTTACGAAAAGTTGATAGTTTTTGAGTTATAAGTAAAAAACCGCCAAAAAAAATGAGAATTTTTACCTTTTTTTTTTTTGCATTTTTGACAATGTTCCGTCACGAAATTTTGTAAGCAAACCTCAGATTCGGATTCAGGACACCAAAAAACATATAGAATGGAACAAATCAAAACTACCCCAAAACTTACCAGATAAAAATACAATTTAATGGTATTTGTTTTAATAAAAAAAATTCCCACTAAATATTTTGTTTTGTGGATTGACCCCCCACCCCCCCCCCATGGAAATTTTCTGGCTACGCCACTGGGCGATTCACTTCGTTTATTTTATCGTGATATTAAGAAATAACCACACATACATACTCAATGAGAGAGTAATAATGAGGCCCCCATTGTGTTTAAATAAAATTTGTAGGGTAATTAAAAATAAATAATGAAATTTTTGGTTAAATTATATTAAGAAATAATAATAACTTAATTTTTGAATATTAGCCGTTTTAAACTGTTTTGTCCTCTTGAAATTGCCTTGCTTAATGAAAGAATGACATTTAAAAGAGTGATAAAGTGATAATTTTCAATACGATTTTTTTTTTATTTTTGTGGGAAAAATCCAGAAAAGAATGGAAGGAAATATCAAAAGCTATGCTAAGGACAAACATTAAGAATTTATGAGCGATTAAAATTTTTAAACCCAAGTCATATCGTAGGTTATTTTATTATCTTGTATGAGAAGAGGTGGTTAAAGTCAGCACTGGTAATAACAATTAAATTAAACTCTGAGGTAGGTAGACATATTTTATTTCAAACACTTAGCATTTTATATGTAATAATCAGAATTTGACATGTGTGTATTCTCTAAAGCAGGGGTGTCCAACCTTTTTGGCTTACATGGGCCATATTTGAAGAAAAAATTTCTCGGATAATATATACTAATTAATTGAATGTAATGGAAGGCAGCCCAGGGGTAGTGAGGAAAGAAAAAATTAACACATATCAAATAACGTGTAATTTATTGGAATCCTTCCTCCTTTCCTTTCATACCGACGTTTCGGAGGATTTTTCCCTCCTTCTTCAGGGTTTCAAAGGGTCAATGAATGAAACAAATAAAATGTTTCCTTCTTCTCTCCACAGCAGTGTTTAAAACTTTCTTCTTTTTACTTTATCCAATGCGAAGCATGGGAGAAAGTATTGCAATCGGTCGCGCGGCAAGCGCGACTTCAACGGGTCCTCAGGTAAAGACTACGGAACCCATGGACTCAATTAAGGTCACAAATTGAAGTATTCAATGAGATTGAATTTTAGCATGTGGTGGTTTTGCCAAAAGTTACCTGGAATCTCGTCGAGAGGCCAAAAAGTGCCATTTTTTTGGAAGTGTGTGGGGATGGATGGATGGATGGATGTATGTATGTGTGTTATCGTTTGTTTCGTCCACGATTTTTTCCACACCTTTGCACCGATTGAAATGAAATTGAAAACCTACCATCATTTTAACAAAATGAAGCGCTGATTAGTTTTTGGTACATATCGGCCCACAAACAGCATTATTTATTTCAGTACTTTTTTAGTTTTTTCTAAATATCTTTAAAATGATTTAATCAATTTTGATGAAATTTAAAATCCTAATTAAGTACTTTGGGGCCGACAAAAAAGGTTAAATAAAGTTTTTAGTAAAATTATATTTTTAAGTACTTTATTCTAAAGTAAGATTTTTGAATTCTTTAAAATTTATTCATTTGATCTGTTTATGGTAATATAGGACTCATTTAACCTAACTAAGTAAGAGTGGATAGGGTTTTCTCTGTGAAATGCTAAAAATAGCGATTGATTCTCAACTAGTACTTGAGGAATAACCATTCTATATTGGATTTTTGACGTTTCGGTTTTTATTGGTAACCATTGCTGAAGACATGGAGGAATCGACTTAAAATCAAAAATAGCCATCGATTCTCATCTAATACTTGAGGAATAACCATTCTATATTGGATTTTTGGCGTTTCGGTTTTTATTGGTAACCATTGCTGAAGACATAGAGAAATCGACTTTAAACCAAAAATAGCGATTGATTCTCATCTAATACTTGAGGAATAACCATTCTATATTGGATTTTTGACATTTCGGTTTTTATTGGTAACCATTGCTGAAAACATGGAGGAATCGACTTAAAATCAAAAATAGCCATCGATTCTAATCTAATACTTGAGGAATAACAATTCTACATTAGGTTTTTGACGTTTCGATTATTATTGGTAACCATTGCTGAAGACCTGGAGGAATCGACATAAAATCAAAAATAACGAATGATTCTTATCTAATACTAGAGGAATAACCTTCCCAGGTAACCACAATATCCTAAGAATATTCTAAGGATATTCTAAGGACATTTAAATCTTCTTAGAATATTCTGA
Organism: Forficula auricularia; assembly: GCA_024734495.1. Lineage (NCBI taxonomy): Eukaryota > Metazoa > Arthropoda > Insecta > Dermaptera > Forficulidae > Forficula > Forficula auricularia. Next base: position 623,837 of record JALMQS010000166.1, read on the forward strand.
GGATATTGTGTGTTACCTGGGTTATTGCATTCCATTTTTGACGTTTTGACCATTAATGGCAAAAACGTCAAAAATGGAATGCAATAAGGTTATTCCTCTAGTATTAGATGAGAATCGATCGTTATTTTTGATTTTAAGTCGATTCCACCATGTCTTCAGCAATGGTTACCAATAATAATCGAAACGTCAAAAACCTAATGTAGAATTGTTATTCCTCAAGTATTAGATGAGAATCGGTGGCTATTTTTGATTTTAAGTCGATTCCTCCATGTCTTCAGCAATGGTTACCAATAAAAACCGAAATGTCAAAAATCCAATGTAGAATGGTTATTCCTCGACTATTAAATGAGAATTATTTTTAATTAATGTCAACATGAACTACAAATTGCAAGTGATATCTGATTAATAATAAAGGAACAAACATACTAATATTTCAAATGAATTTGGATAAAGTTTAGCAACGATCCGTTGCAGTTTATTTTAATAAAATCTTGGTTTCAACGCTCATTCTTCAGACGATAATATATAAACTACGCAAAAATGAATAGGGATATTGCAATATTTTTAATTTCCATTTGTCTAGTTTTAAATTATTTTTATTATTAAATTATAACTAAAACTAAGTAATTTACATACTTTAATTAAACATTTTTAAATTTTATTATTATAGAAAATAAAAAAAAAAACGAAAAAAGATCATTCAAGTCATGGGTTCTCAACCTGGTTTGATGCCCCCCAAGGGAGAATTTTAGTATTTCAAGGGAGGGGAGGATAATCTGCGGACAAAATTCAAAAGTTTTAAGGAATATATTAAAGAACTGGCAAAAAAACAACCTCAGCTTTCCCAATAGGTAAGTATCTCTAAATTAAAATATGATGTCTTATATTTTCAATATTAAAACCACATTTATTTGAAATAATCTTTTTGAGTTATTAATAAAATAAAAAGTCTGGGAACCTCGGATTTAAGTAACTTGTATATTTCTGCAATTTATAAATTATTATATAAAAATAAAGTAAAGAAAATTTAAAATTTTTTAAAAATATAAAATTCTACTTAGGTTTCATAAAAAATAAAAAACAAGATGCTTGTAAGCATGACTCTATATACAGGGTGCTTGGAAAAAGGGTTCCAAGACTTCAGGATATGATTTCCCAGATCAAAATTAGATGAAAAGTTCCAATAAACATAGGTCCAAAAACGCTTCGTTTTCTGTCTGGTCGCCACTTTGTTTGTTTTTAAGAAAAATCGTCTATCTTGAGAATGGATCTAGATATCTTTATGAAATTCGGTACAAATGTACGTAACTACATTATCTACTATTTAAAAAAGTACCTAAATTTTATATTGAAAATTTTCAAAATGGCGGCCATTTAAAATTTTTAATTGTAAATAACTTTTTAATCTTGGGAGTCGGGTTTGCCGAGCTGGCTAACGCGCTGGCCCCGTTTCAACGTCGATGTTGACGATGTTTAAGCGGGAGGCCGGGGTTCGATCCTGGCTAGCATATAACATTTCTACCGGCTAAAACCGGGCTCCCCCATTAACCCTACTAACACTTTACTGATGTGCTGTCTAAATGGGCTTTATTCCCGGTGACAATAAATAAAATAAAATAAAAAAAAAACTTTTTAATCTTCCATTTTAACAAAATTTCTATTACTAGATAGAATGTTACCCTTTTTATTGTGAATCAAAATAAAACTTTAGGTTTCAAGATCCGATTAAAAATAACGAAGTGATGACAAAATGTCTGTAAACACCATTACTGGCTTTCGTAGAATGAATTTTGAGACCGACATCATTTCTTCCTATTTTCCTACAAATTTTAAATATGTTACACCATTCTCCCTTAACAAAATTAATACATAAAATATAAAATTGTATACAAGCAGACGGCAAGTAGTCGCGCGAACAGAGTGGCTGTAAGCCCTAAAGCATAGCCGCTCCCACCAGGACCACCTCGAAATAAAGCTGATGATCCAACACGAACACCCGCAAGAAGAAGAAGGCCCCAGTATATTACACCACCTGAACAATACACCCTTCTTTCTTTTCTTTGCAATAAATTAACCGTCTTGTGTAATATTCCATACAAATAAATTACCCTTGTTTTCTAGGAGTTTCTCCTCAATACCTGTTATTCCTAGAACCACGCTCTCCACATATTTCAACCCGTGGATGCGCATTTGTCCTCACCAGCTACCATTAGTTTAATGTTTGAAAAGTACCTAGCAAAGTATAAGAATTTCGATTTATATCATTCGACGTCTTATGTTAATAAAGATTTTCAATTTGCCCTAATAGTTGTTTTTAATTAATTGGACTGGCTGCCATTTTACGTCCTCCGGCATAACATCTACTTAGTTATGCTACATCTAATATCATTATGCAAGATTCATCAAAATACGATATATGAACGACCTGGAGGTATATGAATCTTTCTTCTCTCGCTAATTAGATAATTGGTGATCTTTATTCATTAAATTAACATAAATTCTATTTAATATGGATATAGAAACGGCCATTCGATTAGTTTTTTAGCCAATTTCATGCCGAATTCCCATGTCAACGTTCGTAAATCGAGAATTGCTTGCATATGCAAATATATTAGAGAAAAAAACGTTCAGGGCGGGTCTGGGAATAATTTTTGATACAGGACTAATTCATTATGATTTCGAAAAAAAAGAAACCTAATTTTTTGAACCGGCTCCCACGATATAGAAGAACCCACCTGCATCTGAATCTACCGAACTCAATCAATTAGATTAATGTTAAACGGAAATTATCCTTACTTATTATATATACCATTAGTTTTTTATAATATCAGACACATTTAGGTAATATACATAATACCTTTTAGTAATATCTGGTTTGCCCGGTCTTCCCCTTAGCACTTTACTAATGGCGAAAGAAAGCTTTATATTATAAGTAAATTCATCCATGTATTGTGTTTTGACAATGTAATAAGCTCTCTTTTCAGAATGCATGTCTACCCTTATGGGGGAGGGGGGGTCAGATAGGCTAGGCGGTAGCGTGACAGCGAGCTAACCAGGGGACCCGGGTTCGAATCCGACTCGAGGCATCCAGCTAAAATCTGACCCCCGGGGGTAGAGACAAATTAAAAAAATATATATAACTAGTATCGTAATTAGGCTTATGGCTAGAAAGGCCGAAAAGCCAAAAAAATAGTAGTAATTTTTGGCAAAACCGTCACGTGCTAAAATTCAATCTCATTGAATACTTCAATTTGTGACCTTAATTGAGTCCATGGGTTCTGTAGTCTTTACCTGAGGACCCTTTGAAGTCGCGCTTGCCGCGCGACCGATTACAATACTTTCTCCCATGCTTCGCATTAGTTAAAGTAAAAAAAAAAAATAGCATTGAGCTGAAAACTAGAAAAAGTTAAAAAAAAAAAATTAATTTTTTCCATCAACTCAAAGTGTTCTATGAGAGGTAACTCCAATCGTACACAAAACACATTACAAAAGTAAATTTATTATTAATAGCCGGTTCGCACGAACCATAAGATTTATAGCAAACGCGGTTGGCGCGAACAGGGGCTAACTGATAGGAAAGCATCTCTGGTTGTATTCACCCCAGTATTACTAGTGGCAAAAATAATTTTTTTAGTCTCATAGAATTCCTTCCATCTTAAGAACTAACCGTGCCATATATTACTTAACTTACAAGATCTATGATGACGGCCTTGACTGAGTCTGTGTATTATTTAACAAAAAGTACTGTAATTGTAAATAGCGGATTATTTTATTTTTACACTAAAAAAATTTATTCAGTATTAGAAATAATATGGTTTGAGTCATCTTGGGCTTTTCTCTAGATCGTGGATATTTAGCCGGAACGCTAGCTTGTTTTGACGATATACCTTCTAAAGTGTCAAACTCAAGCAGTAACTTTGCATCTATGTATCACAATGTACTTGTCTTTGTTTTTACTTTTATCTTGATCAAATATAATGCAAAAAAGACTATCTTCATATTGGAATAAACATGAATTTAAGAATCTACATGCAATTTTATTTTTTCAACATTATAATTAAAGTCATTCAGTTAAATTATATACGTTTTCCATGGTAAAAAAAATCACCAATTTCAAGGATCTTCTATCTCTTTCTCTCACTTTAGAAATTTAGTTGCAATCGGAGAAGCTATTTAAAATTTATGTAAATTTTGATGCTACACCGAATGCAATTATTTCATGGTGTTGGAGTTGGTTTATGCTGGGAATGAATGGTTACCAAGATGTACAGCGACAATATTGGAAATTCCCATTAGTCGCTGATTTACTGAGCATGCCTCCTAGAGAGAGACTCCTGAGAAAAACAAAGGTGAGCTGAATGAGCGAAGCCAGCTACACAGAGCAAACTTGCAATTTGAACTAATTCCATTTTACTGACTTTTTACTTAACCATACAGGGTCGGTAGGATTACTTTGTATATTTGTTTTATTTGTTTTATTTATTTGTTTGTTTTGTTTATTTGTTTATTTTATTCTGTTTATTTGTTTATTTATTGTTTTATTTTTTAACTCATGACTTTCATCAACCGCTCCTCGTGGGGCCTATGATGAAAAAAACCCACTAACACTAACACTAACAAATTTAATCGGGCATGAAAAAGTGTTTTTTTTTTTTTTTTGCTTATTTTTTTCGAAATATCTCAAAAACGGCTGAAACTATTTTGATTAAAAAAATTGGGCGAAACCATGGCATTCGGTCTACAAAAAAGCTCTAATAAGTGAACATCGAAAAAATTATATTTTTAACCGACTTCGAAAAAGGAGGAGGTTCTCTATTCTTGCGTTGGGTTCGGTCTAGCTTCCGATTGGTCCCATTTTTTTTCATTGGTATTAGACCTTTTTTGTTAGGTTTGTTTAGGCCTAACTTCTTTGTTTATGGACCGATTTCGATGATTCTTTTTTTATTGGAAAGGGGTTATCTTAGGGATGGTGCCATATTAATTTGGTCAAGTTCTGATGATAGGATCACTATTAATAACAACACTAAAAAGAGAAAAATAAAAATTTTTAAGAAAAAAATAAAACCGACTTCAAAAAAATTAAATGCAACAAATAAAATACACTAAAAGGTATAAAATAATTATTATCTTATTTAGTTACAACTAAACGACGAAATATTAAGATGAAATTACTTTTTGAAGTCGGTGCCAAACATATACCTTTTATGAATCGCACTCGACGTATCTTACTTAGTACGATTGGCGGGTTCGCTTATAGGCATAGTTTGTTTGGCACCGACTTCAAAAAGTAATTTCATGTTAATATTTCGTCGTTTAGTTGTAACTAAATAAGATAATAATTATTTTATACCTTTTAGTGTATTTTATTTGATGTATTTAATTTTTTTGAAGTCGGTTTTATTTTTTTCTTAAAAATTATTTTTATTCGAGATAATTTTGTCAAATTGTCTGTTAGTCTGTGCGTTAGCAAATTTTGTGGACGAGCTAGCTAGTGTGAATATCAAAACCAAATTTCACACATACTTTTGGTCCATTGAGATTAAGAGCTGATTAGATTTTGGTGCATATCGACCCAAAATTAAGGGGGGGGGGGTTAAAAAATTAAAAATCTAGGCCGTTTGACAAACTCAACCAAATCTTGTATACATAATCAGTGGGTCCCCAGAAGTCTAAAAATGCAAAAACTAACTCCCAAAATGGGGGGGGGGTCAAAAAATGAAAATCTTGGCCATTTACCAAACTCAACCAAATTTTGTATACCTACAAAATCAGTGCGACACCAGAAGTATAAAAATGCAAAAACTACCCCCCCCCCCACCTACATGAATATAAATAATTTTAGGGGCCAGGTTGTATGGTAAAGTCAAGTGGATGGCCACATCAGAACACGTCAGCTTATTTTAGGATATCTGTAGATTTCACATTAAACTTCACATCACTAATCAGTAAAGTCATCTCAATCTATATATCTATACCGAATTTGGTAAGCCCAAGTACCGAAATAGCTGATAAAAAAAAGTACATTCACAATCGTTTTTCTTTTGTATCTCCTGTAAAATTAACATTTATAAGGTTATGGCACTATTGAAACAGGGATGCGATATATAAATGCATATATGTACAGGCATTCGTTTGTTGAATGACCAGCTTACTATTAGAACAAAAAGTATTTACCAACATCCAATCGGGTATTTCAATCTTTGAGAAATAACACATAGAAAAGACATTCGAAACTATAGTCTCTAACAAATAAATTATATACACATATAAATGTTTATTTACCTTAAATAAATAATTATAATAAAAAAGAATAATTGTGAAATATCGAAAGGCTTTTAATACCCCGGTTAGGAGCAATCATCCCTCGTTTTCCCTAATTTCTTTAGCAAATAATTGCATTTCTTTGTTTAATTTTTGAAATAATTAATTAAGTCATTAAATCACCGTTATTTCAATTAATTTAAAGTGTTTATTAATAAACAAAGAATTTTTACTTTACCATATAGGGTATGGTCAAGTATTGTAATCGTGCATGAAAAAAGTGGCTTTTTTCCTTCATTTTTTCGAAATATCTTTAAAACGGCTGAAACTATTTTGATTAAAAAAAATGAGCCAAACCATGGCATTTCGCTCTACAAAAAATCTCTAATAAGTGAACATCGAAAAAATTATATATTTCAAAATAATAATTGTTTTGTCAAAATGTCTGTTAGTCTGTCTGGTTGTCTGGTTGTTAGTTAGTCTGTGCGTTACCAAATTTTTGTGGTCGAGCTAGCTCAAAAACTAGTGGAATATCAAAACCAAATTTCACACGTCGTTTTGGCCCATTGAGATTAAGAGCTGAATAGATTTTGGTGCATATCGACCCAAAATTAAGGAGGGTTGAGGGCGGTTAAAAATTAAAAATCTAGGCCATTTGAAAAAACTCAACCAAATTTTGTATAGATAATCAGTGGGACCCCAGAAGTCTAAAAATGCAAAAACAAAAACTAACCCCCCCGAAATGGGCGGGAGCGAGGGGGTCAAAAAATGAAAATCTAGACTCTAGTACCAAACTCAACCAAATTTTGTATACATAATCTGTGGGCCCAGAGTAATCTAAAAATGCAAAAACTAACCCCCATGGGGAGGGGGGTGTAGAGTCAAAAAATGATATCTTGTACCAAACTCAACCTAATTTTGTATACATAGTCAGTGGGACCACAGAAGTCTAAAAATGCAAAAACTAATCTCCCAAAATGGGGAGGGGGAGTGGTCAAAAAATGAAAATCTAGGCCCGTGTACCAAACTCATCCAAATTTTCTATACATAATCAGTGGGCCCAGAGTAATCTAAAAATGCAAAAACTAACCCCCCTCCCCTACACGATTATAAATAATTTGATTAAATATTAAATATAAGAGAGGGGGTCAAGTTGTATGATAAAGTCAAGTGGATGGCCACATCAGAACACGTCAGCTTATTAAGAGATAATATTGTTAAATTAAAAAAAAAAAAAATATGCGGAAATTTTGAATAATGTCTCCTGGAAGATGTTTCAAGAGGTTGGTCAACTGTAACCATCTGTAAAAGTACCGTTAACATTTCAATTTAATTATAAATAGTTATTAATAATTTTTATTTTTAATATTATATCATAAAGTCGATTGTGTTGCTGTCAGTCGCAAGGTCAAAGGGTCGAACTCTATGACCTCACGACTTGGGCATGTTCTCTTGAAGAGATCTTGAAGATTTGCCTCTTGTCCGGGTCCCTCTTTTGGTCAACCGTTGAACAATTAACATGAAAACATGCCACTCAGAAAGGCATCCACGCTGCCTTCCTCTTCAATTGACATCAGAAGTGTGCTCTATCGATACCATCCATCTTCTTTCTTCTACGCTTGTCTCTCTTTTTACTGAGTCACTTGTTTTTATTTTGTTGTCATCCATTTTATCTTGGGAATAATGGCTGTTCCATTAGCAATCTGGGAAATGTGGTTTTTCCCACCCAATTGATACGTTCTACTCATAATAATAGTAGGGGGAAGAATCCTTTATTGATTTCAGCTGAGATCATGATCAATTACGATATGTTCAATTTTTAACCGACTTCAAAAAAGGAGGAGGTTATCAATTCGACTGAATTTTTTGTGTCTATGTTATGACTTCTACCCCAATTGTAAACCGATTTTGATGATTTTTTTTTGCATTTGGTTCCGTATAGTTTCCGATTGGTACCATATAAATTTCATTGGTATTGGACCTTTTTTTATTTTGTATGTTCACGAATAACTTCTTTGTTTATGAATCGATTTTAATGATTCTTTCTTCGTTTGGATCAGTATAGCTCCAAGGTAGTTAAGATACCTATTTATTTATTTTATGTATGTTTAGCGAGAACTTTTTCCTTCGTGGACCGATTTCGACGATTCTTGTTTTATTCGAAAATGGGTACCTTTGGGGTGGTGTCATATTAATTTGGTCAAGTTCTGATGATATGTTCAATGACAAAATAACGGAAATATTCAATTCTTAAGAGCAAATAATCGAAATTATAATAAATAAAATCTTTTGTATGTTGTTGTTAGATGAACGCGAAAGTTAAAACTTATTATCAGGTCACTGCCCTATTTTGGTGCAATTGGGACCTGACTCGTTTTGATACTGAACCAAGAGTCGAAAAAAAAGATACAGGACCCAGCCGGGTATGATCCGGCATCTTCTGAGTTAAGCCCGCAAATGCCTTTTCCATTTAAGCGATGGATCCCCTGACCAGATCCTATAATCAAATCTTATATATATTCATCTCTTTAGCTCAGGCAGTATGGTTCTTATAAATTTACTACAAAGCTCATTTGTCTGATTCTTTGGGGAACCGAAACAGATGAACTTTGTTCAGATATTCAATAATAAATTTTATTTGGAATGTTTAATGTTAACGTTAGATGAACGTGAAAGTTAAAACTTATTATCAGGTCACTGCCCTATTTTGGTGCAATCGGGACCTGATTCGTCTTGATACTGAACCAAGATTCGAAAAAAAATATACAAAACCCAGCCGGGTATGATCCGGCATCTTCTGCGTTAAACTCGCAAATGCCTTTTCCATTAGAGCGATGGATCCCCTGACCAGTTCCTATAATCAAATCTTATATATATTCAACTCTTTAGCTCAGACGCGCTTTCTCCTATTTTCCTAATAGTATGGTTCTTATAAATTTACAACAAAGCTCATCTGTCTGATTCTTAATAAGTTTTAACTTTTGCGTTCATCTAACGTTAACATTAAACATTCCAAATAAAATTTATTATTGAATATCTGAACAAAGTTCATCTGTTTCGATTCCCCAAAGAATCAGACAGATGAACTTTGTAGTAAATTTATATATATATATATATATATATATCTTAAAACATACATTTAAAACCCGCCATCGTCTCTAGCGAATTTCCCCGTTTATTAATTGAATTTTATTACAATTTTCTGATTCATTCGCCCGACGCTTTCTCTTAAAAGATGTATGCAAAATATTATCTTAAGACACTATTATTAACATCACTAAAAAGAGAAAAATAAAAATAATTTTTAGAAAAAAAAACCTATACTTCAAAAAAATTAAATTCAACAAATAAAATGCACTAAAAGGTATAAAATAATTATCTAATTTAGTTACAACTAAACAACGAAATTTTTAGATTACATTAAAGTGACTTTTTGAAGTCGCCACCAAACAATATACAGGGTGGTGACTTGGCCGACGCAGCATAGCGACCACAATGTTAATTTTTGAATGTGCATTTATTTGCTCCCCTAATTATTTTAGAGTTAAAGTTCTTATAGGTTTTTTGTAGAGAAAAAAATACTGAATCTGAACATATTTTTGTTTTTAAATCTTTAAATTTCAGAACCGTAATAATCAACATTATAAATAATTGTATTTTTACAAAAATCACTGAGGCCATGGAATTATTAAAACAAACAAGGTATTTTCAATATTTTAATAATAATATTCATTTCTTAAATGAAAATTTAACTGGACAGCGCTTTTTGCAGTTATTGGAAGAGGATATAGTTCCGGCTGTAACGGAAAATGCTCGAGAAAACCACGATATTTGGTTCCAGATGGATGGTTGCCCCGCACACAACAGCCGCGATGTCCGTGAATTTTTAAATAATTATTTTGAGAATAAAATCATTGGTCCGAGGTTTACGATTAGCTGGCCTGCAAGGTCCCCCGATCTTTCTCCCAACGATTTTTTTCTTTGGTGACATTAAAAATCAAAGATTTACTCTGGACAAACATTTCAAAACTTAGATCAACTCAAAAATCGTATACAAGCCGAATGTGATAAAATATCACAATACCAATTAGCAAATGTCAGACGAGAATTTTACGAAAGGTTGGGCCATTGTTTAGTAAATGGTGGTTTATTCGAACATTTGCTATCATTGTTATTTTTTGTTATAATTTTATGCATTTGTTAATTTTGTTAAAAAATTAAATTATGTTTACCTTACTAATTTTATTGTTTTTATTACGTTTAAAAATATTACTTATAATTTCGTTGATTATTCTTGTGGAAATTCAAAAGCTCGTTCTAAACTTCATCTACGTGAATCTTCTATTTTTATTTATCACTGACGAATACAAAACTCAGCCCATTCAAATTTAACGAGTTTCTCATTATGGTAATCAATAAATTCTAATAAGAACTGATTTTAAAAAGTTCAAATATAACAAACGTCAAATAGAAACAACAAATGAAAATGCCTTGTTTGTTTTAATAATTCCATGGCCTCAGTGATTTTTGTAAAAATACAATTATTTATAATGTTGATTATTACGGTTCTGAAAGTTCAAAATTTGAAAACAAAAATATATTCGGATTCAGTATTTTTTTCTCTACAAAAAACCTATAAGAACTTTAACTCTAAAATAATTAGGAGAGCAAATAAATGCACATTCAAAAATTAACATTGTAATCGCTATGCTGCGTCGGCCAAGTCACCACCCTGTATAATCGAGCCAAAGTACTAAGTAAGATCCGTCGAGTGCGATTCATAAAATGTTTGGCACCGAATTCAAAAAGTGATTTCATGTAAAATGTCGTCGTTTAGTTGTAACTAAATTAGATAATTATTTTATACCTTTTAGTGCATTTTATTTGTTGAATTTATTTTTTTGAAGTTGGTTTTTTTTCTAAAAATTATTAAAGCCATGTTCACTGTTTTGGGAAACTTAGTAGGGGCGAGGCTTAATTTTTTTGGCCCATAGTGCAGGGGTTCCCAAATTTGCCGATTCAGTATATTTGTTAAGGGGTAATATGGAAATTTTGAATATTTTTTGATACCCATTTATTTACTTAAGAAGTACTAACAATTCTCAATAAATAACAGTGGCGTATGGGACTCTGAAGGAGCCCACTTTAGCTTATTACTAGAGACTGGATTTTTATGCAGTAAAAACTGCCAAAATATGCAGTTAAAAATTCTGAAATATAATAAATAGTCTAATTAATGAGTTTCAAACTTCAAACTTTTCATAATATTTTCACGGAAATGTACCAGAAGCAGCTTTTAATTCTGAACAACTTTTGTATTTTGTTCTCAAATTCAAAATGAAAATTTTAATATTAGATTTCCTAATATAACAAAAAATAAACAGACTCGGAATAATTAGTAAAATTTCAGAATCTTCTAGAGAAGTGGGTGTAAATTTTTCGGACTCACTAATTCCTTTAATACTCGTATTTCTTGACGTATAAATTAAAAAAATCTGCTACTTTCGAAAATATAATCTCTTGTAAATTTTACATATTGTTTATGACAAAGTGGATTGAAATAAATCTTATTTAGCTTTTTCGGGTATTCAAAAAAAATATTTTATTTTTCTTTATTTTTTTCCATTATATTTTAAAACACGTTGAAACCATTGAACATTTACATTCATGTCGAATCTAAACTATGGTTATATAATAGCATAAACAAAAAAATGGTAAAACATATGTCTAACTTATTCCTATTTACTCTAGCTATGTAAATATAACGGCGTTCAAATATTTCTTAAAAACTCAAGTATTTAAACTTAGTTTATTTTAATGGTAAAAAAGAAAAAAATGTTAATTTCTGGCTGCCTCCTCACATACAAAAACACAAAACTTCTCTCTTAATATTGTATGAATCATTTGAATACACATTTGTTGAAATGATTGTTTCATTGATTCATTTGGTGTTTCAACTCAGTTTTATGTCAAATTTTAAAGATTTTTACTGGCTATTCACAAAAGTGAAGAAAATTTAAAATCTGGCAATTATTCTCTAAACAAATCTATAGGAACAAAGATGATATTATTCAATATTAAAATATACCAATATAATGTGTTTTAAATTCATTCTTGTTAACTCTTTCAAGTTTAATGGATATAAATAAGCAATTCTAAAGTACTAATTAGGGTGTTACAAGCGAGTCAAACAGAGAATTCACGTAAAAAAATTTTAATATTTTTTTTGCTCATTGGTTTGAAAAATATCTGGAACATGGAGAAAAATCATTTTATTCTATGATGTCTGTGTGCCTGAGTTCAGATGCCCACGATATTAAGAGCAAAAAGTCGTAGAAAGTTCGATCTTGTGATAAAATTGTTGTATTTTCAATGCGGAGAACTGATTTGATTTTTAGCTTTCTAGCTCCAGATCTTCCGTTTAAAAAAATAAAAATTATTCAAAAAATATCATTTTTTGAGATTTTAATCCGTTTCTATATAGTAAAAAAAATAAACAATCAATCAGGAGTGTTTTGCATTATTCCCCAAATTTGCTGCAAAGAGCGTACCGAACTTAGTTTCACTTTTTACTCCAATTTACATTCAAAAATCTGAATCTTAATCGATAGTTTAATTAAAAACATTGCATATTCGAAAAAGTCGAACTTAGAGGAAAAAACAGACACAATATCGTGATCTTAGAGAGAGTTCACTGTAAGAAGTTGAGGACCATTTTAGTCGAAAATTTAATAGACCACCCTCCTCCATTCAAAAATATATAAAATCTCCTCCAATACCAAAAATTTATTTTGATCTGTATGAGTATATTATATTTCTAGATTAGTACATCATCATCATCATCATCAGCCTGTCGATAGCGACAATCCACTGCTGAATATAGGCCTCTTCCATCAAATGGAAGGGGGTTGGCATTAAGTCACCACGCTTGCCAGACGGATTGGTGACTAGGAATCAGATTATAGCCGGTCAAATATCAATGCAGGGACTCGGACTCGAACCCGGGACTCCTGCTTAGAAGGCTAGTGTCTTTAACCTCTCGGCTAATCCGATTCCCAGATTAGTACTATTCTGCTTAAAATCCCAAACTATGCTCACATTTCATCTTATAGCAAATAAAATGTCTGTAAAAAACCTGTGAATATTTTATCTATTACAATAATAAAGTAAAATGCATTACATACACAATGATCGGTACTAGATAAAGGAGGAGGTATCAGCCAAAGATGGAATCACTGGGTTCAATAAAACACATTTAATAAGACGTTTCGGCCTGAATTTTATTTGGCCATCTTCAGTCAATTAGGAGTTATACACAAAATGCGGTACACATATGTGATCGAACCAAGACTTGTCAAAAATAAAAAAATTTTTAGCTTCATGTGAATTTATAACGTGCCTGGACCCAAAAGTTTCAGAATGAAAAAGCCTCCTCCTTCATCTAGTACCGTTTCATCACAGCCACGAACTCTAACAATATACACAATGATCTACCAGGAATCGAAATTTGAATGATGTGATAAATGGTGAGGTATTTAAATATATAGTTTATGTAGTCAGGCCACTACAGAGCCATAAAGAATAAATCAAGGAAGAATTCTAAATAAAGAAATTCAATTTTTATATAATCCTTAAGACATGAATTTTAATCTGTGATCATTGGCTCAATCGTGGATTATAACAACGTTTTTCCAATTACGATCTGAAGTCCACAAGTGGTCCTCGAGGTCTGTTCTTGTGGTTTTTCAAATATGGTAAATTCTAAGTAAATTAAATTTGAAACTCAATTTAGGTAGAAAATTCTATGTTTTTATAAGAAACAAAATATAAAAATGGAGATACCAAAAAGGGGTCAAAAATACTTATTTGAAAAAATACTTGGCCAGGACATCGTTAAACGATGAATATATATGTAAGAATTGAGAATAAGTGTGTGCGTCGAATTTCGGGCATACGAGTAATTGACTGAGTATGATGAGATGTTGCCCTTGGTGTTAAGAGTTTAGTGAATAAGTTCCTAACTCAGAGGACATAAAAAATAAATTTTTTTACTCAAAATTTGTATTTTACAAAGCAGTTTAAACTTTTAAATCACAATGTAAAGTTATTAAATCAGAATTAAATACCTACACACAATTCTTAGAGATATATCACTCTTTGAAAAGGTTTAAACATTCATTTTAAAGAGCCCCTGTAAGATAGGCAGCTATGAAAACTCAAATTCCCCCTCTAAAGACTCCAAGTGTTATTTTTTGTAGCAAAAAAACAAAACCAAAGGGAAAAACCGGTGAATTGACTGACCCAAAGCGATGTTTTCGGCCTTCTCTTTACGGATAATCTCTTCTTATCCAATTTTCAGCGCTTGTAATAAGCCAAAACATAAAACTAATTGCTACATGATCTAACAACAAAGTAAGTGAATTTAGACCTATAATTGAGGAATCTTCATAAAATCATCATTAAGTATGGATCCCAATAGAAAGAAAAAAAAACTTGTACAATTATTATCGAATTAAAAAGAAAAAAAAATGAACATGGCTTTTTGTTGACCTATAGGAAATTAACATGAGTGAGGGTGGATGTGTGAGTAATCCGTGGTCCGATGCTCCTTCATCATCTTTCGGCAAAGTAAAAAACCTTGAAGATGATTAAAAAAAAAAAAGAATGAGGAAAAAACTGCAGAGAACCGTCTATTACTGGGCGGGATATTCGACTCGGGGCAAGATTAGTCTGGCGATTATCGAATCAAAGCCGACAAACAATCATCCCGATAGACTCTCCATGGACCAAATCGTCTATTTTGGCGTCATGTTTACAAATCAATTGGAAGGCATCGAAAACGCTTAACAAGCTTTTGATAATGTTCAGTTTCAACTGAGCAAAACAAAGAGTATCTATCTATCCTGTTTTGTTTCCCAGCGTGGGAACATATTTAAAAACGAATTTAGAATTAAAATGTGGGGGAAAGTGAAAACGTTGTCAAGTCTTGGTTTACAAAGAAAGATTAATGAGGTTGTCCTCAGCTTGATGAAAATAAACATAAGCATACATCGGGATTTTGGCTGTCAGAATTTCGGGGTGTCAGGATTTTGGGGTGAAATCATATAATTTATTTGTTAGAAACTATAGTTTCGAAGGTTTAACCTTCATCATCAGTCTTTTTAATTAGAAATATATTATCTGTTATTTATGTATATCCAATCGGGTTCAAATACGCGTACTTGTATTTGTTTATATATCTACTCACCCTACAGGCTTTACAAAAGAAGAAAAAAAGGAAAGGAAGGGTGGATAATCGAGAGTTTACTATATTATTTATAAATTTTGCTCCACAAATTAATATTAAATTTGGACTAACACATTTTGTATTTATTAAATTGTTACCATATTATATTTGGCTGGTGGGTTAACTCATGGGGGAGAAATTTCAATGTTATTAAACTACCTAAGTTTAAAAACATTGAAATAGCTTTGATGAATGCTATAACTATGTTAACGTCGGCAAAATATCATTTTACAATAGGGCAGAAAAAAAAGATCAGAGAACCGTCTATTACTGGAATGGACATTCGACTCGGAATAAGATTAATCTGGCGATTATGAAATCAAATCAAAGAACCATCCTGATGAACTAAATCCTCTCTCTTGGCGACATGTTTTAAAATCAATCGAAATGCATTAATAAAAACGATTAACAAACATTTGTTAGTAGTGTTTAATAGGATTCAAGGAAAGATAATTAAAAAAAGAAAAAAAACTATTCAATAAGTACTCCAAGTTATTTACCAACAGTATAAATTTTAAAAATGGAAGATTGCAACGAAGGATGTAATTAAAAATTTGCTTATTTCAAGTAATTTTATTTATTTAAATGATTATTAATCATAAGTTTCCTACATTTGATTCACTCGCGGATCGAATGCAGGTAATTTTTGTCAGATATTAAGTAATAGAATTTATATATTTCTATGTAAGAAATAATGAATTTTAAAATATTTTTCTAATTAATATATTAAGTGAATATATATCAAAGAGGGTTATTTTTGACCGCGACATTTTTAAACAAGATATATATATATATATCGCTAGACCAGTGATGGTTGAGGCTAATGGGGTCAGCTAAATCTTAAATCTGGACCAAGAGAATGAAAAAGATATGATCCATCTAGGTGTGATCCAGCAACATATCGCGGGATTGAAGTATATAGCATCTTAGATTACAAATTAACTAGGTGATCTATATCCGTGTTTGGTAAAAAGATCACGCGGGCTAATCGCGATATGATGCTGGATCAGAGCTAGATGGATCATATCTTTTTCATTCTCTTGGTCCAGATTTAAGATTTAGCTGACCCCAATAGCCTCAACCAGTAGTAGTCTAGCGATATATATATCTTGTTTAAAAATGTCGCGGTCAAAAATAACTCTCTTTGATATATATTCACTTAATATATTAATTAGAAAAATATTTTTAAATTTTTTTGCAACGAAATTTTCTCTGGAGAGAGACGGACTGGTAGAAATTTTAATTGAATGTAATGGAAGGCAGCCCAGAGGTAGTGAGGAAAGAAAAAATTAACACATATAAAATAAAGTGTAATTTATTGGAATCCTTCCTCCTTTCCTTTCAAACCGACGTTTCGGAGGAAGGAGGGAAAAATCCTCCGAAACGTCGGTTTGAAAGGAAAGGAGGAAGGTATCCAATAAATTACACTTTATTTTATATGTGTTAATTTTTTCTTTCCTCACTACCTCTGGGCTGCTTTCCATTACATTCAATTAATATTTTTAAATGATTAATAGTTCCAAATATTTCAGGGCTTGCAGTACTTATATCTTGGTGAACCCCACATCTAAGTGATATCATTCACCGAGGAAGAGGTGCTGGAAACCTTCGATATATTTGAAACTATTAATCATTTAATTAAATAAAAATAACTAGAAACAAGGAAATTTGTAACTACATCCTTCATTATAATTAAAAAAAAAAAAAAAAAAATCACCACGCACTAAGTGAGTAAAAGTAGAGTGATGGAATATTATTTCATACCCCACCCAACTACCCTGCGTTAAATATTTATAAATTGGCCGCCCGAACTCGCTTAAAAATTACATTTTTTAAAAAACGATTCGCCGAAATGGCATTTGCCCTTCTGGTCGTGGCCTGTCAGGGTCTTTCTTGTCTACGCGAATACAGTTATTCATGGGATCAGCTGAGCCGACGGCGGCAGGGAAGGTCGTGTGCGGTTCAAGGCAGTCCAAAGACCTTCGCGGGGCGGCCTAGAATAGTAGATCCCTAGATCAGGGGCTAGGAGGTCCCTGTCCCTTCTGTATCTAGCGATAGAGAGGCTTTCGAAATCCAGTCCCCCCTCTCCCATTTAGGCCCCCACTCACTGATAGTTTACAACCGATCCAACCTTAACCTAAACATTAAGTGACTATGAGATAATTGATGGAGTAGGCTTTTTTATTTCCACCGTATTTAAATACTAGAATTAAATCATCTTAACCAAATGGAATCAAAAACATTGAATTATAGTAAAATACTAATTTGATGTTTAATAGCCAATGGATGAATGCCAATGCATTGAAATGATGAGATGAGTAACATGAAATATAGATAAACAATCCTAGACGTAAACAAAGAAGTTTTTTGTATGGCTTTCGGAAACAATGCTTATTTAGCCAAATCCAGTATAATATACATATTTTGTATATTTTCTTATGGATGTTTTCATGTGTGTATGTGTAAATTACAGAGTGTAGGGACCATTTTATACGAGGTGCAACCTTTGTGGCTTGAACCCGAGATTGTTGATTCGAAGTCTAGGACTAATGAAGATAGCTTCAAAGAAAAATGCCAGCAGTTGGCGAAAATCACGATAGCTGTGACATATTTTCAAAAAATATACAATTAATAATTACATGTAAAATCAAGTGATTCGCTTTTTCTGGCAGAAAGTTATCAGGGAAACAAAATCTGTTCTCCCATAAGAATAATATAATACATTTATTTGTTTCCCTTTAAACTAGAGCATCTGAGTTTCCCCAATATGCAAACTAAAGATATTTAATTATATAATTAATGAGTAATTGGATGAAAATGAAATCTTTTTTTAAAACTAGGTACGCTTTCAGCAACATTTCGGTGATTATGCAATTTTGACTCTATTTTCTTTATAGAAGAATGTCTCTAATTTCTATATTGTTTTGTTTTTGTTTTTTTCAAAGCTGGAACCATAAAAAAATTATTTTAATAAACTAAATCTATCTATCATAGATTGAAATAATTTTTTTAATGCTAATGAATGCAAGAAGGGGAGCATGGAGAATATGTAGCCCCTATGGCTCTCGAAAAGGCCTTTCATTAAGAGAAGGAGGAATTAATCAAAAGAAAGGGTGGAGACGTAGATGTCTGTGTATGTGGATCTTTAAAGTTTGAAGATTATAAGTGTCGGGAAAGACGGAGGCCGGGAGAGAGTTCCAGTTCCTTGAAGTCATGGAGACAAACGTACTGGCGAATAAAGTTGTCCGCAATTTTTCCAATTCAAACGAGAAGAGATGATGGAGTCGGGAAATTTCGTGTTATCAGCAAAACAGGATTTAGGGGGGAATTATTAATTTTAACTGATCAGAGCAGATGACATGATAGTACCTATAAAATAGGGAAAGCGCGGGAACGCTTTTTCGATGGATCAGCGAGTAAGGGCCGGATCGTCTATTTGTCTGATATCTCGTTTCTGAATTATATCCCGGTAGATAAGAGCTTGGAACCCCCTCTCCACAGATGCGAAACCTTTTCGAAATAACTAATTAAATTAATTAAAATTTAAAATAATTAAATAAATTAAGCATAAATGTGAGAGTCTATAAACTGTTTAGCTAGAAAGCTGAAAAAATTGGCATAAAAATGCAGTTCATTAAACTCAGTACCATATTTCAACCTCGACCTATTAAGGGCCGGTTGTATGTCGAAAAGTAAATGCTTTTTACCACTAACACAGGGTAGATGGCCATCCCAATCCCTCCATTTACAATCTACCCTGTGTTAGTGGTAAAAAGCATTTACTTTGCGACATACAACCGGTCCCAAGAGTTCTCCATACTCCAGACAATGATTTAAATATTTTTTCATCTCTGAGATTTCAAGGTAGTAAGCTTAAATGCTCATCAATTATTCACAATAGTAATAGCAAATATTGATTCTAAGACAGGGGTTCACGATCGGGGCCGCATTTCCCCCCAAGGGGAAATTTTAGTATTTCGAAGGAATTAATCTGCTTACAAATTTCAAAAATTTTAAAGAACCAACAATAACCCCTCAACTTTCTCATTAGGTAAATATTATTTATCTTTTTCTCTAAAAATCAAAATATGGTATTTCAATAAATTTTTTGAGCTAAAAAATCCTTGAAAAGAGGGATGGCATTCTTATAAAATTGAAGAAGGGTTCTTTGGAAGAAAAAGGTTGAAGAGCTTCTTTTTGAGTTATTATGAGTTTTCAGACTGACAGAAAGATATTGTTTTACAACATTTTACATTTCTAAATCGACCTTATATATATAGGTTTTTAACTTCAAATTCAGACTTTTCCAAATCAAATTCAGGATTTTAAAAATCAAATTCAGGATTTTAAAAATCAAATGTGGACTTTTTCAAATCAAATTCCGAATTTCTACAAAACCATGCATATTTTAAATAAAGTTTAGGGAAAGCGATGTTGGCTTATAGTGAAACATATTAAACACAGGAATTATTTAACAGGCTATACTATTATTTATTATTTATTTAACAGCTTATACTATTATACTATTATAGTAGTGGTGTTTCACAAAGTGGAAATAAAATTAAAAAATTAAAAATTCTTTTAAATTATTTTGGAGATTTTTTTATATTTATCTCAGATAAATAAAAAAAATAAAAAAAAAATAAAAAAAATAAAAAAAAAATCTCCAAAATAATTTAAAAGATTTTTTAGTTTTTTAATTTTATTTCCATTTTGTGAAACACCACTATAACCCGTTAAATAATTCCTATGCATATTTTACATATTAAATTATAGCTTTTTATATGATATTGAGAGGTTTTAGTTAAAGAGCTAAAAATTGGTACGAAAAATAATACAATACATCAAATTTTAGAGTATTACCTGAAAACCTTTCCCGAGAATATAAATTGTCATTTTAGAATAGTTTTAGCTAATGAGCTAAAAATTTGCAAATATCTTAGAATGCATCAAATTTTAGCTTTTTACCTGTAAACGTTTCCTGGGAGTTAATTTAAATTAAAACTTTTTCTTAACTAAAACTTTTTTCTATATTTTCAACTGTTTATTAATAAATTCTGAATTTGATATGAAAAAGTCCGAATTTCAAGTTAAAAACCTATAAATAATTAGTACATAATATGTAATTAATAGAATAAACTTTTACATATAAATTTTATAAAATCTAATTAAAAAATATTCAACATTAAATCTTCAGTGACGAAATATTACCAATCACCATTTTTGCATATACTCGTAGTCAGAGAAGTAGAAGGCAAGGGCAGGGCTCATGGGATGAGTAACGGCAACGACAAACCGTTTCTTATGACAAACTAACAGTAATTAAATATATTTCATATGTTTAATAAAGAATTATGTTTGTTTTTTTTAATTTCTTGAAGTACATTTTTAGTCCAATTAAATTGTTCTCTTAAGGGCCCCTCTCGGGAAAGTTTTGGAGTAGTTATGATTTCTTGATCCTATGTGTTTTTTGGTGTGCTGAATCCGAATCTGAGGTTTGCTAACAAAATTTCGTGATGGAACATTGTCAAAAATGCAAAAAAAAGGGTAAAAAAAAATCTCATTTTTTGACGGTTTTTCGCTTATAACTCGAAAACTATCAACTTTTCGTAAATAACCTTCTTTTGCAAAATGAAACTTGATAAAATTTCCTACAAAGGATATGAACCGAATCTTCAAAAGTGTCATGGAAAATGTTAGATATCTATAAAACTCTTAGTTTTATCAAAAAAGTGGTCCAAGTAAACGTTCAAGTCAACAAAATTCCCTAGAGAATGAGACAGAAATCAAGTTTCTAGGATGAGTGTTTTTCAATTTATGAAAGAAAAGAACAATTTTTTGAAAAAAACAGATAATTTCCTTTCATGGAAAATGCTGGATATCTTTAAATCTAAGAGTTTTAAGTTTTTAGTGGTTCAAGCCAACAAAATTTCCTAGATAAGATAGAAATCAAGTTTCTACGATAAGTGGTTTTCATTCTTACGAAAAGTTGATAGTTTTCGAATTATAAGTAAAAAACCGCCAAAAAATGAGATTTTTTATCTTTCTGTTTGCATTTTTGACAATTTTCCGTCACGAAATTTTGTTAGCAAACCTTTGATTTGGATTCAGGACACCCAAAAACGTTATGAGTCGAAGAAATTACAACTACCCCAAAACTTTCCTGGTAAAAACACAATTTAACTGGACTATTTGTTTTAATAAAAATAAAAAATCCCACTAAATTTTGCTTTGTGGATTGACCCTCATGAAAATTTTCTGGCTACCCCATTCTCGTAGTGTACCGTGTCTAAAAAATGTTTTCCCTTTTTCTACTAATTATGATTATAAGATATTTGTGTTGTAAATGATCGTGTGTAAATTTAATTAAAAACCAATGCATGTTTGTATGTGTGTGTGTCCCTTTGATTTCCTTTTCTTTCTGTTGGTCTGGTCTGTGTTTAGAAATAATAGACCGTACGAAGATTGGGAATCAATTTATATCCTGAGCCTGGTCCAGTCGAGATCCTCTTGGCAAGGCGAGATGGTCCGAAAGCGATAAGCCTCTCCGTCTTCCTATAAATATCTAATCGAACGTGATCCCGGGGTTGTAGCTGTGGTTGTAGGTTGTAGTCTGCCTGCAGAGACATGGAGGCCCGCGGCATACTAAGCAACGCGAGCATTGACCATTGACGTTTTCACACCGTGTCGTCAGCACACGCAAAACACGCACGAGAAGACGTTCCCACGTTGCCGTTTCAAAGAAATCAATAAATATCCTTTTTATTAGTAGTACTATGCATGTACTTCATATTGGAATTAATCGATACAATCTCTTGCTTCACCCGTCTCGTCGACTGTTTCATTTGCATTCGAAACAAAAATCAAACTTAACATATAAACTGTATGTGTATCACAAGAGTTTTACTTATTCAAAACCCTAATAAAAATAATTTTTAAGAAAAAAATAAAAACCGACTACAAAAAATTAAATGCAACAAATAAAATAGACTAAAAGGAATAAAATAATTATTATCTTATTTAGTTACAACTAAACGACGAAATATTAACATGAAATTACTTTTTGAAGTTGGTACCAAACAAACTATACCTATAAGCGAGCATACCCTCCAAACGTACTAAGTAAGATCCGTCGAGTGCGATTCATAAAAATGTTTGGCACCAACTTCAAAAAGTAATTTAATGTTAATATTTCTTCGTTTAGTTGTAACTAAATAAGATAATAATTATTTTATACCTTTTAGTGTATTTTATTTGTTGCATTTAATTTTTTGAAGTCGGTTTTTATTTTTTTCTTAAAAATTATTTTTATTGTTCTCTTTTTAGTGATGTTATTAATAGTGATGATATCATCAGAACTTGACCAAATTAATATGACACCATCCCTAAGACACCCCCTATCGGATAAAAAAAGAAACATCGAAATCGGTTCATAAACAAAGAAGTTAGGTCTAAAAAAACCTAATAAAAAAGGTCTAATACCTATGAAAAAAATGGGACCAATCGGAAGGTAGGCTGAACCCAATGCAAAATTTTTTTTCAAAATCGATTCACAATTGTCGGAGATATGAGGTAATATAGGCACAAAAAAAAAAATCAGTCGAATAGAGAACCTCCTCCTTTTTTGAAGTCGGTTAAAAATGCGATTGTTTTTAACCGACTTCAAAAAAGCAGGAGTTTCTCAATTCGACTGAATTTTTTTTTTGTGTCTATGTTACTCGATTTTTTCGCCAATTGTGAATCGATTTTGATGATTTTTTTTGCATTGTGTTCAGTATAGTTCCGATTGGTAAAAAACTAAATTTAATTGGTATTGGACCTTTTTTGTTTTTTGTTATGTATGTTCACCCATAACTTCTTTGTTTATGAACCTGTTTATTTCTTTGTTTATGTTTATTTGTTTTGTTTATATAATTTTGAAGTCGGTTTTAATTTTTTTTTTTATAAAAATTATGAATTATTATTAATTATCAAATGGATAATAAGAAATAATAAGATTCAGTCATATCTAGCTCGCTCAATTCCCTAGTCAATCCTAGAAACGTCTTATCGAATTGTCTTTTATTTTAGTTAAAGAGAAATCAAAGAGCTTGTCCTCTGCTTTATTCATCCCTAAAATTTCAAACATTTAAAGTATTTTCATAAATATATAACATCGATTTCAAAATCTCAAGAGATCTTTAAATTTTCAAATTATTATCAGTTATTTCAAATATTTTTATAAAAAACATTTTTTTTGTTTTGAAAAGTAAGTATTTAATTCTCGAAATGAAATAAAACTGTTGCATAGTTTTAAGGTGCAATTAAAATGAATTATTTTTCCGAAAAGGGCGCGGAGAGAAGGTTTGAAGTCCCTGCCTGGTATATCTTCCAGTTCAAGTATGTTAAAGATAAGCCCAGAAGAGTTTTCGACGAATAAAGATTGTTCTCGCTGAGGAACTATTAAAATAGTAATAATACAAAAAAGGAATAAATAAAGATGATTCGAGAACCTTTGGACTAATCCATTTCTAACAACTCTCAATATATAAGAACGGATTTAACTAGATAAGTCATAGCTTGCTTATAGCAATAGAATTAGGAGACATTTAAGATTTTCTTATAGGACAGGCTGATTCGTTGTGGAAGATGACCGATTTCCAACTCAGGGACTGTGGAGTTTAAGTTACAAGATTTAATTTCTGACTCCTACCCTCACTCACACAAGGCAGTATCCATTTGGGACGAAGCTCCCAAAATATATTTTTAAAATTTAATGTTAAATTTAAAAAATAGCGAAAATGATACCGTATTCGGTGAAATTTGCAGACGTGACAACGTCTTATAAATTGGTTTGCCGGGTGACACTTCAAGAAACTGCGTTACGCTCCGCTCACGTTATGCGCTCACAATGAGAGCGAGTGAGAGGCACGCGTCCCTTCCACTCGGGCATGGTTAGCCCGCCTAAGAGCGAGAGAGACAGACATAAAAAGTGAAAGGCACGCGGCAGAAACACTTCCTTTCATTTCATATTTCTCCTATCATCGCCCTATCCTCAACAAAATCACTCAGATAGGAACAAGTTAAGTTGTAGTAAACGCTGTTTCATTGTACGCAAATGTATTGCAAGTTATTGTATGTATATTTGTATATAAATACGTATGTATGTGTAAAGGTAAAAATAAAATTTTGTTAATATGAAATTCAGTGCGAGATTCTTTGTATAAATTAATGTTTTAAATATAATTCTTTGTATAAATAAATGTTTTAAATTGTTACTATTATTTCATCCTTCTTCCTACTATACGAATGAATATTCACATTAAAATTATTTTACCACTCAAAGTCGTTGTCACGTAAAACTTTCGCCCGTATACCGACTTTACAGGCAACCATTTTTTTTGCTAATTTGATAGTTCATGGGCTAATTGTCTAAAACGTTATAGTGGTACCCAACATTTTTGAGTTTAAAGGGGGCTAGGTCCATATAGCTATGGGTTCAGAATAGTTCCAAAAAAAATATGTGATACCCGGAAAAAAATATGATAAATGTTGAGAGACAACATGGAACATAAACTTGTTCTTGTACTGGTTTACTGGACCGTCGCTTAGAACACCAACACCAATAATTTGGATGAGGGAGGGGAAGGAATGAGAATGAGGGAATGAGAAAACGAAACATTATTGCACAAAAGCAGAAAAAATAACCTTACAATTTCCCATGTGAATGTGTAATACTTTATTAAAACTAGAAATACCCACAAATATATGATAAATGATATAGCGCTTAATTTTTTAAAACACAGGGTGAGGGAATGACGGTTCAAAATGTAAAATTTGAAAAAAAAAAACATTTTTAATAGTTTTAACATTAAATCTCATTACTCATATTCCAGTCTGGCATATTTTTAGAATGCAAATATTGCCAACTTCTAAAAACAATAAGGAGACGTTTACTATATAATTTAAAATTATGTTTTAATCCTACTTTTACACAAGGGTGAGGAAATGATTCGTTTTTTAAGGACGAATTTAAGAATATATTTTGGGACTTTTCCGTTTCTCGTGTTTAGACTAAATACACATTTATGTACAGCCAGTACTATTATCATATATATGAATAAATAATAAGATAGTAGACAGTTATAAGAAACTTTTCGAATTAGGTGTTTGAATCTATGTGAATGTGGCGGCTGAGACACAGTGAGGGAATGATTTTTAGGGTTTTACTTGAACAAATATTTTTTATTTAATATAAAAAATATTAATATGTTTTATAATTTGGTAGGAGGAATCAACAAGGACATCAATTTCGATTTTTTTTTTTTTGAGAATCAGTCATATACTATATGTTTAAAAAAATACAAATCTTTATAAAACAATCGTGGAACGTTTATTTGAAACTAGACGTTTAACAATATAATTTTTTTTCTAATTTCTATTGATAAAGGGAGAATTTCTCCTGAAACTTCTAGTTTCAAAATAAACTTTCCAAGATTGTTTTATAAAGATTTGTATTTTTTATTATAATAAAACAATCAATAATTTATTTTTCTTTTCATATATATATATATATTATTTGTCTGTCTACAGTTTCGAAGATTTTAACTTCATCATCAGTATTTTTAATTATAAATATTTTATCTGTTATTTCTCATGGGTTCAAATATCCTATTGGATTTAAGTAAATTTGTTTTGCCGTAATAGTAATAAGCAGATCACTCAACAAAGGAAGATTCATTGAAATACAATTACAATACAATTACAATTACAATACCTTATAATTACTACAAAACAAATTTACCTAAATCCAATCTGATAATTGAACCCATGAGAAATATCAGATAAAATATTGCTAATTAAAAAGACTGATGATGAAGCTCAAACCTTTGAGACTATAGTCTCAAACAAATAAAATATAAAATAGATATCGATTGATATATACATATTATAAGTATATATGTTTAATTGCATCAAGCTCATTGATTTCCCTTGAATCAAAAACTCTGCTACTCTTGGCAAAACAAAATTTAGTCAATTTTATTATGGATATTATGATAGATTTTTAAATAGAGAAATTCATTGATCGTCAATAAAGGATTATTTTCAAGAAACACCTATTCGCGCCCAAATTAAATAGAAATTGCACATCGTCAATTCGTTTATCTCTATGATTTCTATAGAATTGAACTCCTTTAATCCTCTACCATCTTTATCGCAAGATCTTTAATTTTTCGATCTCTCCTTCTCCTCCAATCCTATATTTGAAATCCGTCTCATTTCTTTACAGGATGTGAATCAACCATAGATTATATTAGGTTTTGCACCTATTCGGAACAATACCTTCTTGCCTCTTTATTATTAAATAAAAAATTACATAGGCTGAATGAATAATTAAACTGTTCACTGACACTTTTTAGGGTCCTTTCAAAAGTAGGAAGTAAGGACTCTATGCTAGTATCGATAAAATGTGCGTTTGTCAGACAATAATATTATAGCTCGTAAATTAAATTAGAAATTTACAAGTTATATGTATTCATTTTCCCGGAAATAAAACATATTAAAATTTTAATCGGATTAGGGTAAAGATTGAATTTTTAACTGGTTAAAAATAAAAAATACTTTTTTCCTGTAAAGCCCACAGAGTAAGTAGAAATAGAATATTTTTTTCTTCATTTTTTTCGAAATAATTCAAAAACTACAATATTTTGATGACAAAAATTAAGAGAAACCTTGACGTTTCGGTCTACAAAAAAGTCCTAATGGATGAACAAAAACTAGTGGGAAGATCAAAACCAAATACCACACGTAGTTTTGGCCCATTGAGATTAAGAGCTGTTTAGATTTTGGTGCATATCGACCCAAAGTTAAGGGGGAAGGGGGAAAATTAAAATATTTTCAAACAAAAACAATAAAATATACTATAAAATGAATCTATAATAACAAAAATATTTTTTTGGCGCCAAAAATTAGGGGGGGTCAAAAAATAAAAATCTAGGCCATTTGAGCAAACTCAACCAAATTTTGTATACATATCAGTGGGCCCCCAGAACAATAAAAATGAAAAAACAAACCACCAAAAATGGGGGGGGGGACAAAAAAATAAAAATCTAGGCCCTTGGACCAAACTCAACCAGAAGTGTATGGTAAAGTCAAGTGGATGGCCATATCAGTAGGTAGTAGAGATTGTGGTGTTGGTGCAAGGTGAAACATCTTTAATAAAGATATGAGTAAATAAATATTATATTTAATATTGATTTACTATGAGTTAAGGATTCTAGGTCACTTATTTCACATTATCTACCTAGAATCCTTAACTCATAGTAAATCAATATTAAATATAATATTTATTTACTCTTATCTTCATATCAGTAGGTGTCAATTTATTTTTTTTAAAAAAATAGTTTTAGCCGTTTTTGAGAAATTTCGAAAAAACGAAGCAAAATACGACTTTTTTCATGGACGATTACAATACTTGACCATATTGGTATATGGTACCTGTAGGACAAAGTACAAAGATTGTTATTATTTTTGTGTGCCAAAATTGGGGGGGGGGGGGGGGGGTTCAAAAAATAAACTATCAATATAAGCCCTAGACACTTTGATCGATTTGTGCGAAATTTCGCATATGCACCATATGACCTTATGAAAATGACTCACTATGTGAAATTACTCTCCTCAAAGCCCAAATCCGCTCCTGTCTCGAATACGTCTCGCATCTGTGAAGAGGGCTCTCTTGCCACCCTGGATGGAATTCATAATATTAAATGATAAAATTTCTATTTTATATTAGAAAATAATTCTTCTAGGGTTATTTGTAACACAAATAAATAATTTTTATAATTATTTTTTATTATAAAAGTAAACATTTGAGCATTTTATTTTTGAAAAGAGTTGGAATGTTTTTCAAAAATGAGCTCGGGTTCAGATTAACAGATCAATTTTAAACTAGAAAGAATTTAAATTTTAGGACAGAATCTAAGATTTTAATAGAAATATTATTAAATTGCGATATCAGAGGGGATTCATCCCCCCAGGAGTCGAACCTGAGAACCAACTTGCTTTCCGGGCAGTTAGCTCACACCCTCGAGACAACTGATATCGCAATTTAATAATATTTCTATTAAAATCTTAGATTCTGTCCTAAAAATTAAATTCTTTCTATTTTTTATTATTATTACTATTTTTATTAATTCCCTAGACAGTTTCAGTCACGAATCTTCAGTAGTAAATATCTTTTTTTTTTGAAAATTGTGAATAAAAACATATCAAATTTCTTCCAGAACTTAAGTGACTTGATTTAAATTTTTCGTTAAATTGAAGGGTTGGTTTTGTCACAAATATAATAAAACAATAATTTTAATAACTATTAGAATTATTTAATTGATAACTATACAGTTTCGGTCACCACTGGTCGACCATCCTCAGTAGTTCTAAAAATTGAAATGAAACATTTAT
The DNA here is from genome assembly GCA_024734495.1 of Forficula auricularia. Classification (NCBI taxonomy): domain Eukaryota; kingdom Metazoa; phylum Arthropoda; class Insecta; order Dermaptera; family Forficulidae; genus Forficula; species Forficula auricularia. The sequence goes on from JALMQS010000166.1 coordinate 652,821, forward strand.
TTACATTTTTTCTTTTTATAGAGAATTATATAACACAAAATTTTTTTTTTTTTTTTTTTACAATAATTTGAAATCATACATACATCTCGTTCAAGAACCGTAATTTGTCATTTCACATGAAACATTCATTCTTAAATCTTCAATATAGATACATCACACAGTTCATTACAATCACACACATACATATATATAGCAACAATTTATAAAAACGTTTATCACTGAACTATAAACTATTTTGAATTAATGATTATATTAAATATTATTTTCAATTTTATTTTTTTCTAACTATCTCATTGCATAGTCAATTATTATAGTCTGTGATTCATGTAAAAAAGATAAAAAAACACACAAATATATAGGTGAGACTTCAAGACATTTGAGACAAAGAATTAAAGAACATATTTCATCGATTAATGGAAATAAATTGGTCTCCGCGTTATCCATTCATGCTATTGACAACGAGCATAGTTTCGATTTTGAAGGAGTAAAGATACTAGATTATGAGAAGAATTGGACCAAGAGGAAAATAAAAGAATCTCTTTATATATTGAAGGATATCGATAATTGTGTAAATTTCAAAATGGATTCGGAAAACATATCAGAATGCTACAGTCTAATTGTGTCATTGTTGTGAGAGTATTGATTTGATTTAGTATGTTGATTAAACAGGTATTGATTTTATAAGAAAAATGTAATAGGGAGATGTGTATTTTTATATTTCATTAATAAAAAAATAAAAATAAAGAATGAATTAACTTATAATGTGTTTCTAGAATGGATTATTTATAATGGGTTTTTTAATTGTATAATAATTGACGATGCAATGAGATAATTAGAAAAAAATAAAATTGAAAATAATATTTAATATAATCATTAATTCAAAATAGTTTCTAGTTCAGTGATAAACGTTTTTATAAATTGTTGCTATATATATGTATGTGTGTGATTGTAATGAACTGTGTGATGTATCTATATTGAAGATTTAAGAATGAATGTTTCATGTGAAATGACAAATTCCGGTTCTTGAACGAGATGTATGTATGATTTCAAATTATTGTAAAAAAAAAAAAAAAAAAATTGTGTTATATAATTCTCTATAAAAAGAAAAAATGTAAATAAATGTGTCATTTCAATTTTTAGAACTACTGAGGATGGTCGACCAGTGGTGACCGAAACTGTATAGTTATCAATTAAATAATTCTAATAGTTATTAAAATTATTGTTTTATTATATTTGTGACAAAACCAACCCTTCAATTTAACGAAAAATAAAAACATATCATTCTTCATTTTTACTTTACCATACAGGGTATGGTCAAGTACATATTATAATCGTGCATTAAAAAAGTGTTTTTTTGCTTCGTTTTATCGAAATATCTAAAAAACGGCTGAAATATTTTGACTAAAAAAATTGAGCTAAACCATGGCATTTCGCTCTACAAAAAAGACCTAATAAGTGAACATTGAAAAAATTATATTTTTCGAGATAATAATTGTTTTGTCAAAATGTCTGTTAGTCTGTCTGTTAGTCTGTGCGTTACCAAATGTTTGCGGACGAGCTAGATCAAATACTAGTGTGTATATCAAAACCAAATTTCACACGCAGTTTTGGTTCATTGAGATTAAGAACTGATTAGATTTTGGTGCATATCGACCAAAAATCAAGGGTGATGGAGGGGGGGGGGTTAAAAATTAAAAATCTAGGCCAATTGACCAAACTCAACCAAATTTTGTATATATAATCAATGGTCCCCCAGAAAACCAAAAATGCAAAAACTAACTTCCCACAATGAGGGGGGGGGGGGGGGGGAGGGTCAAAAAATTAAAATCTTGCCATTTGACCAAACTCAACCAAATTTTCTATACATAATAAATGGGAACCCAGAAGTCTAAAAATGCAAAAACTAACCACCCAAAATGTGGGGGTGAGGGTCAAAAAATTAAAATCTTGGCCACTTGACCAAACTCTACCAAATTTTGTATACATAATAAGTGGGACCCCAGAAGACAAAAAATTCAAAAACTAACCGCCCAAAATGGGGGGGGGGGGTGCAGGGTCAAAAAATTAAAATCTTGGCCATTTATCAAACTCAACCAAATTTTGTATACATAATCAGTGGGCTCCCAGGAGTCTAAAAATGCAAAAACTGACCCCCCTCCCCTACATGATTATAAATAATTTTATTAAATATTAAATATAAGTGAGGGGCCAGGTTGTATGGTAAAGTCAAGTGGATGGCCACATCAGAACACGTCGGCTTATTTTAATAGATTTTACATTTATACATAGAAATTAATTAATCCGCCATTAGTTAATAAATAGAAGATATCTTATAATATACTCCTTTGTGATTATTTTCTATTGAGATATTTACAGCCGTTCCAAACATAGTTGTCTTACATATTTTCCACTAAAAACGAAAGAAGATAGCTTAAGGGAATCAACGCCCTCTATCTCTATTAGAAAACCATTGGATATACATTTTATGAGTGGTCAAGCAAGGGCGGGTCTGAATGGACGATCATCAGTGCTGTTTTCTTTACTATGATTAGGTGCTGCAATTGAGCTCGGCTATTCTCTTCATTCTTCGTATTAATAGAATTAGTTTCCGCCTAAAAGAAATTTATCAAATAGTAATATAGATATAGAGAAAGGACCATGTGTAGAAAATAGAAGTAATGTCATCCTATCGGGATCTCGCCGTAGAATTAACCCTACGATTTACAAAAGGGAAATTTCTTGCTTAACTAGTTCTTTTAATTACGCAGTTCTGAAGCTGAAAGTGTGAGTTGAAATAAATATTGACAAGCTATTCTATCTATCTTTGTAAGAGGGAGCCCGGACAAAATAAAATATAACTCACAATATTCCTTCCTACCTCATTATTTGTATGAGAGGGGAATTTTGCATAACGAGATTTACTTAACTCGTACATTTAATTACGCAAGCTGAAAGTGTGAAGTTGAAATAAATATGGACAAGCTATTCTATCTATTTTTGTAAGAGGGGGCCCGCTCCTCGGAGGCCCAATAAACAAAATAAAATATAGCGCACAATTTTTTCCCGTACCTCATTATTTGTACGAGAGGGAAATTTTGCATAACGCGATTTACTTAACGCGTAATTTTTGTGGACCGTAACCCCCATGTTATATGAGAGTTACCTGAACTTACCCATAATATACTGTGATATATTCATATAGGAAGTAATATGCTAAATCATCGAAATCTCGCAAACTTTGAACCCAGAATCAGGTTTGAAATCATTTTATTGCATGAAACTACAACTAGAGTGAATGTTAAATGATTGGCCAGGTAAATATTGGTATTGGTTTATTGCAAGCAAAAATATTGAATAGGTTTATTGAATGGGTCCATGCACACCACCCAGCCATAAAGTATTGAGTTTATGAGAGAAGGTTGCTTGATCCTGGCAGCTTTATATAAACTCGTATATATGCAAACGCATAAAGAACCAGACATTCAAGAGCCAGGCAACCTCTCTCTTCAAGAGTTCCCGAACAGTTGATATGACACAGAAAAAGACAACACTAACGAACCAGTAAAAAATGTCCAGTATCGATCGGCAAATAGATTTGCAAAGTATCTTCTATTGAATTTATTTCTTAAATATACTTATTGGATACAAAGTAAAGGAGATTTGAATACACGAAAGGAAAATAATGTAAATTATTGTATTTGAAAGAGGATAATTTAAGTTAAAGTAGTCGTTTGGAATTGAAGTGAGCAAAATATATTCAGGCATTAATTGCAACAATGAATGCAAAGGAACATTAATAATAGTAATTTATGGTTTACTTGCAATGGAAAACACAAACAAGCATGCAAGATCCTATTTCGAATAAATGACAGTCTTTAACGTAAACATTATTGATTAGTCAACACCTATCATACATTCATTTAATTGAAAAACAGGAAATTGGAAGAAATAATTAACTAATATTCTTACTTTACCAAATTAGATCACACTTTTGAAAATTTCATTAATATCTAGTTAATTGATTCTTTCATTAAAAATTAATAATGAAATAAAATCTAAAATACCCTCTAAGATTTCATTTTCTCAGTTGTCAAACAGCTCTTCTCTAGAAACAAATTTAACAAACACTTTATATAAAAACTGAGCTAATCACCCCGCTATTTTAAATTTAAAACACCCCTTCACCGTTATTTTTTCCAAGTCCCAAACTACATAGTTCATTCTTTAACACGTTAAGCCCATGAATTTTCAAGACTGGGACTCTTCCTCTTTTTCCGGAGTCTTAAAATCTTCAATCATTTTAGAATTTCACGTTTGAAAAAAAAATTAAATCTGCGTGATAAGATAAAATTTTTTAGTAGTTTATACAAAAGAATTATAAAATTTGGACAGGTACCTATATGATAGAATATCTTCAAATTTTTATAAATAAGTTGGAAAATTCTTTCACCCAATTCGTGAATGAAATATTATTTTAAATATACATTTCTGGAGAGGTTATTTACCATTGGTAGACTTGGTACGAATCAATCAAAACATATGGAATTTTTGAAAATCATGCATTCAGAATATCTCCCATTTAATTAGATCACCTAAAATGAATTTATTCTAAGGTTTGCTCCTTTTATAACAAGTTAAAAGAAAAATTATAAGATTAGCCTAAATGAATATGACTCTAGTATATTAGTTAAAATTAAAAATGGATTCCTCCCTAGTTAAAAAACCGTCTAAATTGTGCTTATCACGAATTTATAGAGGTCCCAATCTCAGACGTGTTGATAGCATTACATGTCTTGATTTGGAAGTCCGAATGGCATTTAATAGGAGATGTTACTTTAAAAGAAATACAACGGCTATAAAGGTGTTATAGAATATAGACCATTGTAGTGTGGGCAGAAGCTGGCCAATAAATTAGGCCTAAAGGGCCTAAATATGTTAATGGGAGCTACTTCTAATGAATATAAAAATTCGAATTGTCGGTATTAGCAGATTTAAGATTTCTAAAGAAAATCAGGAGAGTTTCTAAATCCGAGCTGTTAAGTATATTTTATTAGATGTTAGAAGGGTTGAATTCACAATAACACCCTACCTACTATCTCTCGTAATTTTCTTTAGAAGCTATTGTTTTTTACCAAGAGAAACACTAGCAAATTTTCATCGCAGGTAAAGTTCGAAAACATCTCATCAAATATACGTGGGAGGGCACCCTCCTTCAGAAAACAATTTTTCCAGAAAATTATTTTCAAAAAAACACTCATATTAAATTCCAGTTCTTGAAACGAGAATATAATTAAATTGAAAGTTTCTTTTTGCCGAGACTAGTAGAATTTTTATAAATTAAAGGAGACAATAAAAGAGTGTGTCTTCTGCTGAAAAATACACTTTTTAATTTTTTTATAAGGAGACTATAGGGTTAATCAATTATAATAGACTGATGAAAGGGACAAAGCCCCCGAAACTATAGTCTCGTTATAAATAAATTAAAAAATTTAATTTTCCATCAGAAGACATACTCTTTTATTTTTAAAAGAATAGAATTATACAAGTATTCAAATTTTAGCTAGAAAACAATCGTAAATTAATTTATAGACGTACTGTTTACTTTTCTTAAAATATTGAAAAAAAAAACCTCAAAAGATTGAGATGAAGCCCTTTGTGAAGCTGAAAATTTTCATTCATGCTTGCACTTACATTCTGAAATATATTGACTTAAATAATTGATTTAGGTAATATTATAGTTAAGACTTAAGGGTCCACTTATGTTAATTATTCTGGAATTGAAAAACAAAGTTTGGACTTTCTTTCACTTTCAATGTCGATTTTAGTAGGCCCTCTTCGTTTTCCTTTTTTCATTCATTAACAGAGTAGTGGTGTTAGGACACGGTCAAAACTAAGGGATATTTCAATGATAGTTTGAAATCAATAAAATGAGACCTTCAACAATATCCCTCTGGACCCTCACTTGAAAATGACTCTAACATTAGACCGGGTATTTAAGAGTAAATTTTGTTATAGTATTATCATTGGTGGTCTAATCCGAAAAATCTTATAGTCAACTTAGCTCACACTATATCAAAAATTGGATCTCTTGAAAAGCGCAAAAATATTGGTCATAATCAGGATAGGTCTGACATCTCTTCGAGATATATAGAATTAATAATTACATGTAAAATCACCTCATAATATCTATTGGCAACCGCTTGGGGAATTAAAAAAGTAAACAAACATATTTTTATGGGTAAAAATGATTTTTTTCTCCGTTAGTTAGTTACTGATTTTTGCCAATAATTTTTACCGTCAATACAATAATTGATTTAGTTCTGAAGACTAACTGACAAAAATTTAAACGCTCTCGTATTAAATTTTAGATACCTGTAATGTTTTAAAACTATCAAATTTTGTTACAATTAAAACTATCGCCAATGAAGATTGCCAGCTGATCCGGGTTGTTAACTCAAACAATTTATTTATTCATTTTTTGCTAATTCATTTTCAGATATGTCTCAAACATGAAGAAAAATAATTTTCAAACAAGGTTTCTATGTAAATCTTTCTGTTAGACTGGATTCCTATACCTAAACGCATATCGTGCAATAAAAGTGTATATACTATAGTTAGTCAGAAATCAGCTTAGCCGGACCAAACGTCTCTCCAAAATTACAGTTTAGCGTTTGGTTTTACGAAAAAAATTTGATTGAGAACTATTACTGGCATTGTCAGAATTCTTTTTTTTAATCGACCATAAAATCACTCACTTTTTCATGTATGTTTTGAATGTCTAAAAATGTCATTAAAAGCTGCAACTGATAACACGAAATATGTGATTTTCAAACTTAAAGACACTTTGCAGATAAATTTGTTACAAATCGATTAACATCAATTCGTTTATATACCCATAACTACTTTTTTGTGACTGTTTCTTCTTGTTTCTACCTTTATAAAAACTTCCAAACAATCATTGTTTATTACTCTCATATTTTCTTATTTAAGATGTAAGAGTCAAATGTGATTCTTCTGGAGTTCTTTCACAAATGCAAAAATTCAAGAAGTCTTTGAAACTTGGAATATAAGTCATTAAAAGCATAATGCACATACTGTTAAAATTTGAAGACGATTTACCACACCAAACAAAAATGACATTTTTAACATAGGGTAGATAGGGAAAGGGTAAGGATATGATCATTATTTTTTTTTTTCATTGAAGGACTTTTACCATCTTGATGAAAAACTAATATTTGTTAGAATAATATATTCGGAGTAACTTAAAAAAAAATGAAATTAATTACCACGTAGTTTTGATAAAAAACAAAAAAAACATATTTGGGCGATTATTTTTAGTGGAGGGGATATAAGCACAATGGGTTGGAAACGATCCAGCTAGTATGTGTGTGTCCATATAGAGATTTCGTAGTGTGAGTGGACAGTCACGTTAAAAAAACATAACCTAAAATTTTAGTTCCGTTTATATTTATAGAGTGGTTACGAGGCTAAAACTTTTTGTGTGGATTGTCGCGAAAGAACCACCTTAAACATAAAAATTTATCAAGGTTTTCATTTTCTCGGCACAAATTTAATAGAAGCTTTAGATATAAAAAATTGAAAATCTTCAATTTTTTCAAAAAAAAAAAAAAATACCTGCCTCAGCTCAGTTACCCTTGAAATTTTTACTTGAAAATATGGTACACGGATACTCAATATTATTATTTAACTAAAAGACAAATCAATGAGTTTGTCCTCTGCTTGATACAAATAAGAATATACATACATATATTACGAATATTTATATGTATATTAAATTTATTTGTTATAGACATTCGTTTGCTATGTGTCCAGTTTGATAAGAGAGGAAAACGAATTTATTTATATCCAATTAAGTATTCATAAAAAATAATAGATAAAATATTTTCCTTAAAAAGACTGATGATGAAGGTTGAACCTTATAACTATAGTTTCTAGCAAATAAATTATATATGTTCGTTATTTTGTTCAGGGAGAATGGTGTAGTTTCTACGTGAAACATAATTAATAAAATAAAAATATAAATTAGTAGGTAGGATTCACAAATAAAAGACATGTAGAAAATATTTTCTATGTGAACTCCCGAGATGGGCTCGTAACCCGAAATATATATAGTCTCATAAGCAATTTGTCTTTTATTTGTGAATCCTAACTAGTAATTTATATTTTTAAATTTTATTTTATATTCGTTGTGTATAAGTTTATTTGCATCAAGCAGAGAACAACCTCATTGAATTTCTCTTTATGAAACACCACCTCTACTACTCTCGGAAAAAACAAAATATTTTCAATTATCCTTTTATTTTGCTTTATTATCCAGAGAAAACACCTCCCCAAGATCAATGAATTGCCCCCCATGCGGGCGCCTGGTTCGCCTGTAGCTTAGGCCAACCCTAGACTAATAGAATTTGAACCTTGGCGTTAAAGTCGCCGCAGCGAAAAAGTAAGAATTTCTACGTCTGTATAAATATCCTCCATGATCAAAAAAAGAAAAAAATGACAATTTCTGACAACAATCTTTTTTTGCAAAGATATCAAGATCCTTAACTAGATTGATTGACAGCTCCTAACAACAGTTTTAAAATAGATAATAATAATGATTGCTATTTGAAACGATTTTTCGATTACGAGCAAGGTTTTGGAAAATATGTACTTAAAAGGATCTCTACTGTATTTTGAAAAATGGGCCACTCAAAAAAATTGCTTTTAAAGTCTATGATAAAAGAACTAGATTGTTTGTTTGTTTTTGCTTTTATCTATAAATGACCATCGGTTCTTTGGGCATTTTAGCCAGTTTTGTAGAATTTTTGTATTTTTAAAGGTTATTTGTATGGGCAGATTGAATAGACTAAATATATAATATTGGCGTTGACCCTAGGACATAATCGGAAAACTTGGGTAAATCTGAGTTCCAAACAACATTGTTTATCATAGAAAATTTTCAAAAAAAAAAAAAAGATTAATCTTCTTCATTTATAATTTTATTAATATATTAAAATTTAAATTAGTTTTAATTTAATGTAAAATTACACAGAATTTGCATTGTTAATTTAATTATGCGTTTATTTATGGATAAATTGATTGTGAAAAAAATTAGGGCCAACTTTTCTTTTGGGCTCCCTTGATTGTTTGGTCCATCTTATTCTTTTTAACCGTCTTCAAAAAAAGGAGGAGGTTATCAATTCGGCGGAATCTTTTTTTGTTTTTACGTATGTGTTCAGCGATCATTTTTTTACCACGTGAACCGATTTCGATGAATGTTTTGTTTAGCCGATTTAGTAAATTTTTGTAAATTGTTATCGCGCATTCATATCAAAAAGAAATTATTTTAGAGGAGATATTACTTATTATGTCAAAATGTTAGTGAGTTAGTGAGTTACCGAATATTGTGTACACTCCCCAGATTAAAATCCAACTTGGGTCAAGACGAAATTTCATATTTAGTTTATGTATATTAAGATTAAAAACATATTAAATTTTGATTAAAATCATACCTAAAATTAGAGAAGAGGATTCGAGAAAATTAAAACATTAAAATTTCCAAAACAAGAAACCGATAAGGCTGATATTTACCATCGGAAAATCTTATTTAAAAGGATAGTGAATATTTCTAATGGAGACCAAAATTATCACCAATATCACTATAACTGTATGACCCTTTGATCGAAATTTTGCATAGGTATCCTTTAAGAGAATGACTATTAACATAAAATTGATATAGATCCAAAATACGGGGAGGGATGGATTCAAAAAATAAATTTATATTTTGATTAATTTTATTCATCGAGGGAGGGAGAAATGTGGGTAAATGGTCACATCAGTATTACCGAATGAAATAAATTATCATTACTCATAAAAATGCTATTTTTAATTATAAGATTGAAAGAACCAAAAAGATAATACTCCTATAAATTATTGAAATGGAGGAGAAGATGGTCGTACTCAGGACTCTTGAAGGATTAAAGGCTGTAGGTTTCAGAAAAATGGAGCCAAAAAGGGAATTTTTATTTCTAAAACTTATAAGAATAAACGATATGATTATGTTTCACATATTTTTCAAAATGAGTGAAATAATCTTAGTTTCATTCAACACATCATAAATCAAAGCAATATCTTTCGCTCAACAATCCATTTGTCTCTATGACTTGTAGAGAATGGACCTCTATTTCTACTTCCATCTGTTCCAAATTCTACAGGCTCCACAATACCTATATCATATTTTGTAATAAATATTAAGGTTTAAGTTATTTGTACAGATTCTATCAAGGTCGAGCTCATTCGGATAGGAAACAAACAAATTTAAGATACGTCGACATTTCGTTAGTGAAATTTGAAATGAAACCTAAAATTGACTTGTGACATGGTATTGTATTCTTGCCCACTCTTCGAATGTATTTAAAGTTATATTATACTCCAAGATATATAATTGGAGGGACATAAATGAGAGTTTTCCAAGTTTCAAGGATATTTAAGCATAAATAAGAAAAAGAAGTGTTATTTCCAGCGAATTTTAAACATTTTATGAAATTAAATTTTTCTTGATATGTCATGTTTAAATGCAGTTTTCTTATCAAGGACGGATCAAAAGCCTGTTGACCCAGGGGTTAATAAAGATAGGTTCATCTCCAGCTTCATCCGCCCAAAAAATAGCCAAGAAATAGCAAAAACTGCGGTCCAGTGAAAATTTTGTATATTTTCTTAGCTAACTGTTATCTTTTAAAAAATTATTTTTACAATATAATTAAAAGTAAATAAATATAGATTAATAAAAAAATCAAATGAGTTATTTGATTTTTAAAAATGATAGTGTTTATCAAAATTATAACCTTACTAGAGACTATGTTTTCGCCAAATTATTAACAATATATTACGAAAATTTAAATAGGTACTATTTCTTTCGAGAATCTATATAGGTACTATATAGTTACTATATAGTTTGAAACATTGTGCTACTAGGGTTGGGTAAACATTTTTAGCTAAACTCGTGTCTAGAGTAAAACCAATTGTTCGAAATGCAAGTTGGTTAAACTCCCGAGGGGAAAAATCTCTCTTCTGATATGAAATAAAATATATCTAATAAGATCAATGATGAATTTGTAGATATTGTAAAGTAAAAGAGCAGTTATATTAAATATTATTTTTTTTTCAAAATTAAAGTTAACATTTCTAATTAATGAATATTTCTCATATTATTAAATAGAACGAGAAAAAATTTAATTTTTAGGACAAATTCTAAGATTTTAGTAGAAATACTGGCTCGCTTCCTAAACCCCCACCCCGCGAACCCCACTCCCCCCTTGAAACCCACCCAGAACCCCCCACCCACACCACCACCCCAATGTACAGACAAAAACTTAATTTTATATATATATATAGATAATTTCATTTAAATTGGAAACCATTACGACTGTTTTTGTTGGGGGACGGACATAGATAGATAGGTACATGCAGAGGCAGGCACAAATGCGCTTTAGTATTATAGGATATACAGGCACAAATGCCCTTTAGTAGCCTCTTGGATATAGGTACAGACACATAAAGAAATGCCCTTTAGTACCTCCACACCCATCCCTGGATACCACTGGACCCCATCTCGCACCCCCTAGGGGGGGGGGGGAACATAGGTAGGTACAGAGGCAGGCACAAATGCCCTTTAGTAGTAAGGGGACCCTACCTCACATCCCCTGGGGGGGACATTGGTACATAGGTACAGAGGCAGGAGGCGCTTTAGTAGTATAGGATTATTAAATTGCGATATCAGAGGGGATTCATCCCCTCAGGAGTCAAACCTGAGAACTAACATGCTTTCCGGGGAGTCAGCTCACACCCTCGAGACAACTATTTTCAAAAAAAGATGCTCAAATCTTTAGTTTTATATTATATAGAACTTTGTAGATATTTTTTTTCATAAGCAAAGATTAGTATCAAATTTGAGTTCTGGGTCTGCAGTCCATATAGCTCATCGATAAATCTGGCCATTTATTTATCATTTAATTAATTTTTGTTAACAATTAAATGATGATTATAATTCTGATCTCCCTAGTGATAATTTGCAATTTAATAGCCGATGTCAGAGTTATCGGCCGGGTATATTCCATTACCAAAGCCTAAAAAGTAGAGGATGTATGTCCGGGAGAGGGTTTGTCTTTTGAGTTTTGACAGCTGGGTCAGCTGACGATGACAGAGTGCCAGCTTACTTGGAGCGGCGTGGGTGTTCGCCCAGACGACGATGGCGGCGACGACGGCGGCTGCAGTGGCCATCGCAGATCGCAGGTGCTTGCTAACTCTTGGTCCCCTGGATATTGGGTACCTTATCTTCGAGTCTTGGTATCTTGGTGTCTTGGTGGCTGCTGTACTAAGTGCGGCGGGTGCGCCGACGTCGGAGCAACTGGCCGAGAAGGCAGCATCCTCTTGCGCAGGCGGCGGCAATGGGGCCCCCACCGGGGCCCGTGTGGGGGCCCGGGAGCCCCTCTCGACACCAGCCGGGAGAGGGGCCGCCTAACAACCGAACCTCTCTACCTGGTTACAATACCAACTTGGCTCTTTTCTAGAAAAAATAAATTGTCTTAAACTTATCTGAACTTACCTATTAGCAAGAGAACAGTAAAGTCCGCACCGAAAGCCACCAAAAAAGGTTCAGCTTCGTCGAGACCGCGAGAGAACAAGGCACCAGGGAAATAAATTGCAATTTTCAAATTATTTCCAAAATGGTTAATAAATATAGATATTGAAAGTTTTTGTGCCGAGGGTAGCAGAATTTTTATATATTAAAGGAGACAATAAAAGAGTGTGTCTTCTGCTGGAATTATTGAAAGTCATTATTTCTGATTCTAAATTTTTCTTTTCTTTGAAATTAATTTTATTTTGATTTGAATGGATTGTTTTTTCAAAAATTTTAGCAGATATTGTTTTATTCATATAGTTTTCTTGGTTTTTAATCAATGAAGACTCTATGTTTACCGCGATGTTCTCTAGTTCCTTGTTATTCATTGGTGAATATATGCAATGATTTAGGCTTTTATTCAATAAATCTTTTTCTGAATCGGTGAATTGAGTATTTTTGAAATTTTTAATTCTATCGCTAAACTTGAAAGTTTCAATTTGGTTGTTATTTTTTAAATTCTTTGGAAGTTGTTGAGTTCTAAGATTTTGAAGTTTTTTAGACGTAATATTTTTGTTTTTTTGTTCAATAATTCGAGCCGAAGACACACTCTTTTATTGTCTCCTTCAAAATATAGATATAAGTTGAATTATGTAGGTACTCAAGGCCATTTTCATGAGTATTGAATATGTTAGACCAGGGGTGTCCAACCTTTTGGCTTACACGAGCCACATTAGAAGAAAAAAAATTGTCTCGGGCTGCAGATATATACTAATTCTATTGATATTTGTCAATCAAAATAGATAATTAATAATGCAGAATAATGTAATTCACCATGAAAAAGAAACAAAAATGGCATAGAATAACAATCTTTGAGTTCTTTTCCTTCAGAATTTTTTTTTCGAATCAATTAGAAAATTTTTTACTTGATGGTTGAATTTTACTTTTAGTCAATTTTATTCTTGAAAATAGCTTGACGTAGGTATATGTAAATACATATTTCTAAAAGGGGAATAAATATCGTGAATACAGGAGTTTGTTTCTGGTTAGATAATTTTGATAAAATTCTAATAAAATGACATTGTTAAATTTTCCTTTCAGTTCAATCTCTGTTGCAGTTCCATAAGAAAGTTTGCAAGCAAAATATTTATGTCTAATAAAAATGGAGTCAAAATATGCCAAAATTGTGATTATTTTTTGAAAATCTTGATATATTTTTTCGCATCCAAAATTGAAAATCTGCTTTTATTCTTCAAAAATTTTGGGGGGGATTTTCTAATTTACTTATTGTTATTTTAGAAAAATAAATAATAATAAGGTCAAAATGTATCAGATGTTTTCCAGTAAGTACATAAAAATTTCAATGTTTTAAGGAAGTTTATAATTTTATGTCGGGCCGTTTTCATCAGAGTGCTGGGCCACATGTGGACCGTGAGTTGGACAACCCTGTGTTATATATATTTAAGAACTCGACTGACGGAATTTCAATGGAGATTTGATACAATGGATGATGAAATATAAAATTCCGAATAAAAGAAATTTATTGGAAAGTCAAGTTCACACTCTTAAAAACTGACATTTCGGAGTATTTTCCCTCCTGAAGGAGAAAAGATCCTATGAAACGTTGGTTTTTAAGAAGATCAAATAAAAGTGACTTTCCAATAAACTCGGAATTTTATTTTTCATTATATTTAGGCTGCCTTCCATCAATATTCTAGTATATGATTTCAAATTATTGCCGATAGTAGAAGACTTAATCTAAAGAAATTTTAAAAATTCGACCTGACGAGGGAGGCAATATAATCCTTCTGACATGTAATAAAAATTATACTTGACAACTTGGATTTCTCTTCTTTGAAAATTTTGGTCTGATACTATCAGTAATTTAAACGTTTATATTCAATTCAGTCCCCCACTGCCTTTCGATTTTTGAAGAAATTCATGATGAGAAACTATCAGCAATTTTTAATTAAATGTGTGTGTTTGTGTGTGACTAATTTAATTATTTCCATTGAATCGCTTTGAAAGCTTATATTTTACTTTTTTACTAAAAAATTATTTCATACGTTTCATGTTTTAACCTAGATTGAGAGTATAATTCTTTTTTGTTTGTTTTTATTTTGCAATTTTTTTAACATATTTCAAATCTATATAATAGCTAGACTTTGTATGCAATTTTATTATTAGTATTAAAATAGTTATCTTGTGTTAAGGAGAAGTAGACGCTATTGATAAAATTCGTGCTATACTTGATTAATAGAAAATTCATTATTTCGTGTCTGAGCTTGTTTCAATGTCTCCAATGGATATGGAATTGTCTCGACATGTATTCGGGATTATTATAAAAGTGCCCAAGCTTATATTTCGTACCCTTTTCTTTCTATACCAGATTGAGACATTCAGAGAATTTATTATATTTTTAATTTTTATCTTTAATTGTTTTTAAAATATTTTCAATGAAAAAAGGGAATTATTTTTTCTTAATAAATTCTTTTCATTTGCTTTTAAGGTAGTTGTTCCGCCAAATGCGATTTCGTAGGATTTTTCTGAAATTTAGATATATTATTATTGAAATACTTGTGCATCGATTGGTGGCAAAACGAAATTGATGAACAATACAGTTCCGGAGATATTTAATTTCAAAAATCGAGTTTTTCGGGCTCTTTAGCATTGCACTATACGGGATATCGGAAAATTTACATACATATTTAATTATAATTAAGAAACCCTTCGTACAATTTTTATAAAAAACTAAACCAACATTAAACAATAACCAATACATATTTTAAGACAAGTTCATTCATAGTTACAACACAGTTTCTGAGATAATAAGGAATAAATAATGAAAAATGTAGATAAAAAAATTCTCACTAAAAACATTTTGGCAACAGCGCATTTATTAAACCAGCGAAAGAGGGAGTAGAAAGTAGAAAGCGCGCGTGCGCTAGATTTTTTCAAAATTATAATTTTCATAAGATGTAACGTAGGCGTTGATTACATTTGTTAAAAAATAACAAAACGATATTTATAGAAATTTTTGAAAATATTATTATTTTTATTATTATTAGTACGACCATAAAACTATATTAGTTTAATTTTTTTTCTGGATAAGGGTATGGCTAATCATTTTTTACTTTACCATACAGGGTGTATGGTCAAGTATTGTGATCGTGCATGAAAGAAGCGTTTTTTTCTTCTTTTTTTTCGAAATAATAATTGTTTTCTCAAAATGTCTGCTAGTCTGTTAGTTAGTCTGTGCGTTACCAAATTTTTGTGGACGAGCTAGCTCAAAAACTAGTGTCAATATCAAAACCAAATTTCACAAGTAGTTTTGGCCCATTGACATTAAGAGCTGGTTAGATTTTGGTGCATATCGATCCAATTAAGAGGGGGGGGGGGTTTTAAAATTTAAAATTATAATCTTTTTCAAACTAAAAAAAAAACAAGAAAAATGAAATATACAATAAAATAAACCTATAATAGTCGAAAATATTTTTTCTGGGACTAAAATTAATGGTGGGGGGGGGGGGGCGAAATCTAGGCCATTTTAGCAAACTCAACCAAATTTTGTACACATAATCCCCCCTAGAAGTTTAAAAATACAAAAACTAAGCACCCAAAATGTATGTTTCTTTCCAGTACTGACATGAGTTAATGTATAGCAATCTTGACATTTTATTGAAAAAATAGAATTCAAACCTAATCGCCTTTCATCAACAATATTTTTTAATAAAATATCTTTCTGACAGTGACAACAGGTTAGGTTATTCGCCAACTCGCCCACTTCAATTATTCGGGTACCTACATTAGCACTCTTAGTACACATTTTTTTTCGTTTTTTTCCCTCATTCATTACCGCAACAGCTTTTAATCGTTTATTTAGAACTTTTTGATTAATAAATCGACCTTTAAAATGTATTTTATCATTCATTTTATCTGTCATTTTAATGTCATGTATAAAAATATTCAATCTCTTTCGATGTTGTCAAATTTCTAAAACGAGCACGGGATTGGCTAGATTTGGTACAAAAACAGCAAAAAGTGTTGGCCTTATGAACTATGAATCCTTATTGACTGTTCTATATACTTGAGCATTAACTTTTTGCTGGTATTGTCGCGAAACAACTACCTTAAGCAAAGAAAAAATTTATCGAATATATTTTTTTCATGAAATAATTATATTCAATAAACCTTAGACCATGAAATATATAGACACGCCCTCTGCTACTCTCCACACAGAGTGAAGTGAAGCCAACATCGCCTACAGATGACGTCACGTTCTCGCATAAATATTTTGGTTATATTAATTTAATATTAATTTGTGATTATTGGAATCCAAAATAAATAATCTAAACTACGATAAATTTATCTCAATGTATAATAATTCCTATAGTGGCCATGCTATTTCTGGGTGTTCCTACCTACAGATGACGTCAAGTTCTATAGGAGATGTTGGCCTCACCAAACCGACACCAGGGCGTGTCTATATATTTCATGGTCTAAGCAATAAACTTATTTTTATTAGGTAGATTTTTTATTAAAATAAATAAAAATTAACAGATATTATTATGGGGTGTTCATTTTAGAAAATCAGTCCATAGGTACGAAGTTTGTTTTTAATAAAATTAATAATTTATTTTTTCTAATAAAATTTCCTCGGTAGGCTTGCAAGCTAAAGCCTGCTGGGCGTATTTAATTTGATAATAAAATTTCCAAATCAAAATGATTTAATTTTTTATTTTCGGACAAATATAAGTAAATAAATGGGTAAAGTAGGTAAAGAAAAATTTTGAAAATTTTTTTAGAAACTTTTTTAAAATTTAAAATATAAAATCTAGTTAGGTTTCAGATAAATATTCATATTCATTTCACATAAATATTCATATTCACATTTATGTGAAATCTACCTAGTGTTTTATATTTTAAATTTTAAAAAGTTTCTAAAAAAATTTTCAAAAATTTTCTTTACTTAATTTAACATGTTTCACCAAGAATTTACACCATTCTCCCTTAACAAAAAATAAATAAATGGGTATAAAAAATATTCAACATTTCCATATTACCCCTTAACAAATGTACCATATACAAGCATTAGCTATAATAGTACATATAAGATATATCTTATTTTTAGTCTATTCATAAAAAATTTCCCGATCCCTGAGCTAGAGCTTTGGATACTATAATTTCAAACTGGAATTTCGGACAAATATTTAGGGATATCCCGGAGCCAATAATTGAATGCTCGATATAACCACTAGGATGTAAAAGTAAACCCGAGGTGTTAACGATAATTGTTTTCCATGTCAGAAGATTTGTATTCAGCCCTTCGGGGACTGAGCCCGAATGCCAAAAATATAATCCGGGCACTTACTTGGCATGAACTCTGAGGCGGATCAAATCTACACGCATAAAAAAATTTCACTAAAAAATTTAATTTTCATTGTTAATAAATTTTGCGGTCGTGATTCTAAATCTAATATTAGTAGAATAGTCTAAATTTCCAAAGAAAATAATGAGATGTTGTAAACAATTAAGTACTATCTACATCTCGGACTTAGTGGTTGACAACCTCTCACGACCCGTTTTGCAAATCTTGACTCTTTTGCTATATTGCCGATTTGCATTTTTTTTCTATTTTTTTGACCATACCTATGCAAATTTTGAACTAATGTATAAATCTAGTTTTGTATTTGTAACTACTTTATTTAATATCCTGAACATTAAAATAAAGTAACTAGTTTTGAATGATTTCCAGGCCTTTGACTTTTTGGACCTTTCTTTTCATTAAACATAGATTCTCTTAGCGGGAATAGATGTTTTAAGAATAAGCAGGTCTTTTGAAAAATAAATCTTCCCATAAAATGAAAATTCAAATTTTTTTCTTATTATGGACCCAATTCTGGGAATCCTTATTTAATTAAAAAATTATAAATCAGTTTAAACTTTAATCAAATTATAAATTATTGTTATGTAAAAGTGTTAATTTAGTAATTTAGGTAGATAAATAGTTGTTAAGTGAAACCTTTAATTTTATTCATATTTAATGAGAGGACATAATGACTAACTAATTACATAATTACTAAATAGGTAAAGTAAGTAAAGAAAAATTTAATACATATGTAAATATAAATTTTCTAAATTTTGTATCTGAACATGTTTTCGAGAAGCTTTTTTTAAAACTAAATTTTAAATTTAGAAATGTTTTTAAACAAAAATAATGTATCTCATATTTTTTTAATGAAAATGATGAGAGAAGGAGTTACACCAAAAAGGTGCAACCCTTAAAGGCCTGGGTTGTCTCCTCCATCGTGAAAGGAAGAAGAAAGAATTTTATGGGCTGGGCGGGGGTCGAAGGTATCTGTGGATTCGGGTCTTAAATGGCTGAAGGTTATAAGTCGCGGGAAAGATGGTGGCAGGGAGCGAGTTCCAGTCTCTGGAGGTCATAGGGATAAAAGAGTTGGCGAAAGCGCTTGTTCGACTTTTATCCAATTTGACAGCTAAGGGGTGCTGAGCGTTCGAAAACCGCGTGTTTCTCGTAAAGAGGGCTTTAGGGGGGATAATTGATTTCAGCTCGACTGAACAGACACCGTGATAGTATCTGTAGTACAGGGAAAGGGCAGAAATTGTTCTTCGGGGACCCAGGGAGTCGAGTGAGTTGGTTAGAGCCGGGTCCCCTATTAGTTTAATTGCTCGCTTCTGAATCGCATCCAGTGTATATTTGAAGCACATCCACACTTATTAGTAAGGAAGCTATTGAACCTTTTATTTTTGTGGTTAATTTGAATTTTTATTTAAATCACACATAATTTATTATAATTAGGTATTTATTAAACACGAACAAATCATACAATATAACTACGAAGTTTCGATCGGCTTATTCTACGTTCGTTTTCAAGTATGAGCACCCACTCCGATTTTAAAAAACCATAAAGTAATTTTTATGGCTTTTAAAAACAGGTAATGCTCAGTCCGACAGGGGGCGCTGAGGTCGTCAGTGTGTTGGTTTTTGACTGGACTGTATATGGAGTCTCTATAAGCTTGACCGACACGTGATTGGCTCGGTTAATCTATAATCGGAATAGGTGCTCATACTCGAGAACGATCGCAGAATAAGTCGATTGAAACGTCGTAGTTATATTGTATTATTTGTTCCTGTTTAATAAATAATTATAAAATTAACTATGTGGGATTTAAATAAAAATTCAAATTTACATCCACAGTTAATAGTTTTGTTTCAAAAACATGTTATGCCAGAGCTAAGAATATTATTTTTGTCAGTTGTGCAACTGAATCTGTATCAGAACAAAAAAGGGGAATTCAAATAGGATGCTGAAGTTTAATGTAATTCCTCTGTGGATTAAATGAGCCCTCCGCAATCTCGAAACTCAATCTTAGTTGTTTAAGTAATCTAAGCTCTGTGTTTGTCAAATCACGTACCGAGAGAGAAATGAATGTTACATGAAATCCAAGTAATTTGAATGAGACGATAGTAAATTCATGCATGTCAACCCAACGACAGGGAAATTGCTTACACTCATTTGGATTACTAATTCAGTAGGATATACTATACACATAAAACAATCGTGAAAACTCGCAAATTAGCAAACCTCTTTTAAGCATTGGCGTGAAGTCCATGGATGCCGTGGATGCGGCGCATCCCTAAATTTTCAATCATTTAGACTATTTTCATTCATAAATATCGACTTCAAAATTTCAAAAGAATCTTTAAATTTTCAAATTATTATCATTTATTTCAAATATTTCTATAGAAAACATTTTTTGTTTTGAAAAGTATTTGTATTGGTTGCCGAAATGAAATAAAATTGTTGCATAGTTTCAAGGGGCAATTAAAATGAATGATTTTCCGAAAAGCAGTGGTGTAGTCATGGGGGGGGGGGGGGGTGAAGAGGGGCAACACTCCCTATCTTTAGACCCCCTTCCCCGCTCTCACTATTTACATATAACCAAAATCAAAAGGGAAAAAAATAAATGGAGAAATGAGAAAATGAGTACCTTTTTAGGTATTTTTATTCATGTGTTTGGTGGACCGCTCTTTAAGTCGGTAAATGGCTTAATCAAAAAAAAAGTAACGCATTTTTTTTATTTTAATGCACATGGTGCCTACTCAGACTTAAAAAAATTGTAAATTTACTATATGTTTACAATACAAATAGATAGGAAATTTATAAGATTGCGTCTAGTAAAAAAAAAATACTATTTTACCATATATTGGTAAAATCACATTAACTCATTGTAAAAATACCAAAATAAAATTGTAACTTTACTTTTTTCTTGTATTTATTAAATACGTATTACTAAAAAATATGTTGTAAGATTACAATGCTGGTATGTAATATTACTAAAAATTTTGAGGCCGGACTTCCAATTTTTTATAGCAAAATTATATAAGAAATTTTTAACAGTGCAGGAAAAAGAAAAAATAGCTTAATTCAAATGATTTTGGCAGGGGTAATAATTTTGGTAAGAGCAGTTTTGGCCCACCCGCCCCAAAAGGTTGGCTACGCCACTGCGAAAACGATGCGGATAGAAGGTTTGAAGTTCCTGCCTGGTAGGTATATCAACTAGTTCAAGCATGTCAAAGACAAATCCAGACGAGTTTTAGTCGAATAAAAATTGTTCTCTCTGAGGAACTATTAAAAAAAAAAGAGACAAGTCATAGCTTGTTTATAGCAATAGAATTAGGTGAAATTTAAGATTTTCTTATAGGACAGGCTGATTTATGTGGAAGATGGTCGATTTCCATCTCAGGGAATGTGGTTTTTAAGTCACAAGATTTAATTTCTGACTCCTATCCTCACTCACACAAAGCAGTATCCGTTTGGGAAGGTCCCAAAATTTATTTCCGTTTTTTCGTGAATCGTGAGCAACCACGGAAATATACATACAGACAAACAGACAGAAAGAGAGACAGGAATTTTGTTGAGAGGGTTTTCGTTCATAACTTTTCTTGAAACGTGTGCAACCAAAATTTGGCGTGATTTGGACCAATGTACAGACAAAACCTTCATTTTATATGTATAGATTTGGAGATTTTATTGCGTTCCATAAAAGAATGTATTCTAAAATGATCTTTCTTAAATCTTGTGATATTCGAAATATGTTTGTATATTTTTAATTAGGCAAACTTTTTTATGAGAGCCAGTCGCGTAGATAGTGAGTCTGAAATCCAGTAGAAAACAATTCAAATTAAACTGATTTCTAGAAATAATGAATAATTTTAAGACTGTACCTTTTGCCTAAATATAAATTTCTCACATTTTTAAAAACGTCTATAATGATTTCTTAAAATCCATAATTTCGTTAATTTTAACTTGTTTCTCGTTTTCCTTCATATCCCATATCCCATAATATCATCAACCAAAATTGCAACTGTTAGTTTGGTTGTATTAGTCTCATACCATAAATCAAAATGATTAAAAAAAAATGATTATGTTATGACTAGAGACCGGATTCCTATGCAATTGCATATTTTGTTCGCCGACAAATACGACCCAGGAGAACAATTATCTATCCGAATCATGCATCTAGGATACTGTGGATTAAATTTTAAACTGCATATTTTTGCATATTTGAGTAATATTGAATAAAATTGCATATTTGAAGGACTTTTTGTCAAATATTGCACATTTTGCGCCAAATACAGATTTTTTAAAAGTAACTTACCTTAGAATGAAAAAAAAAAGAAATAAAACAGGTGGACACTTGTAAACATAAATTATTCACAATTACAATCAAATTTTAATTATTTTTGAGATAATTTATTAATTATTTTCTTATTTTTTTTAACGGCTTTCGGGGACTATAGCCTATTTTGGACATTGAGTGTTCGTGTCTGTTGGTTGAAGTGTGTGTAAATTAGTGTAGTGATCAGATTATTATAGCACGTCAAATATTTCCATTATTTTATTATTTTATTATTTGTACGTCAATAAGAAAAGCTTGTTAATATATGGTAAAAAAATAAAAGCAATACAATATGATCGTGCCTGTTAAATAAAACTACCCCCCCCCCCCCCCCCGTGTTTTTTCGTTCACATTTTTCAAACATTATCATATTTATTATGTTTATTTTATTGAAGTGTACCTATTTTTTCTTTGAGTTTAAAGATTTTTTAATAAAATTATATTATGGTAAATGTAATGAGAATTTTGTGCAATTTTTTAGGCAATAAACGTAGATTTTTGACACTTGGTTTCTATAGCTTACTTTATCATTTTATTCCTCTCATAGCACTCTTTCAAATATATAGTCATTTTGGCTTCAATTTTAATTTTTTAGTGTATAAAAAAATTTATTTTGCCATCTTTTACTGCATATATTTGCATATTTCAACGTATTCTGCATCTCACTAGCAGCATTTTTAACTGAATGTTTTGGCACTTTTTACTGCACAAAAATCCGGTCTCTAGTTATGACTCATTTTCGAATTGTTATAAGTGTTATTGATTATCTCTTATATGAGTCGCTCACAAGCCAATGCGGTCAAGTCCACTTTTGGAAAATTTGTAAATTTTAGTAAATTCTTATCAAATAAATTGAGATTATTCTTTTTTAGTACCAAAAGTTTTATTCCTTGCTTCATATTTCTTCACTATGGATTACTTTTTATTTTGTCAAATATGTTTTCTTACGGGGGTCGAGGGGGGAGGGGAGAATTAAAAAACAGCAATTGTTATAGATTATTGTTTTATGGAATTAACAGCATTCGATTCTGTGCGACTCATATATATATAACACTTCTTCACATTAGTAGTAAAAATGTTCTATTTTTGAAACTAGGAATATCACTAAAATCCAAAATTTGTCAAGTGTAGTTGAGTATGCATTTGCCAAATAAGCTAAGTGAGAGACGGAGTCACATACCAAGGGTTTCGTATCTTATATCTTCTAAAATATTTGATACATCAAATTCGTTCGTATTTGTCGTAAGAAGGGAATGAAGGAATATGTGGAATTTTTTCATAATTTTAAATTAAGCTACTCCTGAACGCTGTCAGGTAAAATAATAACCTAAAAATTGCTTAATTTTAAAGTGAATTAAATTTAAAAAAATAGTAATTAATAATAATAAATAATTCTACTTAAAGAAATCTTAACAGAATACCATACATCACATGTTAAAAAAATATATTTTATTTTCGACCCTCAACAAAATAATAATTTGAGTAAATTTGTGATTATGGGGAAAATTAACTGCAAACAACTTAAAAATTTCAAGTTTAGATTGAATATTATCAAAGCGCACAGCGTGCGCAGGCCATGTTAGAGCATTAGCTTGGCTATTTACACGAACGATTTCGAGCCAAATTCGACCCCCTCCAGCTCGGAATCCATTTGAAATACAGAGCTGAAATTATACACATGTAATTATGTAATCCATCTTGAGGAGAGTACAAAATTTCAATAATATAGCTTAAATAGATTCTGAGATATGGACCTGAGAAAATAGCTAATTTTGGTACTCACTCACTGAGAAGTCATCAATACCTATAGAGTACTTGCAATCATTCCAGCATCATGAAATTTTGCCTGCTAGTAAACTTTCTATGTTTCAACCCCTTCAAAAAGGGGGGGGTTCAAAAATGAAAATTCTAACCCGATGGACCAAACTCAACCAAATTTTGTATACATATTCTGTGGATCCCATGAAGGCTAGAAATGCAAAAACTAACCACTCAAAATGGGGGGGGGTGAAAATTCTATCCCGTTGGACCAAACTCAACCAAATTTTGTATACATATTCTGTGGGCTTCATGAAGGCTAAAAATGCAAAAACTAATCACTCAAAATGGGGAGGGGGGGGGGGGGTCAAAAATGAAAATTCTAGCCCGTTTGACCAAACTAAACCAAATTTTGTATACATATTCTGTGGACCCCAGAAGGCTAGAAATGCAAAAACTAACCACCCGAAATGGGGGGAGGTTCCAAAATAAAAATTCTAGCCATTTGGGTTTCCTCATAGCGTACATAAAGAAAAGAAATCTCAACCAAAACATTCTGTGAAAAAACAGGCCAAGTTCAAAAAAGTAGTGAAATCTAGTGTGCAAGTTAAATTCGCCAAGAATAATTAAGTTGAAAAAATAGTGGATCTCTCAACTTAATTATTCTTATCGAATTTAACTTTTTGATTTAAGTTGAGAGATCTACAATTTTCTCAACTTAATTATTCTTGGCGAATTTAACCTGGTTACTCACTAGATTTCACTACTTTTTCGAACTTGGCCTATTTTTCCACAGAATGTTTTGGTTGAGATTTAGTTTACGAGCTCTGAAAAATATAGAAACATTATAATGAGAGATATAGTCACATTTTAGGCTCCATAAAGTTAACATAAGTTGTCTTTGTGAAAATATTTCCGTGTAACAAACAAAAATAAATTATTTTATAATAAGGGATTTTTGAAAATTATATTATTCTGGAATTAATTTAGCTAATAGTTCTTTACACCGCAGTCGTCTATTTATTAGAAAGTGATGAGATAAATCATATCAATATTAATTTAATGAAAGTCTTTAAATTTAATGTAAGAGATTGAAATATCTGTCCCGAACGGGATTCGACCCAGTAGTTTTCAAAAAGTGTCTTCGGTGGATTTAATACTATAAAGAGAAGGTACTGAAGTAAAATGGATTAGGAAGAAAAGTCATCAAGTTAATAATAAAATAAGGCGAGCGTAGGGGAATTAATTGTATCCTGAGAAACTTCTTAATTAGTAGCGATCGAAGGGTATATGATTTTATAAATATTCATTTTTTTTTCTTTATTCAATACTAATGATATTCTTAAGTTTAATTATTAATTCCATCTTTGAACTATTGTAATTAAAAAAAATAAATAAATAACTTAATTGATAAATCATGTCAAGATTCCAGAAAATTTTATAGTTAAATTGAATTGAATAATTATTAGGAGGAAAAAAAATAAAAAAACGAAGCGACAATATAAATATATCAAAAGAAAAGTCTTATTGGAACTCATGGCACGAAGTCAGAGAACATCGTATTGTAAACGTGAAAGAGATAGAGAAAGAGAGGGAGAGATTTGTCATCAATGAAAAGAGGAAAAACATGTTCAGTTAAAAATTCAAGTTATGGAAAAAAAAGAATATCCTATTAACCTTTTTTAAGAAAGAGATAATAATTCAAACTTCTTAGTCAACACGGCATACTGATAGATTCAAATAGAGAGAAATAATAATTAATAATACCCCGGATATTGTTAAGTGAGGCAAAACGGTGAATTAACATGAAGAATGATAAAATTACGGGGTTGCACAAATCATTTTTTTTTTTTTTTTTTTTTTAATGATACTGATACAAGAAGAAGTTGCACCAAGAAGGTACAACCTCTGAAGTCCGTGGTGGACCCTTGTAGCGTGAAGATAAGGGGAGATTTAGGGATTGGGTAGCAGTCGAAGGTATCTGTGAATGCTGGTCTTGAAAGATTGAAGGTTATAAGTAGCTGAAAAGACGGACGGGGGAAGAGAGTTCCAGTCTCTAGATGTCATAGGGATAAATGAATTGGCGAATGCGTTTGTTCGATTAGTATCTAGTTTAAGCGCGTAGGGGTGTTGAATTTTAGAAAATCGTGTATTTCGCGCAAATGAAGCCTTTTGTGGGATTATCGATTTTATTTCGTCAGAACAAAAGCCATGGTAATATCTATAAAAAAGGGAAAGGGCGGAGACAGATCTACGATGGGCTAGGGAGTCGAGAGTGTCAGTTAATGTAGGATCGCCTATCAAATTTCCAGCAACATCATGATAAACAGGGGATGATAAGTATTTTAAGTATCGATAAATAAATAAATAAATCTTTATTACTCGACCTGCATAGAAGCATAAGTCCTTGATGGCTAGCTCAACCAAACATCAATACAATTTAACTACAAAAATTAATAAACATCAATACAAATCAATCACAAGAAATTAACAAATAACAAACAAGAAAACAAAATAGAAATGTATGCTCATTAAAAAATAGTATAACCACAAATTTCCATTAAAAGACAAAACGTAATTTAAATAATTCCGCGCAAAAACCTTATACCCATTCGAAGGCGAATTATATGAGTTTATACAAAACGGAGAGGAAGATGAGCTAATTAAGGTGAATCAGAATAAAAAAACGAGGAAGGGGGGAGACCAGAGTAATTTTCTGGAACATTGCTGGATGAAAACAGAGTCTTCTGAAAATTTTTAATGAAATAATAATATTACTAGAAACAGGTGGCAGGAAAAAGAAAATTTAAAGATGAATGATCTAGATTTCTATAAAACTAATATGATATATGGTATATACAAAGCGAGGGGTGAACTGCGACCTAATATCGTGTACACCTACTTCCACTTCCACTTTCATTTCCAAGTAAAAGACAATAGATGAAGGGGCATTATCTAATGAATTCCACAATAATTCCACATAATTCCAAAGGCGTGTACACTTAATTCCAATCGCGGTTCACTCCTCGTTACAAAGCCGTTAGGGAGCACACAGAGGAAAGATCTAATGGAGGTCAAATAGTTACGATAAAAAAAGGGGATGAAGAGTAATGTATCCAGAGAATTGTATTATGGAATTGTGGCAAAAATAACAACAGATGAGGAAAAAATGAAGTTAATCTCAATAAACAACAATGAGGGAATGAAAAAGGCCAGAGAGGCGATGGAAAAGGTTATTGAGGAAGAAGATATAAAAGAGTGGTAAAAGTTCTTCTCATGGGAGACATGAATGCAAGAATAGGTGTTGAAGATGTATTGGTCCGAAAGATGAAACCTTAATAGAAAGAAGGTCACATGACAAAAAAAAAATCAAGAAGGGGAAATTTTAGTAGATCTCTGTTAAGATAATGAATCAGAAGAAGATTGAAGAAAGCAAAAACCCTTAAGGGTTATAGTTGTGATCATTTTTTTATTTTTAGATGTTTATGTGATGTACTATTTTTGTATGCTAATAAAAAAATTATATTAATAAAAAATCTTGGCCATTCAGGCAGCTACTCTTTCCTGAAATATAGGCCAAAAACAGGTCTTCATAATAAACTTCAGAAGTAAAACTTGATTGAAAAGATATTGTTTTGCTGAGAGTAGCAGAGTTGTTGATTCACAAAGTGAAATCAATAGAGTTGTCTTATTCTGCTTATTGCAATTTTAAAAATCCTATTTTTATTTATTTAAACCCAGTATTTGCTTAGTTATTTGAATATTTATCCAACATAAGTACTACAAGGTATAAAATGTTTATAGTTATTTACAACAGAAACTTCCAAGTCTATTAAATGAACGTTTGTTAATTTGTCTGCTGAATAAACTTTCCATCCGGATTCCTTCGGTGGTCGGACAATTTGGAAAATCCATAGTTAAGCTTTAAAAGTTTTACAACTTTATTCAAGGGACGAATGAAATCTCGATTAGAATTTATTTCTATTTCAAAGCCACTAAAGAGCTAAAAACATGTCGCCCTTTGACAGTTTAATTGGCCATTTTGATGATAAGTATAATAAAATATGTTTGATAGAGAAGTCTTCATTTTCTTAAGCCAGGCTATTTTAATGCACTTACCTAAGCTAGGTATTTTTAAAAGCTATAATAAGGGGATATTACTCGATTTCAAATTACACCAAACATCAGCATGACATCATTTCATCCCGGATTTTATACAAGATTTATTTCCATGTTAAATTTTGTATCAATATCTTGAGATCGAGACGGGAAAGCTAATTCTACGAAACCAAAGAATTAAAACACACACACACACACATATATATATACAAATAATTTATTAGAAAAAGGACATAAATACAATCTACAAGATTCAACCCTTCTTCTTGTTGGCGGTTATTATGGAAATTCCCTCCTTAGTATCCTGAAGTTTCTCTTCTACTTCTCATCGAGCCTCTCTTAAAAATGTTTTAAATAATGAATTCGAAGAAAAAGTAAAACTTTTTCAAGATTAGATACACTATTTGCAGTTTAGGTGAATTCATAATTTTTGACGCCCTTTCCTTTATAAAAGGATTCATCGTTAATGATTACTTTTTCAATGATATTTTTTCAGCTTAACCCCTACCGTTTATTCTCATAAATTCAAATTTAGTCAAAAAATATATTCGTGTATACAGTTGATTAAATGGTAATTTATAACACACCTGTTCGATTTTGTTTATTCTTTACAAAAATATGGTATAAAATCTCAAAAATTATTCAAAAAATATCATTTTTAACCTGAAGATCTGAAGGTAATCAGTTCTACACATTAGAAATACAAATATTTTAAACTCTTTAAGACTTTTCACCAAGGCTGGAGTCAATGAAGTAAAATACGCCATCTCCAATTGGCAAATTTCTTCTTAAAACCATTCATTCCAGAATATTATTCTTCAGTTAATTAATTTTTTATTTAAATAAATTTGAGAAAAAAATTTAAATTTGTTCATGAATCGATACGCTGTTTTCAGTATCGGTGAGTTAATAAATTGACTAAAGTGGAGAATAGAGCCCGTGACGTCACATATAAACAAGCTGACTGGCTCCCAAATTTTCTTGGGTTCGGTTATAGTTCTCATTTCGATTAGATAAAAAAAATGCGTTCCTAAACAAGTCCTATCAGGTTCGGCGAGGGGTGAACCACGACCTAATATCGTGTACACCTACTTCCACTTCTACTTTCATTTCCAAGTAGAAGACAATAGATTAAGGGACATTATCTAATGAATTCCAAAATAATTCCACATAATCCAAAGACGGTGTACACCTAATTCCAATCGGCGGTTCACCCCTCGAGGTTCGGTTATAGCCAGTATTAATGCTATTAATAGTCAAAGGTTAATTAAATCAAGATGGAACATATTAATGAATACGAGTATATTAATTAAATAACCACTTTCAAATAATATTTTGAAATTAGATCCTTTTGCAAAAAAAATGAAATTTTTTTTAAAGAACCATGTGTTGAACCACTTTGAAATCTTGATTAAATGCGTCATTTTTTAAAATGAATTTATGGTAGTAAATTTTTTTTATCCTATCAAGAGTCAAAGTTAGCTGATCAAAATTTTTTAACACATGAATCCGGCAAAAATATTTTTTTTCTTTAAAACTTAGTAGGTACTCTTGGTTTTGGATTGTTGTCAATAGCAGGGTTATTCAGGATTGCGTAACAAAAATTAGAATCATAAAATATGGAAATTTGTATAGTCTCAGCATCTCAATATTTAGTGCAGGGTAGAAATTTTCACGATTTTCAAAAAAAAAAAAAAGGCCAATAACTAAATCTAAATAAGCTGACGTGTTCTGATGTGACCATCCACTTGACTTTACCATACAACCCGGCCCCTAAAATTATTTATAACGTGTAGCTGGCGGTTAGTTTTTGCATTTTTATACTTCTGGGGTCTCACTGATTATGTATACAAAATTTGGTTGATTTTGGTAAATGGCCAAGATTTTCATTTTTTGACCCCCCCCCCCCATTACCCATTTTAAGCGGTTGGCTTTTGCATTTTTTCTACTTTCTAGGGTCCCACTGATTATGCATACAAAATTTGGTTGAGTTTGCTCAAATGGCCTAGATTTTTAATTTTTAACCCCCCCCCCCCTCCACCTCCCTTAATTTTGGGTCGATATGCACCAAAATCTAATCAGCTCTTAATCTCAATGAACCAAAACTACTTTTTAAATCTGGTTTCGATATTCCCACTAGTTTTTGATCTAGCTCGTCCATAAAATTTGGTAACGCACAGACTAACTAACTAACAGACATTTTGACAAAACAATTATTATCTCAAAAAATATAACTTTTTCGATGTTCAATTATTAGAGCTTTTTTGTAGAGCGAAATTCCATGGTTTTGTTCAATTTTTTTAATCAAAATAGTTTCAGCCGTTTTTGAGATATTTCGAAAAAAATAAGGAAAAAAAACACTTTTTTCATGCACGATTACAATACTTGACCATACCCTGTATGGTAAAGTAAAAACCATGAGACTATTATTAAAAGAACAATTTTAGGTTATGTCGTCCATCATAAATTGGCCTATTCCCTGTTTATCGTTGAGTTTTGGGACTATAAAAAATAGCATAAAGTTTGTATAAATTTATTGGTGTATTTACCTTTGATTGAGCAGCAGACGTTGCCCTGGGCGCTTCGCGAATCCAACTGAAACGAAGAAAAAGAATTAAATAGAGTCCTGTTATTTGATAAGATACGAGAGCCGGCCAGTATTCTACGAATTTAGATATCGAGTTTTCAACGGATTCTCAAATTATTATGTCAGTTCTTATTTAAAAAATAATAATATATTAATAGGGGCAAGTGGATTAATTAGGGAAGGAGGGTTGAACTGAATTCTGAGTTATTGAGAGTTCTTTCTCTTAAGAGAAGATAAAAATATAGATAAAAAAAAGAAAGGGGGATGATTTTACCAATTAATAATTTTTGACGCCATTTCCTTTATAGAAGCATTTTTAAATGACTTTTTTTTCAGAGCCTAATAACCCCTACCGTTTAAAAAATTAATATGTATTCAAAAATAAAATATTTACTTTTGTATGGAAATTATTAAATGGTAATTCATAATTTTATATTATTTTTTATTAAAAATTCGCGAATTAAAATCTCAAAAATTATTCAAAAAATATCATTTTTTGAGTAATTTTGCTTTTTAAACGGAAAATTTGGAGCTAGAAAGCCCCAAATTTAATTAGTGTTCCTCAGTGATTTTAGCACAAGAACAAAGTTTCTATGACTTTTCGTTCTCTAGTTATCGTGGTTGTTTGAATTCAGATATAGAGATAGGGAAAAAATAATTCATAAAGGGAAATCAATGAGGTTGTCCTCTACTTGATCCAAATAAACATATATAGATATATCATTTATTTGTTTGAGACTATATAGTTTCGAATTCGTCTGTATGGTGACCTGATTACTATAACAAAACGAATTTTGGAATCTGATCCCAGAAATATCAAATTTTTCTAATTAAAAAGACTGATGATTAAGGCCAAACACTTTGAAACTAAAAGTCTCAAAGAAATAAATTATATATATATGTATGTTTATTTGAATTAAGTAGAGGCCTACTTGTCTTTATGAATCAACATCTCTGCTACTCTCGGCAAAAAAAATTTCAATTGAAAAAAATAATATTTAAAGTGATTTTTCTTCTTATTCCAGACATTTTTCGACACAATCAGTAAAAAAAAATTGAAATTTCTGAATGAAATTTGTTGTCTCAAATGAACTACCATATTTACAATACACTATGCTGTCTAACTGATGTGCCATGTGCCTATTATCTGCCTGTATTCCTACTATATATACCCGTTAATTCAAGAACGAAAGATCATAGAAAATTCATTATGATTATATTACTTTAAGGACCGAATTGGTCTGAGATGTGAATCATTGTGATAACGATTATGAGAGGTGACAAGCCCGAGTTCGAACCGTAGTTTCGGTAAAAATTAGACAAGCTAAGAGGCTAGTCACACGCAGTCGATTTTCAGTCGACCCAACAATTTAGTTAGATTGGCTTGAAATCGTGATGAATTATCAATTTATAACCACCTTTAATTATCTAACTAAGCTCGATTTTTTATCCTAAGTGCTCATCAATCGATTTTGATTAAATAATCGAGTTGATCTGCAGTTGTGTTGTGTATGCACCTACATTAAACTTAATATTTATGTTCATCAACTAAAATATCGCTCGACTGAAAATCGACTGTGTTTGCCTAACCTTACACTAACCTTTCTTACAATTAAACAAAGTATCATATTACAGAGAATTAGGCTAAATGTTCTCTAGTATATCTGAGGCCAAAACAAAACAAAGAAATATTACCTTGAAAATATTTGACAGTTAAAAAGGTAAAAAAACAAAAACAATTCAGCCAAAAATGTTAATAAATTCCAAGTTGATTCTCATAACCTACGAATAAATGAATTAACGAATTAATGAAAAGTTACGACAGCTTTGCTTAATTTTCCTGAGAAGCGTGAGTATTAAGCAAGCGAATTTATTTTTAATTAATCCTTAAGCATATCTACTATAATAATATAAAACACTCAACAGACAATAAAAGAGTGTGTCTTCTGCTGGAATTATAAATAGTACCTGGCCACCGAGCGATGCTCGGTAACTTTTTGCTTCATTAAAAGCTATATATTAACCCTCGCCCCCCCCCCTTTCACCCCCCACACATCCAACGACACCTCCAACCCCACAAACACCCCGCCCTCAACCCCGAAACCCCACGCCTTGCCCACCCCGGAACCCCTATCACTGCACCCCCACCCTCGCACCCAGCTTTTGCATTTCTAGCCTTCTAGTGGCCCACAGATTATGTGTATATAAGTATGTAAATAAATACCGTATAATTATTTTTTTTAATTAAATATCAATTTATCGAGTTTTATAATTAATTAAATTGTCAAATTCTAATATATAAATATATTTGTAATGATCTTTTTGTGGGATTTAAAATTAAAAAACAAAACAATTATTTATTAAAAGGGAATTGAATAAAAATGTAAATATACATTTTTATCGATACAACCAGCTGTGAATAATTATTTCAATTAACAAAAAACCCATCTAAAACAACTTAGCGAAATATGAGACCGTGACAGAGTTTTCGAGAAACCGATTCTATATGGTATATATATCGTTTAATATAATAAGATTATTAATTAAAAATGTATAATTCCAGCAGAAGACACACTCTTTTATTGTCTCCTTCAAGATTATAAATTATTTGATTAATTATTATCATTTACTATTATATTCCGCGATTAGAATTTTTTTTTGCCCCGTTCTCAATATTGGTGTACTAGGGGGGGGGGGGGGGGGGGTGATTATAAATTATTTTATTACGAGGAGTCGGGGATTATAAATTATTTTATTATACCAGTGGCGTACCGGGGGGTGATACCAGAGTCCAAGGGGAGTGGAGCCCCCTGGCCAGCAAGATGACCGCCAAAGGTAGGATTCGCAGCTGGTTATATAATATATGGATTAAAATTGACCCGCTGTTCTTCATTTGATCATATCTTCAGATGATCCATGAATTGCACTCGGTGTTGCTTGCAGGCTCTCAAGTCTCAATCTTTGATTGATGAGACCAATTTGTAATTAAGTACAGACTAATTTTTCGAATGAGATTAACTCGTCTTGGGATCGCGAACGCTATAAATCTTTAAAAGACATTTTGAACGGAACATCGAAGAATTTCCGAGTCTCTATCCTCTTTCTTCACCTTTTTTTTTTTTATAAACCTAAAGAATTATTAATTCTAAACTAATATTCCCATCTATTTTACATTCATTTTCATTTTAATGAAAGCCAACTCTTTCTCATCAATTAATATCATAGCCATGAGCTTATTTGAATTTTGATGTCTATTATTTTTCCGTGTTTACAACTAATTTCGGAAACATATTTTAATAGTAGATAATTTTTCAAAATGACCTTAAGCTTTCTTTTTATATTATTGCTTATCATACTTATGAGATTTAATGTTAATTTTTCATTCACAATTTTACATGTATTAATATGATAAATCCTTGTACAAGAATATAAAGACAGATATGGAAGTCTCTTTCAATGAATTTCCATATTCTAATAACAGCTTTTACTTGATTAGTTTAAAAGATTTTATCAGAATTCGTTAAATTTTAAATCAATTTTGACTTTGAAATTAAAGTTTTGTACCTTTTGAAGTTATCCGAGATATCCAACTTTTTGGAAGAGTCTGAGGAAGAGAAGTGGTCAGATAATGAGGTTTCCACTGAGACACGGGATGTCTTGAAGGGGGAAGTGAGAAAGAAAATGGTTCGGAAGACCTAGATTAGAATATTTTGACCAAATAATTAGGGATATGGGATGCGAGACATTTAGAGAGGTCAAAGAGCTGGAATGGGACAGAGCCGAGTGGAGACGGGTGGTTGTGTCAAACCAGTCTTAGGGCTGTGTACTCACTGATGATGATGATGATCATAATAACCTTTAGGTCTTGAGGTTCAAAAATATGAAAAAATTCAAATCTGAATTTAGGTAGCTACCGATTAGCTGTAAGTGATAGCTCAAATTTGTCACACATCTTCGTGTCAATAAACTGTTTCTATTGGAAAAGTTTTGGTTTTTTATCTCGAAACGTTTGACTACAAGCTAAAAGTCTCCCTTATTCTTCTACCTTTTAACGTTGGTAGGCTCATCATGTCATCTGATGGGGTGATCCTCCTAGGTTGGTTGTTTGAGAAACGGTATTCTGGGTGAATTGCAACAATTATTGATTTTATTCACAGGTCAGAGTACCAGCCAGCTAGAAAAGGAAATACTTCCAAGATGGGCCAAGGAATCGAGGGAATTCGTTAGGGCAGAATCTCCAATTAATTTAATCGTTATTTTTTTTACTAACATTCAGGGTGGCAAGAGAATGTTTGGTGAACCATTTCCACAGGTGCTTCAGACAGTTAATGTTTATAAATGTTTAAATGAAATCCAGTTCGGATCATTTGAGTTGGTTCAATTTAAAATGCCATAATAAATCTCAGATGTACGGAAAAGTCATTTTTTTTCTCTTCTTCGTTTAAGTGAAAGAACCTCACAATTAAATAATTATTTGAAGAATGAAAAGAACAATCGAGCAATAAAAAATTATTAGAAGATAAATTAATTTCAAATTATACTTTCAATTATATGATAAAATGTAATGTTTCTATTAGCTGAGTTTGTGTATGTGTGTGGTTGCAAGAGGCAAGGACGTGATTGAGCGCTAAAGCTGGAGCTGGAGCAGGGGAAAAAAATCTGGAATTGTTTGTAGTCGTCGGTTAATAATTGGTTAATCCGGCTAAGCAGGCAGAACTCTTCAGCTTGGATGCCTGTCGGCTGCATTTCCTGAAAGTGAATTCACAGAAGGCGCAGCCAGAGTTGCCTGCCAGGCCGGGTTCTTTTCTTTCTTTTTGTTTGTCGTTTTGTCTTTTTGTCATTATCTGTGGCCAGTTTGCTTGCACGTGTGTTCGTTCCATCGTTCGTTTACTCTGCGCCAGCTGATACATAGCAGAAAAAAATAGCTGTGATTTCAAGTAGCTCTATGAGAATAATATACTTAGTTAGTACTCGGTACGCCCGGAAGGCAGGCTTCAATTTTCAAGTCAAGTCAATTCATTTTCAATATAAAATATTTAGAAAAATCTAAAAAAGTACTGGAATAAAGTACTAATGTTTGTGGGCCGATATGCACCAAAAACTAATCAGCGCTTCATTTTGATAAAATAATGGTAGGTTTTCAATTTCATTTCAATCGGAGAAACGGTGTGGAAAAAATCGTGGACGAAAAAAACGATAACATACATCCATTCATCCATACATTCGCACACACTTCCTGAAAAATCGAACTTTTTGACCTCTCGACGAGACCCCATGTAATTATTGGCAAACCCGTCACGTGCTAAAATTCAATCTAATTTGTGACTTTAATTGAGTCCATGGGTTCCGTAGTCTTTACCTGAGGACCCTTTGAAGTCGCACTTGCCGCGAGACCGATTACAATGCTTTACCCATGCTTCGCATTGGATAAAGTAAAAACACAGGTTAAAATTGAGATAGGAACTTGAAACTTGGGTGATATTTTTTTTATTTATTTCGAACTATATGAGCCTCTGGCAGCATAAAAATTCGAAAATACCCAAAATAAGACCTCCTTAATGTACAATGTACAAAAAAATTTGAGGTAGACAATTTTACCAAACTCGAAAGCTATTTTGTCTTATAAGATTGTATTTGGTAGTGTGAGTAGGTACTTCCGTAAACGTAACAGCCCTTGAGCTTAAGACAAAGCCATTTGCAGCAGCTATAATTTTTTCATAAGCTCACATTTCACATCTCATTCTTTCGAGGATGCAAAAATAAATTGTAGCATGAAGTAATTAATTTAAATTTTCGCATTCATATAAAAAATAATAATAGTTAATGTATATAATAGAAGAACAAACAATGAGATTGAATGCTCTTATACTTCTAGAAAAAATCAAGTTCTTTGTCATCTTGAATTATTGCTTATTTGTTTCATTTGTTTTGTTTGTTTATTTTTCCGCTGGCAATTGTGCAGTAAGAACAGTAGAAAAAACGGTTTTTATTTCACTCCTTTAAATAACGGATCGATAAACAATTAATCGACAATTAAAACCTTCCGTAATATTAGAAATTTTCAATGTTTTCAAAAAAAAAAAAAAAATAAAATAAATAATACTTTTTTAATTACTTCGAACTGAAGTTGATGATTTGTTTTATAAGATGATTGATTCGCGTAATACATAGCCATAATCTAATGATAATAATAATAAAAATACTTCTTCTCTTCTAAACTATTGATTATCTTAACCACACCATTTATTACTAAGTAGTTAGCTTAACGGAATCTAGACGGGAATGCCAGTGGTTTTTCCAATAATAACGATTTATAACATTTGAGAGATCGAAATTAAATCTATTTATATTAAGATCGAAAAAGAAATAAACTGCAATGGATCGTTGCTAGACTTTATTCAAAGTCATTTGAAATATTAATAAGTTTATTCCTTTATTATTAATCAGATATCACTGGCTATTTGTACACCATGTTGACTTAATATCAAATACCTACTAGAAAAATAAGATGATGTGTTCTGATGTAGCCATCTAGTTGACTTTACCATATAAGCTGGCCCCTCACTTGTATTTTTTTTTTTTGTTGGCTTTTCGGCCTTTCTAGCCATAAGCCATTTACGATACTAATTATTTTATTTAAATTTGTCTCTACCTCGGGGGTCAGATTTTAGCCGGATGCCTCGAGTCGGATTCGAACTCGGGTCCTCTTGGTTAGCTGGCTGACATGCTACCGCATAGCCTACCCGACCCCCCTCACTTGTATTTAATATTTAATAAAATTATTTATAATCATGTAGGGGATGGGGGGTTAGTTTTTGTATTTTTAGACTCCTGGAGGCCCACTGATTATGTATACAAAATTTGGTTGAGTTTGGTACAAGAGCCTATAGTTTCATTTTTTGACCCTATACCCCCCCCCCCCCTCACCCATTTTGGGCTGTTAGTTTTTGCATTTTTAGATTACTGTGGGCCCACTGATTATGTATACAAAATTTGGTTGAGTTTGCTCAAATGGCCTAGATTTTTAATTGTTAACCCCCCTCCACCCCCCCCCCCTTAATTTTGGGTCTATATGCACCAAAATCTAATTAACTCTTAATCTCAATGGACCAAAACTACGTGTGAAATTTGGTTTCGATATTCACACTAGTTTTTGGTTAAACCGTCACGTGGTGAAATTCAACCTAAATGAATACTACAATTTGTGACTTTGATTAAGACCATGAGTTCGTATTTTTTGCTTGAGGACCCTTTGAAGTCTCTTTTGGCCCAATATCGATTTGAATGCTTTACCCATGCTTCGCGTAGGATAAAGTAAAAAGTTTTGTACAATACTGTGGTGGCGAACCATTGAGTCGGCAAGGGCTATTTTTTAGGTTATATAAACCCAGGGTTCACCTTTAAAATAATTTAATAAATTTTCAATTCATTCTCTTACTTATATGTTTAAAAAAAATTCTAAAACTATTATTAATCTATTTTTGCATGTGATTCTTTGTCCTGAGTTAGAAACTCTGTCACCACTCGTAAGAGGAGAAGCCTTACAGATTAAACAGCAAGCAAAACCTGATAAAATTACTAATTACTAATTACTCCTATCTATTAAGAATGCAGCAGCAAGAATCTCGTGGAAGGCTAAGTACATTACAAATTTCACCTTTTCTCTTGATATTTGCTAGTAAAAAATTATAAAAATTTGCTATTTATTTATTTATAACATGAAACATACTATAATTGCTTGGCGGAGTATTGTCTTAAAAATTCCCATTTTTTTTTCAACTTTTCTTTATATATATAAAATTGTAAATCAAACGAACTTACCTGTAAGTGAAATTAGATTTTAAGCATCGTTCTTCGATAATTACATTACTAATTTCAAGCATTATATTTTCTCCTTCCTGAATGTGTGTGTGTGTGTGTGTGTGTGTGTGACTGAAAACATGGATTTATATACCTTTGATAATAATTAATAACAAATTTCGAAAAATCATAGAAAGTTCATTTTGGTGCCAAAACGATTTCTATTTCCAAGTATATAAACTTTTATTTTTTGATTAGATATTTGATTTCCTAGCTTCAGATATTCGATTTGAAAAATGCAGAAACAATCGAATACGATCTCAGAATTTAGACAGATAGAAATAAATATTTAAGAAAACCACCTTACCTGAGGAATGGAAAACCAATTTCGTGTTCCCAATATTTAAAAGAGGCAAAAAACATGACCCAGGCAATTATAGAGCATTGATTTTGATATAATTGATGAAAGTGGAAATTTTGATCATTGGAAGTATACTGCTCAATATAAAGAATATGTATCTCATCTACCTTTCATTGAACATATCGCTCATGGCTCTTTCAATGTAATCTTTTAAATTGTACCTCGACTTTTCTAAAAGTTATTTAATTTAAAAGACAAAAGAATAATGAATCTACAGAATTCAGTTTTAGAATGGACTAATACCGAAGTTGGTTAGTGGTTAACAACAAATGGTTTTTCAGAACATACCAATAGCTTTCACATTAATGACATTGATGGAAAAGCATTAATATTGATGACAGAAAATGATCTGAAATTAATACCCATCAAAAAAATTGGTGACACAAAACGACTTGCAATATGCATTAGAAGACTTCAATTAGAAAACCAAAATGCTCTAATTACTCTAGGATATGATCCTGCAATTTTTCTACAAATATCTGGTTCTACATTAAATCCTGCTTTAATAAACCCCAATATTTATAATAAAAATGAGGTTCTCAACGATGGTTATTCTTTTTCTGAATATGAACACGGTGTATCATCACGGTACACACCTCCACTCTCAGAAGATGGCAGAGCATCAAGACTTAAACCTGAAGACACAAAGATTTTAATTAGTCTCGCATATCTTTTCGTCGTTACATGGATCACGGCATTTGTGATGGTCGTGGTGCATGACCGTGTACCAGATATGAAAAAATATATGGGGAACTCTAGAATGGTTATAGAGAGAATCTGAAATTTGGATGAGAAGTTTGAATTAGCTGTTCTACCTTCTCCAAAGTTTCAGATTTCTAGCTGACACCGCTCACTGAAAGATATAACTATAATGAAGAATTAAAAAGATAAATTGAAATTGTATTTTTCCCTAAAACAAATAACGTTATGTATTACATTTAAAATACATACTATCAATAGGATGAAGCCTTTGAATAAAAAAAAAATTGTTATTAAATTCTTTTTTCAACTTATTGGACTATTTGGGGATCAGTGAAATCTAATTAAATACCTAATTTTAACTTTTAATCTTTGAATTTTCTCTCGACAAAGACAACGTAGTTTCACCATAAGGGCTACATTTTTACCAATTTTGATATAGTAGAATCGTAAAAATAAATATTTTTTTTAACTGAAACTTTTTTTTTGTTTCCAGTTATATAGTAACGGAGATCAAAGGTGAGACTGCAAAGTTCCTTAATATCTTACCCAATAAATTATGAAAAAAAGAATTTCAAAAAATATATTGTTGTTTTAAATTCATCTTAAAAATGAAAATGCGGGGTCGGATAGGCTAGGGGTTAGCGTGTCAGCCTGCTAGCCAAGCCGGGTTCGAATCCGACTCAAGGCATCCGGCTAAAATCTGACCCCGGGTAGAGACAAATTTTAAAAAAATAAGTAGTGTCGCAAATTGGTTTATGGTTAGAAAGGCCGAAAAGACAAAAAAAAAAAAAAATGAAAACAAAACAAAAATATTGTAAAAAGAAATTATTTTTATTATTCAATCTTTCAAGACCAGCATCCACAGATACCTTCGACTGCTACCCAATCCCTAAATCTCCTCTTATCTTCACGTTACAAGGGGCCTCCACGGACTACAGAGGTTGTACCTTCTTGGTGCAACTTCATCTTGTATCAGTATCATTATATAAAAAAAAAATCTTGCGACAGGCCAGAAAAAAATTGAAAAGGATTGTCTATCGCAAGCCTAAAATAATTATTAACTTCTTCACCCAATGCTTCCATTACAACATATAGAATCAATTGAATAAAATTTGATTGATATTTTTGTATATTATATTAATAAATATTAATTCATCCAAAAATAAATCAAAGATACTTTTTCTTTTATTTAATTATTTATTTATTTGTTTTTAATTTATAAATTTCTAGAGAATGTATTTGTATACAACTTTTCTAGAGCATATAAAAGGAATGACCATTTTTAATTTGCTGATAAAAATGAATCAACATAATAAAAGTTTTAATGACACTAGTTTTATTATTTTTTAAATATTTAATTACTATATAATGCTGCTATGCATAAAGTGATGTACTACGTGA
The DNA here is from genome assembly GCA_024734495.1 of Forficula auricularia. Taxonomy (NCBI): domain Eukaryota; kingdom Metazoa; phylum Arthropoda; class Insecta; order Dermaptera; family Forficulidae; genus Forficula; species Forficula auricularia. Next base: position 693,933 of record JALMQS010000166.1, read on the forward strand.
AATTCCCCCAGCCCAAATTTTTTTTTTACATTTTTAGTGTTTTTGATTAGTGAAAAGTTGGTGCTAGTATTTAAAATGATAAGGATGGATCAGTGGACTACTTAGAAGTTGCTGACTCCCAAGGAGATTATTTCTGATGTTCCGTGATTTAATCCTTGTTTCATCGAGAGATTCACCCATGTAGTGGACAAATCTACAAAAAGTTCATTAATAATTTCCACGATTTTCGCAAGTGCTTTTAAGTCTATAAAATTGGGTTTTATTTCGCTGATAAGCCTCTGATCAAGAGACAATCCATTTTGTCTGAAACAAAAATAAAAAACACAGGTAATTATTAAAAATTATTTAAAAAAACAGTAAAAATCTCCGAACAAGGAATTGGAGAATGTTTTTTAAACTATTTTGCATTTTAATTTTTTTTCTTTATCTTGAGTAAAATATAATAAACTTCCTTAAAAATAACTAATATTAAAATATATTTTTATGGTATATACATTTATTATTGGTTTTTTGTGAGCTTTCTGCTTAACAATTATTATTAATAAATTCGGTATATCTGTTTTTGAGAAATTTTGAAAAAAATAAAACATATCTTAATAAAGTAACTACTCTAAAATAATTATATTAAAAATCTTTCACCACTTTCCTCTCTAGGGAGCCAACTACCCAGAATCCAAATTTGGCACGTGGGTTTAACTTCCGAAAGAACGATCCCTTCTGACATGAAATAAAACATATCTAAAAAGATCCTTGATTCAGCCTTTGAATTATTATTAAAGGAAAGTTTTAAGCTTATATGTTGTTTATTTATGAGCTATAATCTGAAAGACAGACAGACAGACATTGTACTGACACTAATAATGAGGTTCCGTTTTATTTTTATTTGGAATCCTAAAAAAACGAAAACAAAAAGATAATTTATTAATTACTATTAAATGAAGATTTATTTGGATGGGAAAAAAAATATATATTTTTTAAAAACAAAAATTAATCAGCATTAAACGTTTCGGCGAAATTTTTATTTTTCTGATTAATACTAAATATATCTACGCGTCGTTAAAGTCTAATTAATTTTTATGTAAAACAAATTTTATTCACATACCTAGAAATCTTCATTTAAATTTTATAAATCATGTACACGAACCATCCATCTTATATCAATTACTTACTTAAAAAAATACTAATAAATATTCTCATTTAATAAATTTTATTGAAATCAATTAGCTATTTAAAAGAGATTAGGAAATTTTCTGTGAGTTTCTTAGAATTTATTTATTTAATTTATCAAAATCATTTGACCCTTTATGAAAAATTTCGAAAAAAACCAGACACACACACATAGATAAATCATTAAGCTTGAAAATGATTTTCCTTTACGTTTCGAACATTTTTAAACACGCGTAATCTGATATAATTAATTATAAATGAATGGATGTATTTTTTAAATATCTTTATAAATGAGCTTCTAGCCCGTATATGTACTAAATAAATAAATTAATTGATTAAATCAAGCCGCTTGGAGAACTTTGCAAGGCTGATATTTTTGTAGCACATCATTTTTTATTAAGATACATATTTTAAAGTAAAATAATAAATATTTCTTATGATTATGAATTCGTACTTTTATCAGGATTAAATAAATTTCTATGAAGCATTTTAAAATTAATAGAAATTTCATATTTCAGTAAATTTATTAAGAATTGCAATATTAAATATAAATGTTTATAAATATTTCGTGGTATGCCACAAACGAGTTTTGAATTTCAATAAAATTTTCTTTTTTTTACCTATTACAGTAGAGAATCGATTATCCGGACGTCAAAAATTCGGACCGTCGATAATCCGGATTCAATTCAGGTGAAAAAAAAGTTCAAGTGGATACATATATATACCGGGTGAGTTTTTTATCTTGAGACAGTCTAATAACTCAAAAGCTGTGCATTAAATGAAAAAAAGTTTCAAATAAAAGTTTATTTATATCGAGAGGGAAACTAAACTACGCTATTGATTCTCGATCTAGAACAAGCTTTCAAGGGTCAAGTTCTGTTTTTTAAATGGAAACCTAAATATTTCTTTTCATATTCATAATCTACAAAAAAAACTGAGCAACTTTGATAGGAACTATTTTTTTATTCGAAATGGAATAAACAAAATATTAAATCAATTATTAGACCTCAAAAAATCCTAATAATTATTTTTAACAATTATCCAACTTAATTATCAAATAATAATGATCAAATATTTAATTATCAATCGAAAAGTCACAGCAATGAAAAATAAGTGCTTATAATGATTTTAATACTTCATTATACACAGATTTAAGAGATTATTTTCTACTTAATTGAACTACTTAAACTTTTTGTGTTTAAAAACGTTTATTTCTCTTGTCAATCCAGTAGATAGTTATATTGTAATAAAAATGGAGTATTTTTTGTTGGAGACAGAATTGAAATGGTCTTAATTTATAGTGAATGTTGAAGAAGTGTGCCATAGGCTACCATTGAAATGGAAGCCGAGCGTTTTCCTGACAGGGATACACCCTCACAAGCTTCATTTTATCGTGTTGTAAATCTGTTTAAAAAAATGGAAAGGCTACGAAGAAACTTAAAAGGCCAAAAAACGAAATTGTAATTCATCCAGAAGACTTTTGCGATAACACTTTGGAATCTCACATAACAGTACGAAAATTATTAAATTATTAATTATTATTAAATTATTTATTTAATAATTAAATATTGGATCATTTAATTAAGTTGAATAATTGTTAAAAAAAATTATTAGGAATTTTTTTGAGATCTAATAATTGATTTAATATTTTGTTTATTTGATGTCGGATTAAAAAATAGTTCTAATAAAAGTTGCTCAGTTTTTTTTGTAGATTATGAATATGAAAAGAAATATATAGGTATTTATTTAAAAAACAGAACTTGTCCTTAAAATACCCTTGAAAGCTTGTTCTAGATCGTGAAACAATAGCGTAGTTTAGTTTCCCCCTCGATATAAATAAACTTTTATTTGAAACTTTTTTTTCATATAATGTACTGTTTTTGAATTATAAGAAAGTCTCAAGATAAAAAACTCACCCGGTATATTATTTTAATCTTCGCTATTTTTTTTTTTTTTTTTTGTAAATTTCATCAAATACGGCATCATTTTCGTTATTTTTCAAATTTAACATTATATTTTTTTTAAATATATTTTGGGACCTTCGCCCCGAACGGCTACTGATTTGTGTGAGTGTTGGTAGGAGTCAGAAATTAATTCTTGTTGCTTAAAGAGATGGAAATGGACCATCTTCTACAATGAATCACCATATCTTATAAGAAAATTTTAAATTTCCCCTAATTCTATTGTTATAAGCAAGCTATTACTTGTCTACCATATAACACTCTTATTTATTTCCGATCTTATATATTGAGAAGTTTTAGAAATGCATTAGTCTAAAAATTCTCGAATCATCTTTATTTATTCCTTTTTGTATTATTTCTATTTTAATAGTTCCTCAGCGAGAACAATTTTTATTCGTCTAAAACTCGTCTGGGCTTGTCTTTAACATGCTTGAACTGGAAAATATACCAGGCATAGACTTGAAACCTTCTATCAGCACCCTTTTCGGAGAAATTATTCATTTTAATTTGTCCCTTGAAACTATGCAACAATTTTATTTCATTTCGAGAACCAATATACATTTCTAAACAAAAAATGTTTTTTATAGAAATATTTTAAATTACGAATAATTTAAAAATTTAAAGATCTCCTGAAATTTTGAACTCGATATTTATGAAAATACTCTAAATGTTTGAAATTTTAGGGATGCGCTGCATCCACAGCATCCATGGATTTTTTTTTAAAAGGTCTGACAGTGAATAAACTGTTTAGTATTCTGTAAATACATATGTATATAGAGAAAATGAATACATAATATAGATTGCAATTTCAAGGTTTAATCTTATTTATATTACGAGCTATACTGCTCTGATAGATAGAGAGACAGACTTTATTTCGACGCTAATATTGACTATTTTAAATAGAGCCATAAAAATCCAATCATTATAAAGAGAGCTTTTCAACGGCTTTTAATAACCCAGATACCACACCCGCTCTAGAAGATGTCTTATTTATTGTCTTCAAAATGTCTTTAAGATGTCTAGAAGATCTTCTAGTGTCTGGAAAACATCTTCTAGACCGAGTGTGCTAACAGAGAATGTGCTGAAATTTAACAAAAATGTTTGTAGAAATTAATTAGCTGCACCTTTGTACCGAGCTTCTGCACCAATTGTTTGGTCTCAAAAAATTGCCAAATTACCAAAGATTGCAGAGAGCGTGGCGAATTAAAAACAAAAACAAAAAAGTTATCTTTTTCCTTTAAATTATTTAAGATCGTAACTATTTTCTTCAAATTAACCATTTAATCGTCTTTCAATTTTCATTTGAAAATTTTTTCAATCTTTTTTAAATTATTTATTTTAATAGATATTTTATTTATATATTAATACCTGGAACACCCAGCGATGCTCGGTAATTTTTTGATTCTGTTAAAAGCGATATATTAATATTATTTTTAATTTTAAATTCAAGTAAAAAGATCAATTTTTAATCTCATCCAAAACAAAATAAAATATAATTTATATTTTTAGCAACGTTTACACCCGCTATGGCCTTCATCAAGACATATCACTGGCCACAAAGTTTTGAATGTAATTGCAATTAAAAATAATATTAATATACACCGATGTTCTTTCGTTGACCCTTTTAAATCCTGAAGAAGCAACGGATCCTTCGAATTGTCGGATTTTTTAAGGGAATGAAATTGATATTCTAATAAATTATTTTATAGAAAAAGAGCTTTAATTAATAAAATTAGAAAAATCTAATATATAATAATATTTGTAATTATCTATTAGTGGGATTTAAAATAAAAAAAAAAAAAAAAAAAAAAAAATAAATTTTATTAAAAGAAAATTGAAAAAATGTAATTATAAATGTTTATTCAAACAACCAACTGTGAATAATTATTTAAATTAACAAAAAACCCATCAAAAACAACTTATCTGAAGATGAGAATTGTCAACCCCAAAACCCCCTAACCCGTGAATTTCATCCAAATCGTTAGATTAAGGGAATGAAATTGATATTCTAATAAATTATTTTATAGACAAATAGCTTTAATTATTAAAATTAGAAAAATATAATATATAATAATATTTGTAATTATCTATTAGTGGGATTTAAAATAAAAAAAACAATTTTATTAAAAGAAAATTGAAAAAAATGTAATTATAAATGTTTATTCAAACAACCACCTGTGAATAATTATTTCAATTAACAAAAAACCCATTAAAAACAACTTAGCTGAAGATGAGCCCGTGACAGATCGAATTGTCAACCCCAAAACCCCCTAACCCGTGAATTTCATCCAAATCGTTAGAGCCGTTTTCGAGAAACCGATTATATATATATATATATATATATATATATATATATATATATATATATATAACAATTGTTCGTTTAATTTAATAAGAAAGATAATTTTAAATAAAACTCTCTAATTAATGTTTTCTTTTTTATTTAATTTTAGATTGGAGATCAAAACAAAAAAAAAAAATTAAGAAGAAAGAAGTTGATCAGCAAATTTGAGAAGTACCTATTAATTTAAGTCTCTTCATGTGGTGAAAATTTTTACACGTAAAATCAAGAAGAATAAATTTCTAAAATAATTGTATTCATCCACCGCTAATGGCGTAAAAGACTTTTTCAACTCCTATAAGAAATAAATTCATAAAAAGAAAAACACATCAATCTGACCAAGGTATATAATAATTTAAAAAAATATCTATATATATATCTATATCTACCATATATATTTTATGTTACTTCTATTTTCGGACTTTTGGAAATAGCTGAGTTTTTATTTATTTATTTCGTGATGGATCAAAAAAAATTACTTTAACAATTATTCTGCCAGTACCTACAACTTCTATAAAGTTATGCATTTGTAGATATCTATTTGAAAGATATAAATTTATTGCAATATAATATTTATTTAATTATGTATTTATTTATTTATTTATTATTAATTTCTTTGGTTTATTTATTACCTGCTTGATCAAAAAAATTACTTTAACAAATTTTACCAGTAAAACTTCTTTAATGTATGCATCGTAAAAAATCCACATATAAGTATGCAACTCTAATTATTTTCATTGTATATTCATGTACCTATAAACCAATATGCTATATGTACCTATATCTTTCAATTGTCATCTATCAATTATTTAAATTTTATTAGACCAAAAGATAGTTATACATCTATAATAATCGTAAACATTTGATCTTTGGTCATTATAATCATCAAAGAAATATATTCTTAAAAAAAATATTTTTCTCAATATATACTTACTACATTAAATTGTGTATACGAATACGATTCCAGTATTCGGAAATAGACGAAATAAATTATAAGCAAAATAACATATTGGGGAATTGAAATAGCTTTAAAATAGTAAATTTTTAATATTTATTTATTTATTTAATTAATAGTCGGACCAAATAAAGATCAATGTAAGGGGCAATTCATAAAATACTTCACGCAAAATTTTCCCTTTTTGGACCCCTCCACCTCTTCGTCACGCTGTGTCACATTTTCTGAAATCTTCCTAACAAAACGCCACAAAAGCCAGAACATTCCCCTATAATAAAATTAAAAAAAACAACATGTTAAGAAAAAAATAAAAATAAAATTGATCTACTGCGAACGTCGCGTTTCCTTAGACCCCATCCCCTCAGTCAGATATCTCCACGCTAAGCAATACCCTTCCCTCCCCCCTATTTGCGAACGAATTTTAGGAATGACCCCTAACTTATTTTACTGGTGAAATTGCTTTAATATATAAGGTCAGGTGGGGTAACTGGGGCCGGGGGCAACTGGGCCAGGGGTCCTGTAACCCCAGAGCTTTTTAATTTTACCGCATTTTTTTAGCGCAATTCACTTTTTTCATATTGTTGGGGAATTTTCAGTGTTACTGAATTAGAGAAATTTCTTTAAGTTTATTTTATACTTAAGTACTTAGTTAAGTTAATTACTTATTTACTTATTTACCTAGTTATGTGCTTACTTCTTACCTAGTTGCCTTACCCAGTTCCTTGAAAATATTGAGACTTGAGTAAGTACTTAATTAAGGCTTTCTTAAGCATAAAGAACTTATTTAACTTTATTTCAATGGGTAAAATGAAAATATTTTACTTTAGTTGTTTGATTTATGATACTTTTTTTGTATTTTCTGTAATAAAAATAGATTTGAAAAATTATACTTGGCGTTTAAGCTTAGAATAAAAAAATAGAGGTCTTGGTGCAACTGGGCCAGCCTAGTCAGGGCCCAATTACCCCGAATCGCTTACATCTTTGATTATTTTTAATCCATATACAAATGAGACTAATTCTACTTACGGCCAGGGCCTTGAGGGATAGGGGAACATGTCCAACTGCTCAAAAGATGTTAAAAATTTAAAAAACAGCAAATAGGCTGGGCTGGTCTAATTACCCCACAACGCGGTTAACTGGGCCAACCGCAAAACTTTACATTCAACTTAAGATAATTCCAAAATTTTGAATAATCAAAAGTTAAAAGTATCATGATTATTTGAAGAAAATTTCATCTTTCAATTAATATAGTCACGAGATCTATAAATTGTGAGGAAGCTTAGTTATAGCCAAAAATATGGAGTACTATCCTTGGGAAAACAAAAGAAGCTGGCCCAGTTACCCCACCTGACCTTAAATCGTAGATTTGAAAATATAAATTTAATGCAATTTAATATTTATTTAATTATTTATCTATTTATTTATTTATTATCAATTTGTTTCTTTATTTATTTCCTGCCTAATTACTTCAACAAATTCTACCATTAAACCTCTTTAATATGTGCATATAGATATTTCAAAATTCGAAAGGAGTAAAGAAATCCGTATAAATGCAACTCTAATGATTTTCATTTTCTGTTCATGTACCTATATGTATCTATCTCTTAGAATTGTCATCTCTCGATGATATAATTTTCATTAAACCAGTTAGTTATAAGTCTATAACAATCGTAAGCATTTGATTTTTTGGTCATTATAATCATCAAAGAAATATATTCATGTAAAAAAATATTTTTCTCATTAATTCGACTTTCCTTCAGTCCGATGATAAATTATTTAATTTTATATAGTCAGAGCTTTGAATGGTAAATACTCCATTAAATTATGTATTCGATTCCCCAAAATTTATCTATTAATTTATTTATTTAATTGGCAGACCAAATAAAAATCATTGTAATATGTTTTACTGGTGAAACTGCTTTAATATATGGATCGTATAGATATCTATTGAAAAATATAAATTTAATGCAATTTAATATTTATTTAATTATTTATCTATTTATTTATTTTTTATAAATTTGTTTCTTTATTTATTTCCTGCCTAATTACTTCAACAAATTCTACTAGTAAAACTTCTTTAATATGTGCATCTTAAAATAGATATTTCAAAATTCGAAAGGAGTAAGGAAATCCGCATAAATGCAACTCTAATGATTTTCATTTTTTTTTTGTATGTTTATGTACCTATATGTATCTATCTCTTAGATTTATCATCTCTCGATGATATAATTTTCATTAAACCATTTAGTTATAAATCTATAACAATCGTAAGCATTTGATTTTTTGGTCATTATAATCATCAAAGAAATATATTCATGTAAAAAATTTATTAATTCGACTTTCCTGATTTAATTTTATATAGTCAGAACTTTGAGTGGTAAATACTCCATTAAATTATGTATTCGATCCCCCAAAATTTATCTATTGATTTATTTATTTAATTGGCAGACTAAATAAAAATCATTGTAATATATTTTATTGGTACTGCTTTAATATATGCATCCTATAGATATCTATTGAAAAATATAAATTTAATGCAATTTAATATTTATTTAATTATTTATCTATTTATTTATTTATTATTAATTTGTTTCTTTATTTATTTCCTGCCTAATTACTTCAACAAATTCTACTAGTAAAACCTCTTTAATATGTGCATCTTAAAATAGATATTTCAAAATTCGAAAGTAAAGGAAGGGTAAAGAAATCCGCATAAATGCAACTCTAATGGTTTTCATTGTATGTTTATATGCCTATATGTATCTATCTCTTAGAATTATCATCTCTCGATGATATAATTTTCATTAAACCAGTTAGTTATAAATCTATAACAATCGTAAGCATTTTATTTTTTGGTCATTAAATAATCATCAATTAAATATATTTATGTAAAAAAATTTATTAATTCGACTTTCCTGATTTAATTTTATATAGTCAGAACTTTGAGTGGTAAATACTCCATTAAATTATGTATTCGATTCCCCAAAATTTATTTATTTGACAGACCAATAATAAATAATTGTAATTTATTTTACTGGTGAAACTGCTTTAATGTATATGCATCTTAGATATCTATTGGAAAATATAAATTTAATATTTATTTAATTATGTGTTTATTTATTTATTATTAATTGTTTGTTTATTTATTTCCTGCCTAATTACTACAACCAATTCTGCCAGTGAAACTTCTTTAATATGTATATGTATCTTAGAATAGCCATTTCAAAATTCGAAAAGAGTAAAAAAATCCACATAAATGAAACTTTAATACTTTTCATTAAACCAAAAGATAGTTAAAAATCAATAATAATCATAAAAACATTTGATCTATGGTCATTAAAATCATCTAAGAAATATATTCATAAAAAAATATTTTTTCTGGTCCTTAATTAAATTATGTGTAAAGATTTTACAATATGCAGATGATGTCGTTATATATACATCTTCTCAATCAATTTTAACTAACGAAAACCGCCTGAAAGATACACTATCCAACCTCAACATCATCTTACATAATTTAGGGCTAAGCCTTGAAATGGATAAAACTAAAGCCGTGGTATTCACGAGAAAATATAAATTTGATATTGGGACCCATATTAGCTTTGATAGTCATAATATAGAGATTCTATCGAGAATAAAATTCTTAGGGGTAGTGTTGGATAGTAAATTGCTTTGGAGGAATCACATGAATTTTATTAAAGAAAGAGTCGAAAAGAAAATCAACATGCTGAAAACCATTACCAACACGAGTTGGGGGTCAAATCCGGCAACTTGTCTTCTATTATATCGATCTATTATTAGACCGCATTTTGAATACGGCTGCACCTTATTTGACAATGCTTCTAAATCCACTTTGGGTATATTAGACAAGCTACAATTAAGATGCACTAGGATTTGTTCCGGAGCATTAATGTCTTCACCCTCCAATGCTCTATTGGTTGAAGCCAAGGAAATGCCTCTTAAATTAAGGAGGAAATGGTTATCCTTAAATTACCTGGTTAAAAAATTAAGCATTTCTGACGAAATGCTGATAAATTATTTCCCTCTATCAAATAAGAATCTTTCATTAATATATAACGATATTCCTAAATTTAAAATATTTTCAAAATTTCCTATTTTTGATTATAATTACTCCAATCAGATTTATAAAATTCCAACCTGGAATCTCCCATACACAAAGGGTACCCCGAATATGAATTCATTATTTTTAAACTTTATTCACTCTAAGTTCAACGATTATGTTTTAATATACACAGATGGCTCAAAGAATTTATCTTTCGTTGGTTCAGCTCTTTGGTGTCCCAATAAGGAATATAGTCAAGTTTTTAAACTGCCACCTGAAACTTCCATCTACTCAGCTGAATGCTTCGCCGTATTAAAGGCTTTGCACTATATTAAAAATATTCCTGAATTTACCAATGTCTTGATATGTACAGACTCATTAAGTATTTTGAAAGCTATCAACGGCTTTCCAATTAATAAAAATCCATCTTATCTCATCCTGGAGATTATTGATGAAATTAATAAACTTAGAACACAAAGTCGTAATATCGCCATGCTGTGGATTCCTAGCCATAGCGGCATAATAGGAAATGAGAAAGTAGACAGGCTCGCTGCATCAAGTGTGACAGAAAGAACTCAATATTCACTAGAATTGTCCCCCGGTGAAGTCCGTTCCTTATTAAAAAAAATAATCTACAAGGAATGGCAGAATATTTGGTCAACATCAAGCGCAGAAAAGGGCAGGCATTTCTTCGGGATATGTCCAAAAATCCCTGTGCAGCCCTGGTTTGAGAAATCGAAACTATGTAGAAAAGTGATTGTGCACATAATCCGACTTAGAATAGGCCATGCAACTACACCTGCATATCTACATAGAATAGGTCGGAGGGATAATCCTTACTGCTTGTGCGATAATGTGTCTTACGGAGATATAAGCCATGCTCTTTTAGGCTGTGAGCTTCGGAGGCATAAAATAGACCGACTATTTTTTAAAATTAGAAAAGAAATTGAGTTCCCCACTTATGCAGGGGTCCTCTTAGCTTCTCTCTCTGACGGGGGCATACTGGCAGAAACAGTCATCAAACACATAATTTCAATTGGGTTCGAACTATAATTAAACATATTTTTGCTAGATATCATCCTTTCTTGACTCGGATATTTTAATTAATTTATCTATTAGCATTTTTATCTAGATATATAGCTTATAAAAAATGTATAGGTTCCATCACATAGTCAATTTTTACTATATATTAATTTTTCTAGTGGTGTTAGACTAGGTAACTTGTTAAAACAAGTCTTCTGTTTTATCCCTCACTGAAGGGACTTATGAACAAGTACGTTCTTTATTGCTCTATATTCGTCGGCCATTCGTGATGCCCTTTGGCTGGTTGCGGAGGGATCGGTTTGGGATGCTCTGCTTGCCCTACTGTGCCCCCGAGCGGCCCGCCTTAGGGATCAGCATTTGAGGGCTGGCGAATTTATGGAAATATGAACGAATACGATCGGCTGGCTAAATGGGCATCTATGTTCCCGAGGCCAATAAAAAAAAAAAAAAAAAAATTAAATTATGTATTCGATTCCACTATTGGGAAAAGTGTAGTATTTAGTATTTATTCATTTATTTAAGATACATGGACCAAATTATAAACAAAATTTAGTTGATTAATGTCCATTATATTTAATTAAATAAAAAATTAACAGGTGTTGAACAAATTTTAAATAATTGAGTAGGTACTTGAGAAAGCCCTGAAAGGGACATGTACAAAAATTAAAAATTAATACCTGTTAATCTTTTATAAACAAAATAACATATTCCGGAGTTGAAACTGCTTTAATATAGTAGGTATATCCCCAAATTGTCATTTTAAAATAGTAAATTTTTAATATTTATTTATTAATTTAATTAATAATAAAGGACCAAATAAAATCCATATAATCAATTTTATTGGTGAAACTGCTTTAATATAAGTATCCATCGTTTTCTATATTCATTTGGAAAATATAAATTTTGTGTAATTTAATAATAATTTATTTATTTATTTAACATGGCATAAATTTTAGTACTTTTGAATTCTACATAAAAATCCAATAGGAGCTTATAAAATATTCTCTATACCTAAAATAAAAAGTTTTTTAAATAAAAAATATTTTATATTTCACTCGTCCAGATATTAATTATTTATATGGTAAACCTATCAATTAACAAAGATATCAAAGAATATGTATAAATAATTCAAATCTGGCGTGTGAAATATAAAAAAATTTTATTCAAAAAACTATTCATCTTAGGTATAGGGAATATTTAATAAACTCCTATTGGATTTTTATGTAGAATTCAAAAATACTAAAATTTAGGCCATGAAAAAATCGAAAATTAACAAATTTTTGATTTTCAGAAATAAACGAATATTATGGTCAGCCTGGAGATAAAATTTGAATTTGTATGATTAACTAAGATTCGTTAATGTCTAAATAAGAGTTTTAATTGATCAAATTAATTCTACAAATAATAGTTTAAATTTTATTAATTTCTAAATATGAACGCTAAATGGGATTTTTGACATTAAAAGATCAATTTTTTATTCCCGCCAAAGTAATGGTTCAAAAAATTTGAAACTCTGTAGACTTTATCCTTATAATATTAGCTATCCATCAGAATGATTACAGATTTTTAACTATTATAATTTTGGAGTTAGAGCTAGATAAAATAGTGGTATATCTTAGTGTTACTAAGTTATAGACTCCAAAATTATAATAGCTAAAAATTAGTAAAAATTCTGAGGGATAGCTACTGTTATAAGGATAAAGTCTACACACTATCAAATTTTTTGAACCATTACTTTGGCCGGTATTAAAAATTGATCTTTCAATGGCAAAACCCCATGTTATTTAGATGAGAAACTTATATCGCTGGGGGTACAGGTTATAATTGAGATAGAGACTTGAAACTTGGGGGATATTTTTTTTTTTATTTATTTCGAGCCATATGAGCTCTTGTCCGAGTAAAAATTCGAAAATATCCAAAATAAGGACCACCCTACTCTATATGTATATGTATTTGTTAAAGACTATAATTTTCCTTTATGTATCAACATATCTCTACTACTCTCAGCGAAACAAAATATTTTCAATAGTTTATTTTTCGCGCAATTTTCTCAATGTATTAACGGCGGATTAGGGAGATTAAAATATATATATATATTTCTTTTCTACGACATATATTTTAACAAAATAAATCAATCGTCTTTTGTAGGGGGACATTCTTCTAGATTTCAGAACTCAAAATGGCTTTTCAACTAAAGAAATTGGACGATGAACTGGATAAGCTCTTAGAATTTCTCCAGTCGGGGTTGGACGATAATGCTATATTGAATGAGAAGAGAAAATTTGCGAATTCGATTTTGCCTATGGATAAACATAAATTGATGATGAGGTTACTTTCGAAAGAAGAAAAGCTTAGCGAAAACCAACGTTTGGACTGTCTTTCTATGTTTCTTGATGAGGGGACAATGCATTTTGACTTTTTACAATATACAAATAATCAAATAACTATTCTTTGCATTTTTCAAATAATACTGAGATACTGTCCGAATATAAAATCGATTGATTTTATTAATCTAAGAATCACAGCTCATAACAAGGAGAATTTGAAAATATTTCTTAAACAATGCACAAGTATGGAATCTCTGCGGGTGCTGTGTCTTGGCGACGATCTTTGTGCAATCAATCACCTTTTGATCCAAGACAATTTTGAGCTGCATGATCGCAATGTTCAAAATGCGCTCTTAAAAATCGAATATATCGATGGATATTTTTTGGACGAAAAAAATTGTGCTAAACTCTTATTTCTTCTTCCCAATTTAAAAACTTTAGGCATGTTTCAAATAATAGGTCCTGCCGTATCCTTTTACATTGAAAATTATCACAAAAGAGTGTTAAAACTAACAATAATTTATGATTTAGAAACAAGCCTATCCAGGTTAGAAAATTTGTTATTATTTTGTCCGAAAACAGAGCGGATAACATTAGACAAACCAGAAATAAATGTTATTGAAAATCTATGGAGATTTCCATTACTTATTGACATAAAACTTTATCATCCGAATTTAATTGTTAATGAAGTTATAAATTTATTAAAAAAAATTGGAAATCAACTTCAAATTTTAATTCTTTTTACCTTTGGCGATAGTAGTCAACTTGATCCAATTATTTTGCAAAAATTATGCCCGAAATTAGACTATTTAAAAATTAATTCTACAGTATATGATACAAATTCAAATAAATAAGATCTTCATAAAGAGAAACAAAGGGGTTGTCAGACTAAATAAAAATCAATGTAAAAAATTTTACTGGTGAAACTGCTTAAATAGGTATAAACATGAAATTCACCCTATTCATTTGAAAATGGTAAATGTAATACAATTTAATATTTCTTTATTTATTTAATAGACGACTAATATAACAAATTCTGCTGGTGAAACTTTAATGTGTTCATATGCTGAAATCGTCGTAGACCATTTGTAAATATGAATTTGTTCTGTATTTATTTATTTATTTTAAGAACACCATTTATTATTTTACAATTATTTGGGTATTGAGCAATACTCCCTAACCACGTCCATATTTACAAAAATGTATTTGTTATTTTAATGACATTTTAAATTTTAGTGGGAAATTTTTTAAAAAACTCACAACTTGGAACCCCAAATGGTTGAAGTAACATATTCAGAGAGTAAAATAGTATTTACTATAAATGTAATTGTGTGTCTATTGACTTATTTTGTATACCATGTGTGCTCTGTACTGCCATACGCTAAATAAATAAATAAATACTACAAATTTAACTACAAATAAGATCTAAATAAAAATCATTATATGCAATAATAAATTGGAAGAATAAACAAATATTTCATTAATTATGTATTATATTGTTCTTGATTATCTCTCAATTTATCCTTCAAAATTCGGCTCAGAATTAGGGATTGCAATAGCAGCTCCATGTCTTCCTTTTTAACCGATTTCAAAAAAAGGAGGAGGTTCTCTATTCGACTGATTTTTTTTTTTTTTTTTTTTTTTTTTTTTTTTGTGCCTATGTTACCTCATATCTCCGCCAATTGTGAACCGATTTTGAAAATTTTTTTGCATTGGGTCCAGTCTACGTTCCGATTGGTCCCATTTTTTTCGTAGGTATTAGACCTTTTTTGTTAGGTTTGTTCAGGACTAACTTCTTTGTTTATGAACCGATTTCGATGATTCTTTTTTTATTGGAAAGGGGGTATCTTACGAATGGTACAATATTAATTTGGTCAAGTTCTGATTATAGGATCGCTATTAATAACATCACAAAGAGAAAAACAAAAATTTTAGGATCGCTATTAATAACATCAAAAAGAGAAAAATAAAAATTTTTAAGAAAAAAATAAAACCGACTTCAAAAAAATTAAATGCAACAAATAAAATACACTAAAAGGTATAAAATAATTATTATCTTATTTAGTTACAAATAAACGACGAAATATTAATTTGAAATTACTTTTTGAAGTCGGTGCCAAACATATACCTTTTATGAATCGCACTCGAGGGATCTTATTTTGTACCCTTGGAGGGTATGCTCGCTTATAGGTATAGTTTGTTTGGCACCGACTTCAAAAAGTAATTTCATGTTAATATTTCGTCGTATAGTTGTAAATAAATAAGATAATAATTATTTTATACCTTTTAGTGTATTTTATTTGTTGCATTTAATTTTTTTGAAGTCGGTTTTATTTTTTTCTTAAAAATTTTTTTAATAACACTTCTTGGGAGTATTGTCATTGTAAGTATATATGTTGCAGTAAAAACCCGTTTTTAGTAAGAGCGGGCTCTTACTAGTTAAAACGCGTTTCAGTAAATACCTTTGTGGCAACTTGAATTTTCTGATGTGGTTGAGTTTTGTTCAAAGGTCTAGAATCTTCATTTTTGACCTTCCTCCTCATTTTATGTGTTTATTTTCAAACATTTTTAAACGAAAATGTAAAAAATAGAAGCAAAGTTGTAGAGGATGACATTTTTGACATTTTCGTTTAAAAAATTTTGAAAAAAAAGATCCAAAATGAGATGGAATGTCAAAAATGAAGATTCTAGACTTTTGAATCAAACTCAATCAACATCAGTAAATTCTAGTTGCCACAAAGATATGCCTTGCTTTCGCAGTCCCTATGCATACTGAACAATAGGATCAAGCCAGCATTTTGCCCTTTCGCTCTACAGAAGGTTTTTGTCCTCGCTGAGCTGGCGTGTTTTAACTAGTAAGAACCCGTTCTTACAAAAAAAACGGGTTTTTACTGCAACATATATACAATATATATATATATATATATATATATATATATATTATACATATATAAAATAAAATCTCAGAATAATAATATTTTGGACCCTGTTCAATCAATAGTAGCACAAAGTCCCGATATATTTAAGGAAAATGTACAGCTCATACCAGTGGCGCAACCGGGATATTGCCCTAGAGGGGAGACTAATACACACACACACTGACCCATTTATATGGAAATAGTATGCTTTTTTTTTGTCTTAATTTATATTTAAAATATTGATTAAGATTTACCAAATATTTTTTTTTTTCATTTTCTTTTGTTAATTTTTTCATTTTTGCTTTTATTCTCATCTTTTAGCCTAGTCCTGGGGGGGGGGGGGGGAGCCCCCATTTACAAATCATGGTTGCGCCAATGGCTCGTACCTAAAGACTTACAAAAAATAAATAATAATTTTTATAGAATTTGTTGTAAAGAATGCTTTATAAAAAGTTTAACAAAATTTGAAAATTGGAAATATTCCTTGAATTTCACTAGCTGTGCCATCTCTTGGTTCTAATTCAAGCTGAGCCGTTTTACGTTCCGTTTGCGTATAGTGCAGCCATCTACAAATCATGGGCAAAAAAGTGGGTCATTTAAAAATGTTTAAGAAAATTTTAATTTATTGAAAGAAAAAATATCTTATATTATTAAACGAGTAATTCTTGTATATTTATATAGAATCGGTTTCTCGAAAACGGCTCTAACGATTTCGTTAAAAATTGGTGAACTTAGGTATCATGTTTCGTGAGTTATTAGTCGTGTAAATCGTGTATGAGCCTTAAAATTTGAAACTTAAGCTATTTAGAGGCAAAAAGTTAGCGAGCATCGCTCGGTGCTCCAGGCACTTAATAATTAAATTAGGGAACGAAGAAAAAAATTTCATTATAGACAAAAGTATCAGCCGGGATTAGAACCCGGGATTTTCGCATGTGCGCTGCGATGCCTTCATAAGAGCCTTAGTTCTTATCCTCTTGGCGTGATTGATTGGGAGGCGTTTGAATATAATATTAATTAAATCTATATAAATAAAAATGTACTGTTACGCTTAAGTGAATCTTTGAAGGATCTCCGAAAGTTCTTAACCTATTTCTTTGAAATTTTCACACAACATTCCATTCAAATACACGCGTGTTTTTATATATAGTGTTTTTTTTAGATATCACACCTGTGGCATGTAAAAAATATTTTTTTTTTGAGGAAACAACACCAGCGCCTCTCTGGAGGGTAAAAGCAAACAAACAAGATGGCCGATAATACCTTTTTGGAAATCTTTCAACTGTCAATATTATTTTTGGTTAAGGGAACAATTTTGACAAGTAAATTATGTTATTTAAATTTTAACCATAAATCGAGAGGCTTCCCGCTAGGAGTTAGGTGACGCCGGGCCGAAGGCCCGGGCGTCAGCTAGTATAATATATATTTTTATAAAATATCAAATCATAATTATATTTTTCGAGCGACTTTCTAAAGGTAGCTTTCCAGAGCAGGGGTCGGATTTTAGATATTGAAGACCACTAAATTCACAACTTAAAATTTCGTGTACCGCTTATTTTATTTTTAAGGGTGAGATTTATTTAGAATCATTAAGTATGATATATCTACATGTATATATATATTAATAATATTAGTTGCATTTATTTGTCGGTTGTTATTTTTTTTATTTTTTTCTCGGGCACTGTCTGAATAGGGTGTTAATTAAAGCCTTTGAGGTAGAAATTTTTCACGACATAGTAGTAATTTATAACAAATCCACTTTAAATATAATAATACAGCTTAAACAAAATTTATTTTATTCTTAAAAATTTGATTAAATGTGCTCGATGAACTTGGATATTTTAATTTATTTGTTGACTATTAAAATTACTTCACCGTGGACGTAGGATCACCGGTTGCCGACCATACGATCGGATTGAAAACCGTCAAAAATTTGCATTTTTCTTTTTAATGTAATTTCTTATGCGAGTTTGTGCAGCCAGAGTGTGGGAGTATCATAGTGAATGTCAATTATTATTTTTATCCATAATAGAATAGAATACAAGTAATATTTTATTCTTTATTCATAAGGGGGCGTCCATAAATTACGTCACACGAATTTCAAGATTTTTAGACCCCCCTCCCCCTGTGTCACAATCTGTCACATTTTCATTGAGCCCTCCTGCATTGTCAGGTCACACTATCACATTTATACCCTATAATTTAATAATTTAAGAAATTTAACTATTGTGACATCACAATTTTTAAGATCCCGGGGCCCCCTGTCACATTTTGTCAAAAATCTGAGATGCCCCCCTCCCCTTCTGTGTGACGTAATTTATGGAGGGCCCCTAATTGAATATTATTAATTAATAAGAAATGAAAATAGTTGGCATCACTTTTCAGAAAATAAATTATCAATCCTTTCTTTGATCACATTCGAATCATTAATTGATTTCAAAGCGTATTAATTAAGCGAGAATAATTCTTATAATTAAAAATGGCACAAAATAAAAAAAATCTATAAACTAGGTAATATTGACTGACTTTTTCTGATGTTTTGCATTTTACAACGGAAAGTTCTGAATTTAGTAAAGTCCAAATTCCAAATTCTAAATAGTTATTTGCAATGGAGATACAAAGATGTCTTGAAAAATGTACTTACTAATTATTTTATAATATCTAATCAGTCTTTTAGCAATAATTGGCATGCTGTATCGATTTTACAAGCTTTTACATAAGCTTTTCCAAATATTTCTCCAACTTGTTAGTGAGTAACAACCCGTCCTGGATGATTTGTCAACCAATTCTCTGTTTTTTGGACATAGTATGTTTTTAAAAGAAACATAAATGAGACATCCAGAGGCATATGATCAGTTGAATGAGGGGTGAGGCAGATTACAGATACACCATTGACACGCACATGTTAGATGAAGTTACAGGGGACGATATTAGGAATTTGCTATTTGTGTTAATAAATATCCATTCAACAAAAATCACATTTTAAAACCTACAATTTTTCCTATCGTTTTAAATCATACGTAATAACAATTCTTTTTGGCATAACTTTTGTTTCAATAAGACAAGCATATCAATATTCAATTGACAATGACAGATAGACAGAAAATTATTTTTCTTCAGGTTTTATATAAACTTACTTACAAATAAGAGAAGTTTTTTTAGTGAATTCAATGCTCTGGTTGCCTAGTTGGTGTGTTCAATAAATTGTCTAAAGAAAATCATAGAGAACGTCAACTACTAGATCTTTGTGACATATAATAAAAATCATCTATAACAACTCGGATTTTTATTTGTTGGCAATCTCACGTGATTTCCTTTATAAATTTCTTAATTTCTATTATTCTAGGAATGGTCTTTTGCACTCGGACCAAAACGATACTTGTTTCCAAGGATGCCAAATACCTACAATTTCATACCTGTTTCACACTATTAGAGATAAATTTCTTAATTTCTATCATTCTAGGAACAGCCTTTTATACTCGGATCAAAACGTTACTCGTTATAGAGAGAGAGAGAATATTCAAATTTGACTTGATTAAAATTCAGACAAAAATGTACAAAAGAAATTAATGGTTGAGGCTCTAACTAGAAGGCGTACTAAGTCTTGAAAAAGTATTTACTACTACCAGTGAATACATTCGTTCTGAGTAATAACAAATACATTAGTAGTTGCATTCTATATTGAGCATCACGATACTCAGGAATTATTTTTTTGCTTTTCGTATTTAAAACTGTCCGAAATAGTGATATTTTGTGACCGTTTGTTTGCTTGGATTTCGATACTCATATCTCGAGAATAGAAGAAGGTTGTAGAAAGTTCATTAGTGATAGTGAGTTCTGTTCTTTATTGTATCTTTATAAATAAAAAAAAAAAACAAAAGCGCACAATTCCGAGTCTATTTCGCAAGTCTATATAAGGTTCTGTAGGGGAATATCAAAGCACAAGACTTTAACGTCAAATTAAATAAACTCACAAAAAATTGTTTTATAGATTATTTAAAGATCTATTAAACGGTAACTTACTCAATGTGCTCGCAATGTTTTTTTTCATTTGTCATTTATACTAATTGTTCTATAATAAAATAAATGTCATTAAAAGTACTCACATTAAATTACATTCGTGTGTTTTTACAGATTTCACTTTCCCTAACAAAGAACAATAAAATTAACAAATTTTATAAGGGAAAGTACTAGGTATAATCACTTGTCCTTCTTTTCAAAATAAAATTTAAATTGTATGCTATCCTTGCGAAAGAATAAAAAAAAATCTTACAGGGTGGCAATAATGGGCTACAAGAGGTTTACAATTAACATTAATAGGTAGGAAAATTCTCATTTTTCTACATAATGACCCTTCAGAAGAGAAAAAATGTAGGGAAAAAATGTTATAATATTTATCTATGTATGGACGTATCCTCTAAATGGCTTTTATTATCTCAAAAACGATAAATGCTAGAAACTTCAAAATAGTCTTAAAATAATTCTATATATGAAGTATTTTTGTTACTATTTATTCCAGGGATTAAGAGGTATCACCATTTTTCTGTTTTGAAAAAAAAAAATCAAAACATTTTGTTTCTCGAGAAGACTTCTTATAAAACTCCTGAAGATTGGTTAGTAGCCCGAAATACTAGTATATATGAAGATAAAACGTCTAATAAATTTGTTTTAGATGTTAAATTCACTTTGTATAAATTTAATTAACTAATAATAAAGAGTTAAATTAGAGAACAAAGAAAAAAATGTATTATAGACAAAAGGATCAACCGGGGTTCGAACCCGAAATAGTTTACTAATATAGTTAGTAAATGAATAAAGAAGAGATTAAAGATTAAATTAATTAAATTCCAAATTCATATAGACATTGGCTAGAGTTAGGGAATCATGGTATTTAGAGGTCTATAAGAGCCTAACTCTTGTAAAAATAAGCATAGCACCGGACATGCGAAAATCCCGTGTTTGAACCCTTGCTGATCCTTTTGTTTATAATAAAAATCTTTTCTTTGCTTTATAATCTAATTTAATTTATAATTGTCTTTCGAACGTGTCTCGTTGTGATTGCGACCCAGGGTAAAGAAAAAAATTTCAACCTTTGGATACATGATAGATTATTAAATGATGTTTTACCAAAACCGGGTGCACAAACACCTACGACTCCACCCTCTCACTTGATCAACTTTCCCTTCTCTTCGGTAATGCAAGTGTCTTTCGAGATCCATAAGGACTGCATCTTACTGGTGCGGGGCGCTTGATGCATTCGATTGCAAAAAAAAGAAAAGAAACTACACCAGGATTATAATAAATCTTTTTATTACCTAATATAGGTCGCCAAATATCGTCCCCCTTTTGTAAAATAGATGTAGAATAAAAAATATTAAAAGTAAAATAATGAATAAAATGCCAAACATTAGTTACAATTAATTAAGTTACAATACTCATTTATTATTTAAAATAATCAAAAAATATATTTTTCGGCTTCTAATTCCGTACCGGAGACAATATTGAGATTATATTAATCAGTAAGTGAACTTAAATTGAATTCAAAATAATATTAAAAAAAATGTACTTAGTAATTATTTTATAAAATCTAATCAGTCTTTTAGCAATCATTGGTATGCTGTATCGATTTTACGAGCTTTTACATAAGATTTTCCAATATTTCTCCAACTTTTGGTAGTGAGTAAAAAACCGTCCTGGATGATTTGTCAACCAATTCTCTGTTTCTTGGGTATAGTATATTTTTAAAAGAAACATAAATGAGACATCCAAAGGCTGCATATGATCAGTTGAATGAGAGGCGAGGTAGATTACAGATACACCATTATCACGTGCATGTAAGATGAATTTACCTAAATATCGTCCCGGAGACGATATTAGGTCGACGTAGGCGGGCGTTATTAGGAATTCGCTATTTGTGTTAATAAACATTCATTCAACAAAAATCTATTTGTGTTAATAAACATTCATTCAACAAAAATCACATTTCAAAACCTAAAATTTTTCTTATCGTTTTAAATCATACGTAATAAAAATTTATTTTGGCATAACTTTCGTTTCAATAAGAAAAGCATATCAATATTTAATCAATTCAGATAATATTTCAATTTTTTTTTTTTTTTTTTTATAAATTTTATTAAACCAATTATTTTACATTAATTAATGTATACATTGTATTTTTTGCTTCGATTCCGGAGATTACTTCTCCACCATCGAGTGTCCGTATTCATCTTTAGTCCTTGTTTTTAATAAGAGGAAAAATCTAATTAGATAAAAAACCTCTTTTCCGATAATTATTTCAATTCCATTATTTCCCAATCAAGTCGATTGGTTAATCGATCAATCCCGTCCGATAATATTTCAATTTTTTTTTTTTTTTTTATTTTTTTATAAATTTTATTAAACCAATTATTTTACATTAATTAATGTATACATTGTATTTTTGCTTCGATTCCGGAGATTACTTCTCCACCATCGAGTGTCCTTATTCATCTTTAGTCCTTGTTTTTAATAAGAGGAAAAATCTAATTAGATAAAAAAACCTCTTTTCCGATAATTATTTCAATTCCATTATTCCCCAATCAAGTCGATTGGTTTACCCTTCACCATCCTCCCCTCAATTCCAGTCGATAATATTTCAATCAAAAATTCAATTCATAAATATAGAAATTATCTCGAAACGTTAGCGGGTTATAGATGAATGTTTTAAGATTGTTTTTTTTTTTTATAAAAGATTTTATTTATTATAATTTCGATTATTTGCACATAGGAATTGGAGATTTCCGTTATTTTGTCATTGATCATATCATCAGAACTTGACCAAATCAATATGGTTCCACCCCTAATGTACCCCCTTTACAATATAAAAGAATCATCGAAATCGATCCATAAACAAAGAAGTTATTTATGAACATACATAACAAAAAAGGTCCAATACGATTGAAATTTATACTGGACCAATCGGCAATTATATTGAACCCAATGAAAAAAAAAAATCGAAATCAGTCCAGGTGGTAAAGAGAAATCGACGAACAAACATCATCAGAACTTGACCAAATTAATGGGGGACCCCCTCTCCAATAAAAGAAGAATCATTGAAATCGGTTCATAAACAAAGAAGTTATGGGTGAACATACATAACAAAAAAGGTCCAATACCAATGAAAAAAAAACGGAACCAATCGGGAACTAGAATAAACCCAATGCAAAAAAAATAATCGAAATCGGTCCACATGGTAAAGTGATATAAATGTTCAATCAGAAAAAAAATAGACATTCCGTTGAATTGATATCACCTTTTTTTCGAAGTCGGTTAAAAATTGAAATTCATAAATTTCATTTTTGAAATCTCTTCTTAAAAGGACCACCCTAATAAGAGTGAGTGCAAAACTCGTTTCTTAATTTAGGTCGATGATTGAAGAAAAAAGAAAGAAACTAACAATATTTCATCTGAAATGTAAGAGGGCGACCATTATTGATGTGACCTATAGATAGATGACACGACTTGAAAAAAAAATTCACTATAATTATTTTCGAGAACACTCGGGAAGTGGAGAGAAAGTTGCCAAGTTGAGTGGCTTTGCTTCTGCTGCATCTGAAGACGAAGACGAAGACGAAGACGAAGAAGAGACGACCAGTTGGCCTTTCCAAGAGAGACACTTTCTCACTCTCTCTCTCTTCTTGCCTACACTTTCGACTTATGTCGCAAGAGTTTGAAATTGTTTCTCCTTCAATTTCCAACCACTTATTAATGGTTGGGCTCATCACTGGGTGGATAATTAGGATTAATGAACAGATAAAGATAGAAAGTCCTTTTTTAGTAACTACCCAGCCAGCACAAGAATAACGCTGCTCGACAAAAATTTGTAACCGTCAACCTAACAATTGATTCCAGAAGAGTTTTATACGTAGATTATCATGCAATTTCCCGATTTTTTACAACAGGTCAGAGTTTTAAGATATTATCTGTCAAAACGACGAAAAGGACAATTTTGACCTATTTTCGAGTCCCATTAGATATGAAAGAGCAATATTTGAAATCAAAATAATTTGTTCGCGTAATAGAAAACAGGTTCCTCTTAGATTTTCAAATTACCATGTTCTTGGCTCAATTAGAACTCGAGTTATAAATAAAAAACTAAGACCATATGTTTTTATTTAGTATATTAGTGTGGTCCTTATTTTGGGTATTTTCGAATTTTTACTCGGACAATTGTTCAAATGGTTCGAAATAAATAAAAAAAAATATCCCCTAAGTTTCAAGTATCTTTCTCAATTATAATCTGTGCCCCCAACGATGTAAGTTTCTCATCTAATTAACATGGGTTTTTTTGCCATTAAAATATCAATTTTTTTATTCAGGTCAAAGTAATGGTTCAAAAAATTTGAAACTCTGTAGACTTTATCCTTATAAAAATCTGTAAAAATTCTGAGAGATACCTACTATTATAAGGATAAAGTCTACAGAGTTTCAAATTTTTAAACCATTACTTTGGCCGGAATAAAAAATTGATCTTTCAATGGCAAAAACCCCATGTTATTTAGATGAGAAACTTACATCGTTGGGGGCACAGGTTATAATTGAGAAAGATACTTGAAACTTAGGGGATATTTTTTTTTATTTATTTCGAACCATTTGAACAATTGTCCGAGTAAAAATTCGAAAATACCCAAAATAAGGACCACACTAATATACTAAATAAAAACATATGGTCTTAGTTTTTTATTTATAACTCGAGTTCTAATTGAGCCAAGAACATGGTAATTTGAAAATCTAAGAGGAACCTGTTTTCTATTACGCGAACAAATTATTTTGATTTCAAATATTGCTCTTTCATATCTAATGGGACTCGAAAATAGGTCAAAATAGGTCATAATTGAGATGATAGAGACTTGAAACTTGGGGGATATTTTTTTTATTTATTTCGAGCCATATGAGCCCTTGTCAGCATAAAAATTCGAAAATACCCAAAATAAGGACCACCCTAATGTATATGTTTATTATCCTTTAAAATCAAAGAGGAAGCTGTTTTCTATTACGTCAACAAAATATTTTCATTTCAAATATTGCTGTTTCATATCTAATAGGACTCGAAAATAAGGTCAAAATAGCCTTTTTTCGTCGTTTTGAACGATAATATCTCAAAACCCTGACCTATTGTAAAAAATCGGGAAATCGCATGATAATCAGCATATAAAACTCTACTGGAATCCATTGCTAGGTTTACGGTTAGAAATTTCTGTCGACCAGTGATAATCTACCATATGTACCTATATCCTAAGAATATCTTGTGTACATGCTTCCATCAGAAAAATTTATTTTTCTTTCAATTAAAATTATTTAATAATAATAAAACTCTCCCTATATAAAAATGTATGTACATATGTACTATATATAAATATTTATTCCTAAACTGATCTAAACCAAATTTCATACAGTTACATGTTTTAGGATCCAGCACTGATATAATAATTGTACAAAAAAGGCTTTCTCCACTGATGAAAGTCTAGAAAAATTGTTCGTATATGCTTCAGGAAGAAAAACTAAAATTTTGCAAAGTTAGAGAAGAGGAAAGATCTTGTAAAAAAATGTAAATTTAAATTAAGAGCGCATATACCTACATAAAAAATGACTATCTATTTAAACATTTTATAAGTAAAATGTTCATTTGTTCATTCTTTATTTTTGTCCTAGAGTATGTAAGATAGAATTAAGTTTTCGATGGTTGTATAATAATGATTACTTCAAAATTAAAGACGGTAGGAGATTAAATTTTAAAATTAGTTATTTCAAACTGAGGCCTTCTGAAGACAGCCAAGATATAATTCAGTTTTAGCGGAATTTGAAATTAGAGAATGGGTTGAGGGTTGAGAGGCCCCTGAAGACGGGTGGGACTCCAGGGGGTGAAGCTCCCTCGCTATCAAAAGACCCGCCGGAGGCGGTCCATGCAGCTAGTAAATAATAAAAGACATTAGAATTTTTTGGTACATTTCCTCAATAAGATAATTAAATAATATATTTCATTTCTGATGTAATTTATTTAATGAAAAACAAATGTTACCTCTACTTGGAAATAATAAAGTATTTTTATAAAACTCAAATTGGAGATAAAAGTGAAAACTTTTCCAAGACTCAGTACTCTCTCTGCGAATGGTCGTAACAGGAGTGAATTATCACACTCAGCTAATACTTTAATCTAGAAATTTTGTAAATTACACTTATATGGCAAATTTAGATTTTACTTTTCAAGTTTTAAAACTAAGGAACATAGGCTGAATTTTGATAAGATGAATTTTAATGCAATTTTTCATTAAAAAGGACAAATTAAAATTTAATTATATGGTACCAATCGGAAAGTATACTGAACTCAATGCAAAAAAAATCATCAAAATTCTTTCACAATTGGCGAAGAAATCAGGTAACATAGATATATAAAAAAAAAAGAATCAGTCGAATTGAGAACCTCCTTCTTTTTTGAAGTCGATTAAAAAATGTTAAAAGCATGTCTTAATCCTTGGAAAACACATCCTTTTAACGTCCAAATCAGACTCAATTTGCAAAGCGAAAAATAAATATTGTTAAAGTCTAGGATACTTACTTTCTTAAATAATAGTTATGTGAAGAGATAACATTCGCTGAATTTACATTCAAAATGAATGAAAATGAATGACGTTTCGAGCCTGTTCTTATAAAAAATATTTATTTAAAAGGAACATACAAATATACACAAGTTTAAAAGAATTAAATTAGAAAGTGAAATCATTCTGCCTACAAACAGAGTAAGTAGCAGACGGTGTTGGATGAGATCTCTCTTCTTTAGTTCGAGATACAAGCAAGGACAGTCGATGGATGAGTCGGAAAAGAACTTTTACTGTTTGCCGACAAGATCCACTTGTGCTTGGAGATTGTTCACCACCTCTGGAGGTACATGGTCACCTAGAATTTCGAACAAGTTGATCCGTTGGTCACCTGGAATATGCTCATAGGCAGCCAACTCAACGCCCTCTTGTACCTGTAAACGAAAAGTTTCAATCGTTTCAAACATTGTCAAAATCCCCAAAAGAAATTTAAATAAATTTCGATATCACTCTCTAGTAAAATTACCTTTTGGATTGTGGCATCTTTCGGGATTAGATAAGTGTTTTGTGCTTGTCGGATGGCTTCATTTGTGAATTGAGCGCCTTCTTTTTGAGGGGCAGCCAAAACAGCAACGACTACTGCAGCAAATACGATCACCAATCGCATCTAAAACAATCAAGAAAAAACAAATTATTTAATTTAGTAAAATTATACATTGAAGAACATTTTCACTTTCATTTAAACTTATATATGATTTCATATTAGATATACCATAGGTATGCGGAAGTACTACACTTTTCTTCCAAGGATCTGACAATCCGAGGGTTTCTATAGCCAAGCTTATAAAACTTAGTTATATTTTGTCATTTCTAGATTAAAGTAAACAATATTCTTAATAAAAGTAAGGCCAGAGTTAAAATGTGTTTTGTGGTACTCAGCGCCCAAAAAATGACTGAAAATCCATTGATCCGTGCTATGTGTGTACCCGCTATGCACCTTTAGCAAGTCACAGATCAAAGAAATTCAAAATTTTAGCTAAATATGGGCTGGTAACACTACAGCAATCAAAAGCTGAAAGTAGGTACCTACCTCTTGGCTGATTTTTTTAAATCGACTTCCTTATCAGTACAGATAAGTTCTTCAAAGAGCCTAAATTTTATTAAGATTGAAATTAACATAGGGAGTCTGATATGGAGCTTTCCCTTTGAAGCCGAGTCTTATTCAGAATGGCCGGGAGATATGAAATATTCATTTACTATGGGTTAAGATTTCTAGGTCACTTATTTCACATTAAAATTAAAATAATAAAAGAGGTAAATTTTTTCAATATATGTATATATTTCGAGCTGTAAGCTCATCTTCTCAAAGATGTTTCACCTTGCACCAACACCACAATCCCTATTAACCTTAGATAATTGAGAATTTCTAAGGATCAATAGATGAATGATGTATGAAATACTGTGTATTTTAGTATATAAATATTTTTTCCAAGTCAGTTTCACTCTAGGATGTTGAACCGCATTAGAAAAATTCAGAACTAGCCCATTAGTTATTTTCTTTATCTCTATGACTTCTAGAGACTGGTATACTTCCTATATCTGAGCCGGGATTAAAATCAGATTCTACTCCATCCAACCCAGTCCCTGAATATTATTTTTTCAGAAATGAAATGACCATCCTGATTTATATAACACTTTCTTGGATACTTTTCATTAAAAAAAAATCATAGAAACATTGCTACTATGAATTATGAGATTGGAACTTAGAATATTTCATAAGAAGATTCAATTGATAGAGCAAAATCAACAATAAATAAAAGTTTGGCCTTAGGGTTCACTACATTTCACAGCTCAGAATCTTCTTGTGATGCTAAAGAAACTAAGCTTATATGAGCATGGGCGCAGGCAGGATTATTTTCAGGAGGCTGCATCTGCATCTACACATTTTAGGTAGATACTATTAACTAATAAAAATAATTTATAATAGTGCATCCTTATAATTATAGGTAGGCATATAATATTAAGTTAATGTCAAATTCAAATCAATTCTTAATTTTTTTCTGTGTATTTTCTTTCATGACAGGGGGTCCAAGTGAACCCCTCTGCCGGTCCCCAAGTTATATGAGAGAAAGTCCAAACAATTCAGTAATTCAAGTGCAACATTCAAACAAAAATATGAAATGTGGAAGCAGCAACTTGATTTCTTTTTTTACTTTTAATAGTTTTCTGGAAAAATTTTAATCTCTGGCAAAGTTTGATTTTATTTGAATCCCTTTACCATTTGATAAGAGTCCTCGGGAATTCCATTAATTTGGTTGAATTAAAACTAAAGAGGTTTTATTATAATTGATCCATTGATTATTGAAATCTTAGAAACATTCACTTTGTACTATGGTATTAGATACGAAGATTGAAAGTTTCAAAACATTCCCATTACAACATGTCAAATATATGCGTAAGAATAAAATCATTTAATTAATTATATAAGGATGACTAAGAAGATCCCAATCATATGACAAGGAAAGTGAAAACGAGTTCCTTTCAAGGAGATAGATGTTTTTTGTTTATTAATTGAATTACATTCATATCTTAGGCAACTTCTTTTCGAACTCCTTTTTTTTTATGTGGCATATTTAAAAAGCCTGATTTTGTTCGGGTTAAGAATACGACACGCAGAAGCCTACAAAATTTCCAAAATTAAATGTATAACAGGTTCGACTGTATTTAACTGATTGAAGAAGCATTTCTCCCCTTGTTAAATAAGGGTTAATGTTCTAATGAAATAAATTTATTATTCCTCCTGATATCTCATTTGCCCGAAATACTGAAAATGTGTGACAGCCTATCCATGTTGGGCGTCTCTGTCGCATCTGACCTGTCTTGGAATGAACACATCTCCTCTGTGGCGAAATCTGCAGCAAGGAAGATTGGCTTCTTATTCAGGTCCAAGCGATTTTACAAACCCCCACAACTTCTCACCATCTACAAGGCCCAAATCCGCCCCTGTCTCGAATACGGCTCTCATCTGTGGAGAGGAGCCTCAAAATATTCTCTTGCTACCCTTGATGCAATTCAGAAACGAGCCGTCAGGCTAATTGACGATTCTACCCTCACCGACTCCCTCGACTCGCTGGCTCATCGAAGAGATGTCTCCGCCCTTTCCCTTTTCTATAGATACTATCACGGCAGGTGCTCTGATGAGATAAAATCAATAATTCCCCCCAAAGCATGCTTTGCACGCAGCACACGTTTTGCCGACTCCCAACACTCTTTCGCGGTCAAATTGGAAAAGTGCCGGACCACTTCATTCGCGAATTCATATATCCCCATGACTTCAAGGAACTGGAACTCTCTCCCAGCCTCTATCTTTCCCAGCACCTATGATCTTCAAACCTTCAAAACCAGGGTGCATAGACACCTACGTCTACACCCTCTCACTTAAACA
This sequence comes from Forficula auricularia, assembly GCA_024734495.1. Classification (NCBI taxonomy): domain Eukaryota; kingdom Metazoa; phylum Arthropoda; class Insecta; order Dermaptera; family Forficulidae; genus Forficula; species Forficula auricularia. The sequence goes on from JALMQS010000166.1 coordinate 724,725, forward strand.
ACTTTCCCTTCTCTTCGGTAATGCAAGGGTCTTTCGAGATCCATAGGGCCTACATCTTTACTGGTGCACCCCTTCTTGCATTCGATTGCATTAAAAAAAAAAAAAAAAAAAAATACTTGATTTACAAACAGTAAACAGATCTTTGAGGTCAAATTAGAAACAAATCGAATCATTTTTTTTTTTTCATTTTTGTACCTTGGTTTTTTTCTTGAGACAGGGATTCCATTTTACCTTCCCTTCACTCCCTAATACTATAAATACAAATTCCAATATTTTAAGACTTAACTTCGTCACCAAATTTTAGAACACGAAAAGCAATTATAAGCAAATTCTGTTTTAAAGTTCATCAAAAGAAAAGTTTCGGTTAAAACCAACTTTACCTTTTCAAATTCGCATTGAAGTAAATCAGTTCCTAATAGGAAAAAGTAATTATTTATTGTGATTAGTTTCATTTTGAGTCTATATATTTTGTAATCCGATTTAGACCTACTTAAAGTTTTTTTTTTTGTAATATTGCAAACATACTGATTCTTTCTACAGTTCATACTTGATAATCCTCATAGATGTAATATCCGAAAAGTTCATTGATTTAATAAAAATGATTTTTGTAAAAATTTTTATTAATGACTCCTCCTCAAGCCCCCTTTTGGGGTAAAAAAAATCAAAATTTTCTATACCAAACATTAAGTAAGAAGATATCTGATCCAAATAAGAAATTTCATAAAAATACCCATATACCCGTTTTATGTCAATTGCGAATGGAATTTTAATATTTACCCGGCGGGGGGGGGGGGCAGCAAGGCGAGTCGTGTGGGAGCCTACAGATTATGTATATACAAATTTTGGTTCAAACCGCTAGAATTTTCATTTTTTGACTCTCTTCCCTTTTGGTTCTTTATTTTTTAAATTTCTTTAAACCAAAGTTGTCAGAAATCACATCCTCTACAACTTTGCTTTTAACAGAATTTGTCGTAGAGTTAATAGTTTAGGAGTTATTTGATAATAATTTCCATTAGTGCCCTCTCCCCAAATCCTCTTTTGGGGTCAAAATATCTAAATATTCTATAGCCTATATTTGAAGTAAGAAGTCATCTGATCCAAATAGGAAATTTCATAAGTATACCTTCAGCTTTTCTATGCAAATTGTGAGCTAAATTTACACGGACAGACAGAAAATAGACAGACAGACAGACAAGAATTTTGTCGAGGTGGTTTTCTTTCATTACTTTGCTTGAAACGTGTAAATCCAATGTTTGAGGCGATTTGGATCAATGTACAAACAAAACCTTAATTTTATATATAGTATATATATATGGTAGATTAAAAATAATTTATTATTTCTTTCTCATGGGTATAAGTATCCTATTGGAAGCAAATTTGTTTTGTCAGTGAGCTTAATAGTTCAATTCCTTTTTTTTCAGTAATTATTTAGAAGTGAAAGAACCAAAGGAAATCACACCTGATCAAATACTTGTGCCCATAAGAAAGAACAGATAAATTATTTTTTTTATTAAAAGGAGTGAAAATCAAGATCAAGTTTCTAACAAATAAATTTTATTTATTTATTTGGTTTAAGAATGTTTATTTGCGGAGAACAATTTGATTTATTTCCTCTAAAGAAAAAAAAAGAAAATTTTTATTTTCCTTCATCGTCGAATTTTTTTATTTTTTTAAATTAAATTATTATTTTTTTCGATGAATGAAAATATTTATTTTAAATTTTTAAATAAATCTTATATTATTAAATGAGTAATTCTTGTATATATATAACGATTTCGCTAAAAATTGATGTACTTATCAAGTCTCATGAGCTAATAGTGTGTCAAATTTTTAATCCGATTGAAATAAAGGAAGGGGGTGTAAATTACTCATGTCGTAAAATAAATATTTTAATCGTTCATATCACGTCTTCGGTAAGTTGCAGAAGCTTGAAATTTGAAACTTAAGCTATCTAGAGGCACAAGATTTTGGTTAAAATCAAAGTACCGGAAGTTGATGTTTACGTACGTAAGAAAGAACCCCCCCCCCCTGCGTTTCGCAACCATAAATCTCAGAGATACGAAATTCGAAACTTAAGCTCGATATAGGCTAGAAGTGGTACAGCAAGTATTTGGTTGAAATCAGAACACCGTAAGTCTCTCAAAAAGGGCACTAACGATTTTTTTTAAATTGATGTAGTTACTTATCAAGTGTCATGAGTTATTAGTCGTGTATATATTTTAATCCGATTGAAATGAAGGAAGGGGGTGTAAATTAGGAGTGTCGTAAAATAAATATTTTAATCATTCATATATCGTTTTCGGTAAGTCGCAGAGCCTTGAAATTTGAAATTTAAGCTATTTAAAGGAAAAAAGTTACCGAGCATCGCTCGGTGATCCAGGCACTATATTTTTAAAATGAAAAAAAAAATAAGAATATTTATTGAAAACATATGTAAATATTTTTTGTTGGCGATACTTAAATTTATAAATTTAATTTTTGATGGTACTGGTTTATAAAAAAGTTAAGAACCATTGTCTCAGAGATTATTGTTATTATTTGTATTCTTGTTGTTTCGATAAGATTTTCTTACCTTGATAAGTTGATTTGTTGTAGAGAGGTAGAGAAAGTGCAATCGGTTGTGGTCACGAACTCTCAGCTGTCTGGCAACACTTTCTTACTGAAGCTGGCTGCTGTCTTGTTCCAGGTCTTTTATCGGCTTCCCTCTCTCGTTCATTATGGAGAAGGGATGACCTGATTCACCAAAATCACCCACCACAAGAGACGAACGCTTCCTCAAGAACTATATCGTTGAAATCGAGTGGATCGATCACAAAGAGAGAGTGCATTATATTACTAGAATACAAAACAAAACAAAACAACAATCCTATGAACAAAAAAATAATATTGTTTTATCGTTTTATGGATATTATCATATTAGTTATTAAAAAAATTATCAAATTATACAATTTCTCAAAAGAATTTCACAATCTCTTATAGATAATCAAGCAATCGCATCCTTTAATACAACAAGTCGAGGAGCCGGATTGGTCAAGGTGTAGCGTTGTCGCTTTTCATGGTGGGGACTCGAGGATAGGGTTTACAATTTAACCAAATTATCCCGTCAAATTAGGATCAAATGAGCCCCTATGGAGAAAATTTTGAGGTAGTTCTGATTTTTTGCATATATGTTTTTTGGGGCGCTGAATCCAAATCTGAGATTTGCCACCAAAATTTCGTGGCGCAACATTATAGAAAATGCAAAAAAGGTGAACTTTTTCATTTTTTTGGCGGTTTTTTCTTGTAACTTGAAAATTAACAACTTTTCGCAAAAAATTTTCCTATTCAAAATGAAAGTTCATAAATTTCCCTACAAATTTTATTATTTATGTTTTATTCTCCGACCAACCATTCAAGCTCAAGCGCAAAATCCAAGTTTTCGACCTTGGCAGCCCCCCCCCCCCCCGGATCACCCTAAAACTGGCACTTTTTTCGATATTTTCCTATTTTGGCCATGAAGTAAATGCACGTTTTCGACGAAGACCACTCTTGAGTTCAAGTCTCGCGCATACAGTTTACAATTTAACCAAATATATGAATCTTGGTTTATTGGAATGGATGTTGAATTGAATCGGTCATTTCAAAAACCACCTAAGTCACACAATCGGAACTTTTCAGGAATCAAAAAGTCACTGGCTTGTTTCGTTTAAACAATGAACGACCGATGACTTCGGGGTGCTGTTTGAAAAGGAGGGAATGTACTGGCGTGCATGGTTTTTACTCAGATTATGGGTTTATCTTTAAGAAAGTGTTAGAGACAAAAAAAGCATGTTTGGAAAAATCTTAACTTTTGTGGTTTTTGAAATGACCGAATGGAGGAAGCATGTAGTCTCTATGGTTAATTACAGCCATTGGCGAAGTTAGGAAGTTTTCCTAAGGGGGAAGGGGGGATTAATCAATAGAAACCACAAGGTTTCAATTTCGGTAATCCTATTAGAGATCAATTAAATTTTTAGTAGAATTGACAAATTTTGGAAGTAGCAAAATAATTTAATGAGAGTGATGTCTCGTATTAATGGAGTTTCGATGTATCTAGGAGGGAGGGGGGGGGGCGGCCGCCCGCAATGAGTTTTGTAGGTGGGCACTGTCCCTCTTGCCCCTCTAAAAACGCCCATGATTACAGCATTTCTCAAACTATGATCCGCGTTCACAGTGGTCCCCGAAGACTAGCATTGTGGTCTTTCAAAGAAAAAAGAAAATTGGAAGTAGCAAAATAATTTAATGAGAGTGATGTCTCATATTAATGGAGTTTCGATGTATCTAAGAGGGGGGGAGGGGGGGCAATTAGTTTTGTAGGGAGGCACTGTCCCTCTTGCCCCTCTAACAACGCCCATGATTACAGCATTTCTCAAACTATGGTCCGCGTTCACAGTGGTCCTCGAAGACTAGCATTGTGGTCTTTCAAAGAAAAAAGAAAATTCAGCTGAAAATCTCATTGTTTGAAAATTACCCATGGTAATCGCCTTTCAAATTTTCTCCAGAAATGATATATGTATTTTATGAAATTTATTACCTTACCCGCCTACTGACTATCTAATTTATTCTGATCTGAGCAACAAAAGAGGGATTTAACACAGATTGACTGAGTTGCTTCTCGACATCTTTTCACCAGTATACCTGGTATTGAAATATACTAAAAAAAAAAACAAAAAAAAAACAGTGTATGTATGATAGTAAGAATAACAATATTTTCTCAACACCTACGAGCACTGAAAACGGAGAGAGGAAGGATAAATATTACATGCTTCTTTCATTGACCCTTTTAACCCTGAGAAGAAGGGAATATCCTCCGAAACGTCAGTTTCAAAAGCTGTAAAGAGAAAAACCTCCAATAAATACTCTTTTGTTAGAAATATTTTTTTTATTTATTCCTGAACTCTTTTCCATTAAACCAGTGATTCTTTTAAGCTATGAATGGGTTGCGAAGCATATTTTTTTGCGTCGCGCAGAGTCGTTAACCAAATAATTTACCTACTACAATTATATTCAATAAGTTTAAAAATATATCATTTTTGTTATTCAGCTCCATAATAGGTATTAAACATATCAATTTGTAAGAGATAATACTAAGTATTATATTAAACGATCATTACCAACGTTTCGCCGTTTTATTACAGCTTCTTTTTAATATAACACTTTGTATTATTGTTTCTTTTCCTCTGAAAAATTGATATATTTTAAAAAAATATATATGTTAATTTATTCACTACTAATTAAAGTAAAAATATTAAAAACAACTGATTTTTCATTAAATTTTCCTTGGATCGAAAAGTATCATTGTATTATCTTAAAAAAAAAATTATATGTGAAAAAAAATTTAATCATTGTAAAATTGAAGAGATTTTTTTTTTTAGAAACTCACACCAAACTTTATTTATTAATTACAATAATAGCTTCGACCTTTCATTTTTGCAGACAGCGTGGCATCATTTTTCTGTTTATCATCCTTATTATTATGAAAAACATACACAGTATTTATTTATTTCAGAAATTTAGGCTTGTGGTCATTTACAGTCAGCATACGGTACATTAATTACAATATTTCTTCGAAAATTTAACATTGATCGATAGGCTGTGTAAACCAGCCCGAAAAGGAGCTATACGAACCCAACCGAGCCGAACTGAATATATACTATATTAACCGACCCGGAGTCGATTTGCATTACTCATAAGATTCACGCGGTGAAGGGTTATTTTGTTATGAGATATTTTGTCTGAAGGATATTTTGTCGGGGGATGTTTTGTCGGGGGCTGAAATGTCGCGGAATCAATCTCATTTTGCATAGGGTTGAAAAAAGGCTCTTTCGCCTTGGACCTTATAGAACCACGGCGTGGTTCCCGCTTTAGAATTATCCAGAAAGTACTTACACGCTCTTTGTTTGGATTTTGTTTCCCAATCCTCTTGCCAAGAAGTCCGCAGGCGGCCCTGCCCCCTATTTGCTTTCAAAATCTGATTATTTTAAAATGATTTAAGGGGCCGTCCATAAATTAAGTCACACGAATTTCAAGATTTTTAGACCTCCCCTGTATTGTGACGTCACTATCTCTTTTATACCCTATAATTTAATAATTGTAGAATTTTTTTTATAAATTAAACTCAACTAAAAGAATTTAAAATATTTAATATTTAAGTTTAACTTTAATTTTATTCATATCATTTAACACATTACTACTATTTTTGAAATATAAATAAATTTAAAAAATATGTTTTAAAATTTTTAATTTGATATCTCAATGTTTAAGATCCCCGAGCCCTCTGCCACATTTTATAACAAATCTGAGATGCCCCTTCCCACTTAGTGTGTGACGTAATTTCCCCTAGGTAGAAAAATATAGTTTTTACCATAACTTTTTAGATATACAATGTAAATATTTATCTTTTCTTTTCTGTATATATAAAATTACATCTTTATTCACTATCTTTAGCTATATATATAGTGAGGTTTTAATGGCCCCCCCCCCCCCCCTGTACTCCCTGAGAAAATTCCCCCGGATGCCCATACCTCTTGTCATTCCTAAGGGGGTGTCCAACCTTTTGGCTTACATGGGCCGCATTAGAGGAAAAACAAATGCTTCGGGCCACATATAAAATATAGTAATTCTATTAATATTTCTCAATAAAAAAAAATAGTTATGCCTAATGTAGAATAATGTAATCCAGGTGCTATTGATGATATTACATTCCCGAGAGGGTGAATATAACTCTTCTTCCATGTATGAAAATCATGCAAAACCGCTCAGATTCAGTAATATAATAATAATTATATTCACAAAGAGAAACAAAGAGGTTGTCCTCTGCTTGATGCAAATAAACATACACACATATATATCGAGATGATATATCTGTATATATATTATTTATTTGTTTGAGACTATAGTTTCGAAGACTTGGTCTTCATCATCAGTCTTTCTTCAATTATAAATGTTTTTCATGGAGTCAATATCATATGGATATTGAAAACTTGGTGTTCTTTCGTCACTGCTGGAGGGCTAGGAACTAATAAAGACACTCTATTTGGGTTCACATTCAGATATATTTGAATGTGAACCCAAATAGAGTGTCCTTATTAGTTCCTAGCCCTCCAGCAGTGACGAAAGAACACCAAGTTTTCAATATCCATATGATATTGACTCCATGAAAAACATTTATAATTGAAGAAAGACTGATGATGAAGACCAAGTCTTCGAAACTATAGTCTCAAACAAATAAATAATATATATACAGATATATCATCTCGATTTATATGTGTGTATGTTTATTTGAATCAAGCAGAGGACAACCTCTTTGTTTCTCTTTGTGAATCAACAACTCTGCTACTCTCGGCAAAACAAAAACTTTTCAATTAAATAATTATATTGATTTTTATTCAAATTAGTTTTTATATTAAGATTTAAATTGCATTTACTCGTATACATTTTACAATGCTCGATTAGTAGATAAGTAGAGAAAGCAATCGTATATAATACATATCTTAAAAGAGAATTTCTTTTAATACCCTTATTTAGTTAGAGTTTATAATAAAGGAATTGGAATAGATTTAATTGTATATTCCGAGAGGTTCGAAAACAAGCTCAGACTCGTTCTTATACAAGCTCCTACATGTTTGCTCGAATTAGAAAAAATCTTTCAATTCGATTCTTCTAGGATTTCCCTTTTAACTATTAGGTGTTTGTACAATAACTAGTACTCTCTATTGTAGGGTCCAAAGTTCCCTTTCCACCATGCCCCCTTGAGTCCATGCGACTTGAATTTTGAGCCCAGTCAGGCCAAAATCAACCCTTTCCACCAAGGACTCGCGCGTTAAGGACTCTCCAGTAATTCTGCGCGCTCCCACGCGTCTTCCAGGTGAGATTATTTTCCATTTTTTTTTTTGAATTTTCTTTATTCTACCCATTCTTTATTTATATATTTATTTCACAATTCAAAAAATAAATTATCTCAATATTAATATTTCGATTTCTACTACTTTTTCAAAAACAATAGCTTGTATTGTAAACCAATCTTAACCTTTTTAAGCTGCAACCCAAATTTGAGAAATTCTATATTTCCATTTGTCCGTTTTGATGAGAGTTTCTCTACAAATATCTGCAATCTAGATAGTTTGAGTTTGAACTTTCTGTATATTTCGATAAACAACTCAACTAATAAAGGAAGTGTCCAATCTTTTGGCTTACACGGGCCGCATTTGATGAAAAAACAAATGCTTCGGGCCGCATATAAATATATTAATTCTATTGATATTTCTCAATAAAAAATAATAGTTATAATGTAGAATAATATAATTCACCATGGCAGAAGCGGAAATGTCATAGCACAATAATCTATGAGTTCTTTTCCTTCAGAATATTGTTTTTTAAATCATTTAGCACTTCAAAAGTTTTAATTACTGAAATAATAAATATTTTAGAAAATGTAAATATGAGATGAATGGTTCTTAAATATTCGAATATTTTTTTACTTGAAAGCTGAGCTTATAACTTTGCTTTTAGTGAATTTTATTCTTGAAAAAATCATCACGTACCTACTATTTATATAATATATAAATTCATATTTCCAAAAAGTGAATAAGTATTGTGAAGCCAGGAGTATTTGTTTCTAGTTAGATAATTTTTATAAAATTTTAATAGGATAGGAATTTTAATAAAGAGGCATTATTAAATTTTTCTTTCAGTTCAATCTCTGATTGAAAATACATTCAATCAGAAAGTTTGAAGGTAAATATTTAGGTATATTTAACAAAAATGGAGTCAAAATATTTCACAATTGCGGTTATTTTTTCCAAAATCTTGATATATTTTTTCACATTAAAACATGAAAATCTGGCCATTTATTCATCGAAAACTTTTACCATGATTTTCCAATTTCTTCTTAGCGGGTGGACATCCAAGCTCTAATTTAAAGTAGGAATAGCATACAAAAATAGATTTCTGTTCTATTGAAATTAATAGAGAATTGCGAAAGAGAGAGGTCATACCATCCTTGTTAAGGTTTTGACCAGGTTTCCTTAACAACTTATGGCAAATGTCGGGATGGCTAATGCGTCGTTTGCTCCTGGTATCGGGTTTTTGCGCGGAATTATTTAAATTACGTTTTGTCTTTTGATGGAAATCTATGATCATGTTATTTGTTAATGAGCATAAATTTCTATTTTTTTTCTTGTTTGTTAATTGTTAATTTCTTTTAATTGATTTATATTTATGTTTATTAATTTCTGTAGTTAATTTTGTATTGATGTTTTATTGACCTAGCCACCGCGGACTTGTGCCTCTAAGCAGGTCGAGTAATAAAGATTTATTTATTTATTTAAAGACAGATTATTATAATATCGTTCCATACGTATATTTTCTATCGTGTATTTTATTTTATTTATCCTTGTCAAAGTAAAACGAAAGTAAAAAATAAATAAATAAGCATTAGAATTAGATATAGTTGACAATTTCTCTCTATCTAATTAAATTTGAGAAAAAAAAAGAAATTGTTAATTCTTTTTTTGTGTATCTCTAATCAGGCGGGTTCAACGTTCCCTGTCGTCTCAATTGAAAATATATAATTATTATCTTGAGCGTTTGATGCGATAATTAAAACGAGAATCATCTCTCTCTAAGTGTATGGTATATCCTCTACTTCCACTTTCGCCGGCACTTTGACAAGAGCAGCTCTTCCGCCTCTGACCTCTTGGGAGTCAGGCTGCGTCTTCTGCCAAATCACGTGCAGCCAACCAGTTGAGACTCCTCACCTAGGAGGTCTTGGTCAATGGTTAAAGAAAGAAAACAACCGCTTGAGAAAAGAAAGTGATTATTATTTATTTCATTCTTCTCTTACATTTTTCTAAGTATTTGAATAAAATTAAGTTTTTTTCGAGAGTAGTAGAGTTAATTTAGTTTATCGAGAGTAGTAGAGTTGTTGATTCATATAAGAAATCAATGAGGTTATCCTCTGCTTGATTCAAATAAACATATACATTTATATAATAAATGAATATCATTGATTTCTCTTTATGAATCAACAACTATGCTACTCTCAGAAAACTAAATCTTTTCCAATTAACTCTGCTACTCTCGGTAAATAACACTTAATTTTATTCAAATAGCTGTAAGAAAAATGTAAGATGAGAAGAATGAATAAATAATCTCTTCCTTTTCTCAGGTGGTTGTTTTATTTCTTTCGAGCGAATGGTTTATGTGGGTGCCAACTAAACGAATTTTCTATATTCATTCGGTAATTAACCCCATGAGATGCATCAAGCAGAGGACAACCTCCTTGTTCCTTTTTTGTTAAGGCAGTTGTTCCGCCAAATGGGTTTTCTTAGGATATTTTTGAAATTTAGACAGATTAATATTTAAATACTTCTGCATCAAGATTGGTGGCAAAACGAAATTTATGTCATTTACTCCACTTCACTAACTCCACTTTACATGACAAAGGGCTTAACCCGCCCACTTATACCCCCCAAACCAACCTCATGGGCAAAATAATTTTCAGGCCTCAAATAATCATAAAAGCCATTAATAAATTAAATTCCAAATCCGCCGCTGGCCCGGATAACATCCCACCAATTCTCATTAAAAAATGCGCCCCTGAACTTGCCCCTATCTTATCCAAGCTATTCCAACTCTCTTACGAGTCGGGCATATTCCCCAAAAGCTGGAAAATAGCCAGAGTCACACCTATTCCTAAAAAAGGAGACACATCACAAATCTCTAATTACAGGCCTATCTCGATCACCTCTGTTCTTTCCAAATTAATGGAATTAGTCATAAACCAACACGTCCTTCATCACTTAGAAAACAATAAATTAATTCACGATAGACAATATGAATTCAGACAAAATCGTTCCACAGGCGACATCTTAACTTATGTCACCCACACCTTGAACAATACTCTAGAGGCCGGAAAAGAAACCCTCGCTGTAGCCCTTGATATCTCCAAAGCTTTTGACCAGGTTTGGCACAAAAATCTTCTTGCCAAACTTGCCAGCCTTTGGATTCACACCAACACTTCGCAAATGGATAGAAAGCTTTCTGACAAACCGAAGTATAAAAGTTGTGGTGGATGGAACATCATCTGATTCGTTCTCCACAAACTCTGGTGTTCCCCAAGGCTCTGTAATCTCCTCCACACTCTTCCTTATTTATATATTATTATCATTTCCGTCCATAATTTAATTTATAATTTGAAAGTTTATATTGGGAAAATAATATTTTATATAAAATAATAATTATTTATATAAACGACCTTATTGATCAAACGTCAAACCCCACTCATTGTTACGCCGACGATAGCACTCTACACGGCAAACCCTCTCTCCCGAATAATCGAATCAATATTGCCTCCTCAATTACTCTCGACCTAGACAAACTGAATAAATGGGGCTCTCAAAATTTAGTTAACTTTAATTCAAATAAGACTCAATGTTGTCTAATTTCTAGGCGCGAAAATAGAGATTTCCCTGATATTCACTTCGATTCGAATACCCTGAAAATGTGTGACAGCCTATCCATGTTGGGCGTCTCTGTCGCATCTGACCTGTCTTGGAATGAACACATCTCCTCTGTGGCGAAATCTGCAGCAAGGAAGATTGGCTTCTTATTCAGGTCCAAGCGATTTTACAAACCCCCACAACTTCTCACCATCTACAAGGCCCAAATCCGCCCCTGTCTCGAATACGGCTCTCATCTGTGGAGAGGAGCCTCAAAATATTCTCTTGCTACCCTTGATGAAATTCAGAAACGAGCCGTCAGGCTAATTGACGATTCTACCCTCACCGACTCCCTCGACTCGCTGGCTCATCGAAGAGATGTCTCTGCCCTTTCCCTTTTCTATAGATACTATCACGGCAGGTGCTCTGATGAGATAAAATCAATAATTCCCCCCAAAGCATGCTTTGCACGCAGCACACGTTTTGCCGACTCCCAACACTCTTTCGCGGTCAAATTGGAAAAGTGCCGGACCACTTCATTCGCGAATACATATATCCCCATGACTTCAAGGAACTGGAACTCTCTCCCAGCCTCTATCTTTCCCAGCACCTATGATCTTCAAACCTTCAAAACCAGGGTGCATAGACACCTACGTCTACACCCTCTCACTTAATCAACTTTCCCTTCTCTTCGGTAATGCAAGGGTCTTTCGAGATCCATAGGGGCTAGCATCTTTACTGGTGCACCCCTTCTTGCATTCGATTGCAATAAAAAAAAATATATAAAATATTCAATCTCTTACAATGGTGCCAGATTTGTCAAACGAGCACGGGATTGGCTAGAATCGGTACATAAACAGCAAAAAGTTTTGGACTTATGAATTATGAATTCTTATTGTCTGTTCTATATACTCTAGCATTAACTCTTTGCTAGTATTATCGCGAAACAACTGCCTTAAGGGAGAATGGTGTGGGTTCTTGGTGAAACATTTTAAATAAAGTAAAGAAAATGTTGAAAATATTTTTAGAAACTTTTTAAAATTTAAAATATATAATACTAGGTAGGTTTCACATAAATAAAACATCAGAGATTTGTTTACCACGACTCGAGTGAAAGCATCTGATCTTTTATTTATGTGAAACCTACCTAGTATTTTATATTTTAAATTTTAAAAAGTTTCTAAAAAAAATTTCAAAATTTTCTTTACTTTACTCCTTGTTTCTTTTTATGATGCTTAATAAAGTCTGATGATGAAGGTTAAAACTTCAAAACTATAGTCTCAAACAAATAGATTATATCATTATTATATACAGTATATATAGAGACATATTTATATTTGGTATATAGGTTCGAAGGGTGAACCTCGATTGGAATTAAGTGTACACGTCTTTGGAATTATGTGGAATTATTTTAGTATTTAAAGTACTGGAATTTTTTGGAAATATTTGGAAATGAAAGTGAAAGTGGAAGTAGGTGTACACGATATAAGGTCACGGTTCACCTCTCGTGTAGGTATATGTTTATATGCATCTAGCAGAGAATATCCACATTGATTTCTCTTTATTCTTGAGCTATCGTGAAATACATAAAAAAATCACGCCTCTAAATTTATTGAAAAGCCCAAGGGAACGAAGTGAAGCGGGATGGAGCGATAGCAGGATTTATTCGATATGGGTATCATCCTAGCTATGGTAATTAGTAAAAGATGACTATGAGAAATTATTTTAGAAAAACTAATTGAATATAGTGAAGTAATGGATCTAGTAAAGTTGACTTTCCATTACTAAGCAAGTCTCATATTTGCTACAAATTTTTTCTTTTTCAAAAAATTTAGAAACTAAAAAAAATCAGGTAAACAACCTTTAGTTTATTTTTTGAGGAATTAGAAAATATATAAATATTTTTATATTTTTAATTACCATATTCTTAGCGAGTAGCGTGATTCATGAGATTGGAAAGCTGAAACAAGTGAAAAAGAATTTAAATAAAAATTGGCCGTCAATACGGATGATTTTTCATTACAGTCTGCATAATTATAAAAAGAGTCAAGCAGAAAAAGCTTTGGAATTCCGTTGAAGGAACTTGGGCAAAATTAAAGTAGGCTTACTGTTTACCAAAAACTTTGCTTTTTGAGCTGTGGATAAAAGCTAAGTTCTGCTCCTTGACTATGTTAAAGAGCCGTGGCATCTTGATCGTGCGAAGGTAGCATAATCAATAGTTTTTTAATTGATAACTGGACCAGAATGAATCAAGGAATCCCTGATGCGATATGTTTTTCGTGAAAATGTCTTTTTAAAATGATCACAGCTATATGGTTTCTTATTAGAATGCGCTTCCAGACATTGATTACTCTGTTTTATTTATTTATTTATTTTACATAATATCATATCAACTGCTAAGGTCATTAGTGCCTCCGAGTTCTTGACTCTTTTTTCTCTCTTCAATTCCATCTTCATTATCTTCACTCTTCTATATCTAAAGAAATGAAGAAAAACAGAGAAACAAACAACAAAAATCAATATAGTAAACACACAACATACAAATAATATTAAATTTATAACAGAAAAGCAAAACCTCCGACAAATCATATTCCATATACAAAACTCATAAGAAATTTCTACGGAGCAATAATACAAAAATAAGTCAAAAAACTGTAATATTAAATTTGCGAGAAAACCCTTGTTACTTATAAAAATTGAAATAGATTGTTGAATTCTTCGGGACCTACCAAAATATTCTTCAAATTGGCCTAAATTTTAAATCTATCTCTCAGGGTATTATATAAAGGTCACTCAATCAAAAGATGGTGTACATTCATTCTCTTATTACAAGAAATGCAGTAAGGGATTGTTTGTTAAAAAGATTTTGATGAGGTTAAATTAGGTTGGAGTTTGTGGTGTTTCACAAGGAGAAAAAAATTATATTGATGAGAGAAGATATAGCAATGGCCTTAGTCTATTTAAAATAATTTGTTGTTTTCTTGGTAGAGCCATCAGATTATATTTAGTTATTGTAGGTAACGTTTTCTTTAGATGATTATATTTTCAATTGTGAGCCAATAACCTTTCCACTTAATAAATATACATCCATTTATGTAATTTTAAAACCTCCGACAAATCATATTCCATATACAAAACTCATAAGAAATGTATACAGAGCAATAATACATATAATAAGAAATTCAAACCAAAACAAATAATCACAGAAAAATAAGTCGAAAAACTGTAATATTAAATAAGCGAGAAAACCCTTGTTAGTTTTAAAAATTGAAATAGATTGTTGAATTCTTTGGGATCTACCAAAATATTCTTCAAATTGCCCTGAATTTTAAATCTATCTCTCAGGGTATTATATAAAGGACACTCAATCAAAAGATGGTGTACATTCATTCTCTTATTACAAGAATTGTAGTATTGCGGGGATTGTTTGTTGAAAAGATACAATGCGCTATCCTTAATCTAATTGTTTTCTTGGTAGAGGTATCAGATTATATTTAGTTATTGTATGTAACGTTTTCTTTAGATGATTATATTTTCAATTTTGAGCCAGTCACTCTTTCCACTTATTAAATATACATCCATTTATGTAATTTTTTAGGTCAAAATGATAGTGACTATGAATAGCCAATTTTGATTTTTTTTTTTTTTTTTTTAATGCAATCGTATGCAAGAAGGGGTGCACCAGTAAAGATGTAGCCCCTATGGATCTCGAAAGACCCTTGCATTACCGAAGAGAAGGGAAAGTTGATTAAGTGAGAGGGTGTAGACGTGGGTGTCTATGCACCCTGGTTTTGAAGGTTTGAAGATCATAGGTGCTGGGAAAGATAGAGGCTGGGAAAGATAGAGCTGGGAGGAGTTCCAGTTCCTTGAAGTCATGGGGATATATGTATTCGCGAATGAAGTGGTCCGGCACTTTTCTCAATTTGACCGCGAAAGAGTGTTGGGAGTCGGCAAAACGTGTGCTGCGTGCAAGAAGCATGCTTTGGGGGGAGTTATTGATTTTATCTCATCAGAGCACCTGCCGTGATAGTATCTATAGAAAAGGGAAAGGGCGGAGACATCTCTTCGATGAGCCAGCAAGTCGAGGGAGTCGGTGAGGGTAGAATCGTCAATTAGCCTGACGGCTCGTTTCTGAATTGCATCAAGGGTAGCAAGAGAATATTTTGAGGCTCCTCTCCACAGATGAGAGCCGTATTCGAGACAGGGGCGGATTTGGGCCTTGTAGATGGTGAGAAGTTGTGGGGGTTTGTAAAATCGCTTGGACCTGAATAAGAAGCCAATCTTCCTTGCTGCAGATTTCGCCACAGAGGAGATGTGTTCATTCCAAGACAGGTCAGATGCGACAGAGACGCCCAACATGGATAGGCTGTCACACATTTTCAGGGTATTCGAATCGAAGTGAATATCGGGGAAATCTCTATTTTCGCGCCTAGAAATTAGACAACATTGAGTCTTATTTGAATTAAAGTTAACTAAATTTTGAGAGCCCCATTTATTCAGTTTGTCTAGGTCGAGAGTAATTGAGGAGGCAATATTGATTCGATTATTCGGGAGAGGGTTTGCCGTGTAGAGTGCTATCGTCGGCGTAACAATGAGTGGGGTTTGCCGTTTGATCAATAAGGTCGTTTATATAAATAAGGAAGAGTGTGGAGGAGATTACAGAGCCTTGGGGAACCTCAGAGTTTGTGGAGAACGATTCAGATGATGTTCCATCCACCACAACTTTTATACTACGGTTTGTCAGAAAGCTTTCTATCCATTTGCGAAGTGCGAAGTTGTTTTTAAACGATTTTGAACATAAAAGACATTTGAAAAATTTCTTCCTCTGGAAAGTCATAGCAATGTGACGTTCCAATTGGAACAGAAGTTCTTCGGGATGGCGTTGTTCGTTCTTGCATATGAGACTCAAATTTAAATAATTTTAGGAATCCACACAAACATTCTTCACAGAAATAATCTTCAGTAGTTTCGTTCTTTGTTTGATTACTTGTATCTAAAACAAAATAAAATGTAAGTATAATATTAACGTTATACTTATTTTAGAAGAAATTTAAAATAGACATATGTATGAAAAAAAGGATAATTGAAAAATTCATTTATAGTTTGCATTTGCTATGCTTTCTAAAATCATTAAACAATATTTTTAGATTTAAGACGTGTGCTAAATTGTATTTATGATTTAATCATTAGAAATTAATAAAGAAAAAATCTGATAAAATTTAATTCCTTGAATGTCCTAATAGTGGCCGAGATAAAAGGATTAAGGAGAAAGCATATTTTCATCTAAATTGGAATTAGAGAAAAGTTGTAAAATAATGGTTACAACTTTAATTAATAAATAATTAAACTTACCATCATAAAATGTATTTATTCTCAATCGTAATTTCATTTTTAAAATGAAGTATAATTTCATATGAATGCATTTCTTTAGATGTTTGGTAAGGAATTCTTCAACTAAAATGAACAATGTGGGACAATATCCGCACAGGAAATGTAGCCCTGAAAATGATAATATTTTAATATTTAGTTAGATATACATTTTAAGGAGCTCTAAACTAGAGAACTAGAATTGAGCCGTAACAGTGTTGCCTGAGGTACAGGGATGCAGTGCCGGCTTCACCCGGGGGCTATTGGGGTCTATAGCCCCCGGTGGTAAATACGTAAAGGGCGCAAAGGCGGTAAACATTCTTATTTTTATTTTATTTTTTATTTTTTGAATAAAAATTTCATATGAAGAATGAAGTATATATATTTGATATATGGGTAACTCTAGGGTCTGACCTTTCATGGAATGATCATATCTCAACCACTGCTAAAGCTGCAGTGCGCAAGCTTGGTCTCCTATTTAACATAGGTCTAGACGCTATTATACTCCCAGTCAACTTCTTACACTGTATAAGACTCAAATTCGTTCCTGTCTCGAATATGGCTCTCATCTGTGGAGGGGTGCCTCCAAGTATTCTCTTACTACACTGGATGCGATTCAGAAGGGAGCAATTAAATTAATAGGAGACCCGGCTCTAACCAACTCACTCGACTCCCTGGCTCACCAAAGAACCGTTTCTGCCCTTTCCCTGTACTACAGATATTATCATGGTGTCTGTTCAGTCGAGCTGAAATCAATTATCCCCCCTAAAGTCCTCTTTACGAGAAACACGCGGTTTCCGAACGCTCTGCACCCTTCGCTGTCGATTTGGATAAAAATCGAACAAGTGCTTTCGCCAACTCTTTTATCCCTATGACCTCCAGAGACTGGAACTCACTTCCAACCACCATCTTCCCCGATACTTATAACCTTCAGCTGTTTAAGACCCGCATCCACAGATAGCATCCACAGATAGCAGGAGAGCCGATTAAAGTTTCATCTTTTACCTTTCTTTGATATCCGTTGCCTGCCTTATCCGATTGTTGAAATTTTGCACAAATCCTCACAATCATAGAACTCACCTATAGATTTCCAAAGGTTTTTTCCCCTTTCTATACTAATATTATTTTTTATGACTTATTTATGGGCAAAACTCCAAGATGTTCCTTTCTTGTACCGAAATATTTCAGATTTTTTTAAAGACGGTGGGTTTCTATTGTGCAATTAGTGGATTATTGTGTGATAAACCAAGTTCATATTTTGTTTATTGGGCCTCCGAGGAGTAAGTAACTTTTTTCTATCATTCTCTAGTGGAAAACTGAACTATTATGACAATGGCTCTTTTTTGAAGAGAATAATCTACTGGGAAATAAGTTAATTTACCGTTCAAAATTCTAGAGCCATTATCATAATAGTTCAGTTTTGCACTAGAGAATGACAGGAAAAAAGTTACTTACTGTTGGTTTATCACACAATAATCCACTATTGCACAATAGAAACGCACCGTCTTCCATGGGTCACAAATCCAAAAAAGCTCACTTACCCGCGCTCTCTCTAGGGGTGATCCACTAAGGGCCGGTTGTATGTCGCAAAGTAAATGCTTTTTACAACTAACAAAGGGTAGATGGTAAATGGAGGGACTGGGATGGCCAATCAGATGACAGGCACTTTCAGTTAGTTGTAAAAAACATTTACTTTGCGACATATTCAACCGTCCTAAGTTGTTTAAAAAACGGTCTTGCACAGAGATAGTAGAGGCAATTTGAAGATAATTCGTGAAAAAAACTCAAAATCGCATTTTTTGAGTTAGACCAGTCTTGTTCTGGAGTAGCGATTTGGTTCGAGAAATGAGTTTAAATCTTTTTATTTCCTTTTTTTTCCTTTTCTACTTTTCATAAACGTAGCATTTATGGAAGTTTGGGACAATTTTTCGAAGCAACATTTTGAAACTAATTTGCCACGGATGCTGTACTTAAGGAGGGATTACTTGCCAAGCTAATATTAATGATTGATAACATATCAAACCTAAAATCTCTGAAAAATATTAAAACAAAATTATAAAAATCATCAGTTCTAATAATCGGTAGAAAAATATTCATATGCTAGTAACTATAATAATTTGGGACGGAGGGAATATAATATTTCTTTCAAATTTCTGTATTAAACGACATTTTCAAATGTTTTCTGTATTGATGTAATGTGTGTAATTAAATTTAAAAGCGAGAAAGTCGTGTCATTTATATTTCTTTTTCGTGTCAAATAAAACAATCAGAACCATATAACGTGATGGCTTGGTACAAAAAAGAAGAAAGAATACTTTCTTTGGGAGGTTCAATTGAGAAAGTTGTTATCAGCTGTCTGTCTGTCTGTCTGTCACCCATTTGGTGTGCTATAATTAAATAACATGCGATTGACAAGTCAAAAGAAGAGTTCCCACAGTAGTTGGTCGGCTTTTAAATATTATGCGATTGCTTAATACGTGAGAAATTGAAATATAGACGACTCTATAAAGAGGCAGAGATTATTCGAATGGCAAAGAATTAATTGAAAAGATTGTAAAGAGAAATGAAAAGACCTTTTCAAATCTTTATAAGATATTGAATTTAACATAAAATATTAAAATGTTTTGATCCCTTAAAGTTTAAAGATTTTTAGTAATTAAAAAACAAAATTTGTTTAAATTTTTTCCCCAAGCTCATCAAATAAATAAATATATTACTTAAAAGAGAATAAAGTATAAAATTTACATATTAAATACAAAGTTTATGACCTACTATCGGAGGTACAAAATTTTTTAGAGATAGGGCCACATGTGATCATTGAAAACTATGGGCCATATATAACATTTTATACGGAAATTATATTATGTAATATAGTGAATATTTGAGAATTAATTCTGTAATAACGGGGATGAAAAAGTTTCAAGAGGCAGAGTTTGGTCCGCGAGCCCTAGTTTGGGGACCCTATTGTTCTTTGTTTCTCTTGGAAAATAGCGTATATTCTAGCCGGATAAAAAATTGGTCTACTTTTTTAACATTATAGTTTCAATAACTTTTGAGAAAATATTTTCTTTTTTCTTTTTTCATTACAAAAAAGTGTGATTTAGAGTGTTAAGAAAGTTTTAAGCTCTATTGGCGAAATATTAATATATATTTTTTTTATCTATTTTATAGTTATAAAACAGTTCCCTGACATAGTGACAGATAAAGCACAGACCAAAGCTGCTGGACCTAAAAGGGCTGACATTTTGATAGTCTATTTTTATAATGACATGGATAACAGGTAAGAAGTTTTTTTTGAAATTCGAACCCTAAAGGGGAGAAAGGGTCCCAAAATGTGTTTCCGGAGTTTTTCAAGATCTCTTAAACCAGAAAAAATATCGATATGATTTTAACTTAGAAAAGGTATAATTCACCTTTAAAAAACAAAAAAAAAGATTTTGAGTATTTTGCCCCTGAAAGAGAGATATAGTCATTTTGTGGGCTATATTTTTGAAATTTTTAAAGTGTTTTCTCTATCTCCTGGGGTTTTTAAGGTTTAGTATTCAATTTTTTGAAATATCTCGGAAGAGTTTTTTCATTTTTTTCAAAATTTGACCGCTGACCCGAAAATGGGAGATTTTTTATTTTGGGAACTTAAACACAAGCGAGGGAGAGAGAGGATTGGTATTTTGATACAATAATTGAATAACTAAGCAAATGTCTTAATTTTTAAGTAGATTATAATATTGTTTTTGAGTTGAAATTTAGTTTTAAAGTGAAAATAAATTGTTTTTTTATTTTTTAACTTTTTATTTCTTATTTCATCTGTTAGAGATCACCTCTTTCTTAATTAATCATAGCTGGAAGGGGCGGATCTATTTATGGGATTTTTGGGCTGCATCCAGGGCCCCCAACCTCCATTGAAGACAATTTCGCTGTAATTTGGTCAATTTTAAACTTTGAAAGCCGAGAGGATCCACTTTGAAGAAATGTTATTAAATAAATATAATATCTTATTGTCCTAATTATTTTCCTATACTGTACACATCATTACAGAAAACAGTTTTTGACAAAATGGGAATTAGCTTCATTAAATAAGTAGGCCCCCAAGTAGTGTTAGCCCAGGGCCCCACAAATTCTCGGGCCGTCCCTGATTGCTGGGATCAAAAACGAGTATTTGAAGAGATGAGAGTTGGACCGTTTTAATGCGAAATACACATTTGTAGATGCTTAATGAGAAACAGCCTAAGTCGATTTGTGAATAAATTAAAGATGACGACTTTTCGAAATGGCCGATTCTAATGTTTCTTTTTCTAGTATTTATTTCATTGATACTTGTAAAAGGTGTGAGTGGATATGGAATCAATGGAATGATATGTTAACGTTTACAAGAATTCTTGCTATTAGGGTTTATTGATTAAATAAGTAAATGAGTAGCGTAGCAACGCACCCACGCACCTCCACCCCTGAAAATTTTTATTATAAAAGATTTGGCCTCGTTTTGTCAAAGTATATTTCTAGAAAGAAAAAATACTGATGCATTGATATCGCGTCATTGTCTAACCAGAGCATTCCGAATGGGAAAATTCACCCGCTAGCGCACCCACCCACCGTGGAGTAAGCCTCTCCGATTTCACCAGGTTGACTCATAACAGTCATAACTCAGTGAGATGCCTAAATAGCTGATAGCTTTTCTAATAATTATTTATTTATTACACTCGATTTCTAGCTCATCTGTTTGAGATATGTAAGTATCATAAAGGGAAATTAATGAGGGCGTCCTCTGCTTGATGCAAATAAACATACTATATGTATCAACTATAAATATCTATATATTAGGGTGGTCCTTATTTTGGGTATTTTTTATGCCGTCCCATGCTCATATGGTTGGAAATAAATAAAAAAAATATTCTCCAAGTTTCAAGTCTCTACCTCAATTTTAACCTGTGCCCCAAAGCGATGTAATTTTCCCCATCTAAATAACATGGGGTGTTGAAGGAGACAATAAAAGAGTGTGTCTTCTGCTGGAATTATAAATTTTATTTATTTATAACGAGACTATAGTTTCGAGGGATTTGCCCTCTTCATCAGTCTATTACAATGGAACCTTTCATTCATAAATTAATTCCTGTGAATTCATTGTAATAGACTGATGAAGAGGGCAAAGCCCTCGAAACTATAGTCTCGTTATAAATAAATAAAATTTATAATTCCAGCAGAAGACACACTCTTTCATAGTCTCCTTCAATATATAAAAATTCTGCTACTCTCGGCAAAAAAACTTTCAATTTAAGATGGGGTGTTTGGCATTGAACGATCATTTTTTTATTCCGGCCAAAGTAATGTTTCAAAAATTGAAACTCTGTAGACTTTATCCTTATAATAGTAGCTATCCTTTAGAATTTTTAAAGATTTTTATCTATTATAATTTTGGAGTTACAGCTAGATAAAATACTGATATATATTAGAGTTAGAAAGATATAGACTCCAAAATTTTAAAAGCTAAAAATCTGTAAAAATTCTTATGGATAACTACTATTATAAGGATAAAGTCTACAGAGTTTCAAATTTTTTCAACAATTACTTTGACCGGAATAAAAAATTGATCGTTCAATGGCAAAAACACTATGTTATTTAGATGGGAAACTCACATCCGGTGTGCGGCAAGAGGTAAAATTGAGATAGAGACTTGAAAATTGGGGGATATTTTTTTATTTATTTCGAATCTAATGAGCTCTTGTCCGTGTAAAAATTCGAAAATACCCAAAATAAGGACCACTCTAGTAATTTTTTTTTTTATTATTTGAAGAGAATTTTTACAATCAGTCAATAAAATTTTGACTATAAGTAAAATTTATAAAATTTATACATTCACGCAACACAATTATATCCCATTCACACACTTGAGAGGTTATTCTTCCAGTGAAGGATCCCTCAATTAAATTTATTAGTCCAGCTGTATGTGGCAGAACGTTCTTCCATGTCCAAAATGTGGTATTTTTTAAGTCTCCTTAGAGTTAAACTGTTGTCCAAAAGAGTGATGGCTGATGAATTCGAATGATTTTCCAATTTTTTGATATGTTTTTTATACTGATCAAGGATGACTTTTCTGACCGATGGAACGATAAGGTCGTTGTGTATGCTAGCATTGGTGACATACCATGGAGCGTTGACGATATTTCTTAGTATTTTGGATTGAGTCCTCTGTATTATATATTAAATGTATTATCTAGTAAATAAAGTATAATTTATTTGTTCGAATCTATAGTTTCGAAAGTAAGACCTTCATCATCTGTGTTTTTAATTAGGCATATTTTATGTGTTATTTCTCATCGAGTCAATTACCCGATTATAGAAAATTCGTTTTTTTGTTATAGCAAACTAGCCAGATAAACGATTAGCTTGCTAAACAATAAAAATAATTTTTTATATCCAATCAGGTAATTGACCACATGATAAAATATTTCTAATTAAAAAGCTGATGATGAAGCTCACAACTCCGAAATAGTTTCAAACAAATAAATTATATACAATATACATATTTATATTTGGTATATACCGAGGGGTGAACCGCGACCTAAAACCCTGTACATCTAGTTCCACTTCCACTTTCATTTCCAAGTAGAAGACAATAGAATAGAATAGATTATTTAATGAATTCCAAAGTAATTCCAAATAATTCCAAAGACGGTGTACACCTAATTCCAATTGCGGTTCACCCCTCGGTCTATACTATATATGTACCTATATGTTTATATGCTCAAGCAGAAGACAACCTCAATGATTTCTCTATATGAATCAACAACTCTGGAACTCTGGGCAAAACAAAATCTTTCTAATTAAATAGGGAATTGTATGCTAGGGAGAGTGTTTGGAAAAGGTTTTCTGTTAGGCTGTTGCAATCTTGATCTTGATTCAATTTTAATTTATTTAATACAATTAATGATATAAAGAAACAAAAGCTTTTCGTTAGTTTGTATGATTTAATGTTAAGAAATTCAATAAAATTTTATTCTTTTACAATATATAAATATTCATTCATAATTATTATTTGTATATACATTCTTCTTTTTCAATCTACTTGAGAGTAAATTCTAGATTTTTTAGTTTTAATTATTTATAAAAAATAATTTAGCAATAATAATAATAATAATCTATAATAATATTAAGACTTTCTTTATATTTACTTATAAATATATAATGATTTAACTTAATATATTTCTATAATCTGGAACCGTACCACGTACCAATAAGTTTTGATTGATTCGGGAAAAAATATAATAGCCAATTTAGGGGAATAACAAACAATTTATGGCAATTTTGGGACCTTCTCTATTGCCTTCCCGTGGCATCTTTTTTTTGTTATTATACCGATATATATAGGTACATATTTATCTTAAAATTAAATTTTTTACTAGAATGTAGTCCAACTTCATTGAACCTTTTAAACAATGAAGAACGAGGGAAGATCCTTCAGAACGTTGGTTTTTAAGAGATTGAAAATGAGGTTTCAATATTTTTTAGGAGGGATTTGTTATTTTTATTATCCTAGGGCTGTCGCTCCATCAAATCTTTATTAAAAATAATTCTATTTAGAATTATGTTCAAATCCTTCTTTTTTAAATAAATATAATGGCTGGTTGATTTGAGCAAAGATCATTATATTCGTGTGGAGCAATTTCTGACTCCGAAATAATTTCCCGTCCAATTGCACCTACAAAAATGATAGGTTTTATCAAGTTTTCTCCAAGAATCAATCAAAACTAAACTCCAATTAAAAATAAAATACTATGGAAAATTAAAAAATACTGATCAAAGAAATTGGAAACAATTCAAGTAATTATTTCTATTATTCTCATCTAAATATGAATATGTACAATTTCAAAGAAAGGCGCATAAAATTGCATTTTCTTCAATAACTTGTTGAATTTTTCATTTTACTTTTTAATTTAGAGGTTTATATTAATTTAATCCTAAATGATATTTATTAAAAGTAACCAACAGAGAAATGATTTTTTTTTGTTATTAGATCTCTTTTTTAATTAATTTTGTTTTTATACATTTTGATATTTGTATATTAAAAATTGTATAGGTAGTTCTTACTCTAAACTCTACTCTGTTCATAAAAATGTATAAAACCTTTGCTCTTAACCAAAAGTTTCATCGTTATTTATTTTCTGATACTAAATTTCAATTTACTTTGGAGTAAAAGTCTCAATTAATAATGTTGGCTACCCCATTTTAAATAATAATGATAAAAGTATTAGAAAAAATAAATTGAAAATTTTTTGGCATGGTATCTCAATTTGGCAACAAACATCTACTGTAAATTATTTAATTTGTAATATTAAAAAATAAATAAATTATTTTCTAAAAATACAGAAAATTGTTCATTTCTCTAATTCTGAAATAGAGAAAGTTATTAGTTTTAATAAAAATTTAATAGAAAATTCGTAAAGAATTAGGATTAATTTAAAAAAATTTTAATTTAAAAGAATTTAAATTTTTTAGAAGTTCAGAATTTTAAATATCTGTATACTGAGAATGAACAGAGAAGACATGGCATCTCCTAAAAGTAAACATTATTCAACCAAAATAAATAATTAAATAACTCTTAAATTTGCCTTCTTCTACACAATCTTTTAAAAAGTGTTTTTATTTGAAGTTAAAGCTGTTTTGATCAAATTAATAAAAGGTTTTTTCAAGTTTAAACACTCATAAGGAAAATGGAAAATAAAATAGGGCTTATTGTGCAGACTAGAAAATGATTGGTACTTTTATAGCATGAGATCTTTTTGAAAAACATTAAATGTGTCAAAGTCACAGTTAGATCATTTTCATTATTTACAGATCCTGAAATCAACTCAGAAAATGTCCCAATGCAATTGCTTAATTCTTAATTAAAATTTGACATTAATTTGTAAAATCGAAAAAACCATTTATCAATTTGAATAACTAATTCGTAACTGCAATAAATAAATAAACGTGATTAATATTAATAATGATAATAATGATGGTTAATTAATGAATGGTTTTTTCGAAATTAAATTTGGAAAAAGACGAAAAAATTATTGTGTAAAGGCCAGAAATCGATTTACGACATTTATTGCAAGAGTTATTAAAATAAAATTAGAAATAAACTACTAGGTAGGTTTTTAGTGTGAACCTACCGAGTAGTTTATTTTGTTTGTTTTTTTTTACTTAGAGAAAGCGTGGTGTAGGTTTTAGGTGAAACATGATATTAATTAATAAAGTAAATGGTGTGTAGTTTCACTGTGAAACTGCACACCTCCCACTTTATTAATTTGTTATTTTATTAAATGTTTCACCTCGAACCTTCACCTTCACATGTAGAATATTTTAATCATGTACAGATTCTGACATCAACTTGCGTAAGAAATGTCGAAATTCAAATGCTAGTGTATAATATCTACACAATAAGGAATAAGCCTAAACATTTTTTTATTAATTTTCTTTTCGGATGATTTAACGTTTTTATCAATGAGAAAATTTTAAAGTTTGTAATATTTTTGGTGGTTGAATAAATATATTCTTATAGAATGTATGTCTCTCTCTAGGGTGGTCCTTATTTTGGGTATTTCCGAATTTTTACGCTGACAGAGGCTCATATGGTTCGAAATAAATAAAAAAAATATCCCCCAAGTTTCAAGTCTCTATCCCAATTTTAACTAGTGCCGCACAGCGATACAAGTTTCCCATCTAAATAACATGGGGCTTTTGGCATTGAACGATCAAATTTTTATTCCGGCCAAAGTAATGGTTTAAAAAATTTTAAACTCTGTAGACTTTATCCTTATAATAGCTTCTCTCGAAATCTTTACAGATTTTTAGCTATTATAATTTTGGAGTCTATATCTTACTAATACTAAGATATAGCAGTATTTTATCTAGCTGTAACTCCAAAATTATAATAGCTAAAAATCTGTAAAAATTCTGAAGGATAGCTAGCTATTGTAAGGATAAAGTCTACAGAGTTTCATTTTTTTGAACCATTACTTTGTCCGAAATAAAAAATTGGTATTTCAATGCCAAAAACTCCATGTTATTTAGATGGGAAGACTTGAAACTTGGGGTATATTCTTTTTATTTATTTCGAACCATATGAGCCTCTGTCAGCGCAAGAATTCCAAAATACCCCAAATAAGAACTACCCTAATGTCTCTCTTTACTAAGCCTAAGAATTTTATATTTCAAATAATTGTTTATTGTAGATGATTGATTAAATTAAATCACAATTTAGTTTCCAGACCGGAAAGCAATCGATCACCATCTGATATTTTCATTTACTTAGACATAAATATTATATTAATTTTCAAATTCATTGTGATATAATATTATAATATGACAATATATATGATGATATGATATAATAAGTAATTTTTATTAATATAAACTAATAAATTTTTCGAAATCTTAACGATGATTTGTAATAAATAGAAAAAACTTTTGTTTTCAAACTTTAAAATATAAGATTAAAAGATTTTTTTAATTTAATCATTGGTATCAAAGATTTTTTTTAAGAATATTTTAAACGATTTTAGCAAGTTTTAAAACTTTGAAGAATTAATGAAAAAGTTTTTTTTTTAATATTTGATATATTTCCTTAATTTAAGGCGTTTATTTTAATTTTATGCGCATTTATTATTTTTTTTTTAACTAAAATGAAATGAAATTAGAAGGTGGGATTGATGATATATTTAATTGTCTCTGTTTTCGTGTAGATACAATTTTTTAAAAAACTCTTGAAGGATGACAAGATCTTGATCATTTATAAGGTCTGCTCTCTTGACTGGGATTGTTGCTGAGGCTGAAGAGAATCCTCCTTGTTGACTCTGCTTGATCACATCCTATACAAAACAAATTCAATTATTTATTTTTACAAACTATGGCTTTGAATTCTTATATACACTCAAAAGTAAAAAAAACAGAAACATATAATTTATTTTTTGATTAAATGAATTAAAATAAATTTTCTCATAAAATAACCCAACCATAATATCTATATACATATATAAAATTAAGGTTTTGTCTGTACATTGCTCCAAATCACGCCAAATTTTGGATGCACACGTTTCAAACAAAGTTATGAACGAAAACACCCTCAACAAAATTCCTGTCTGTCTGTATGTCTGTCTGTCTGTTTCAGTGGTTTCCGCGAAAAGTTGTTCACGATTCACGTCAAAACGGCTGAAGGGATTATTATGAAATTTCATATTTGTATCAGTGTCTTCTAACTTACGTTTTTAGCTATATAACGTTTTGATATTTTGACCCCAAAAGGGGGTTTGGGAGGCGCACGAATGAAAATTATCAAATAATTCCTAAACTATTAACTCTACGGCAAATTTTATAATGAGCAAAGTTGTAGGAGATGTGATTTCTGACAACTTTTGTTTAAAAAAATTCCCCAAAAAACCACCCAAAAAGGAGGGGGGGTGAAAAATATGTAAATTCTTGCCCTTGGAGCAAACTCAACCAAATTTGCGGAGGGTGGGTGCGGGAGTGATGGTGCGGTGATGGGGTTTGGGTCCGGGGGTGGAGTGGGGGAGTGAGAGGCGGAGTAGGGGGTCCAGGGGGCTAGGCGGGGGTGGAGGGCACGGGGGGTGCAGGGTTGGTGGAGTGGGGGGTTCAGGTGAGGGTCCAGTGGCGTAGTGGGGTGGTATGGGGGTGGGGGTCCGAGGTGGGTGGGGGTGCAGGATGGGGTATTGGGGTGGTGGTGTGGGGGCGGGGGTTCGGCACGGGTGCATGGTGCGGGGTGGGGGTAAGGGTGCTGGGTAGGTTTCGGGGGGTGTGGTGGGTGGGGAATGGAGTGTGAGGGTGGGTTCGTGGGTTGGGGTCCAGGGCGTGCCCCGGCTAGCAAGATGGCCGCCGAAGGCGGGCCTTGCAGCTAGTATTGAATAATAATAGGACGCTGTCCACCAGGGTCACCCGCACGGAGGGCGTGTTGAACACTTTCGATTAATTCATGGCAACTTAATATTATATCAAAAATAAAAAATAAATTTTATTTATTTTCTTAGAAAGACAGACTGGACTGGTAAAGTTAGCAAGTAGTACATAATGAATTATTTAAAATTTTACTCAAAATTCCGGCGCTGGAGACTTTTCTCCTTCTTCAGGGTATTTAATAGTTTTCAGTGATAGCAACAATTAACTAAGTACACTTATGATATAATGTTGAAAAGTATTGTAATATTGTTGCTATCACTGAAAAGGAGACAAATGCTTCAGAGTTTATACCACCCATCAATAACTATTCAATACCCTGAAGAAGGATAGAAAAAGTCTCCGAAACGTCGGAATTTAATAAAATTTAAATAATTTATAGACTCCCCTTTCATTATAACCTACTTATAAAAAAAATTAATGAAAATTTTTGTCTTCAAAACTGTTCATACGTTTATCGTATAAAAGCTCTTAAAACATACGTAGGGGAAATACGAGATATTGGGAGATATTTTTGTAATTATATAATAATTATGTTGTTGTTGTTTTTTTTGTTCATTTTTATAGATCGCTGTTACAAATTCTTTTAGGTCTTATTTTTTGTATTTAAATAAATATCGTATTTAATAGGCCTTAAAAAATTAAAATTTAGCTTGAGAAATACATATTTTTAATTATATATTCAAAATTAGTTTATTATTATTATTATCCTATGGATTGAAGCTGGCACTGCCAGATTACACTTTACTGGAAGCAACTCGACCCATTTTGACGCCTCTGTAACTTCGCACTGGAAACTTCTACAGGGCTGATTTTTTTCCACAATACTGGTCCATAAGCATAACTAAATTACCAAATTTCATATTTCTATTACTTATACCATCCAAGTTACAAGAAGCCAAAAATAGTGAAAATGCCATTTATTTATTTTAGATTACGCTATAATTTGAAAGCAAATAAAAATCGGATAACAACATTTGAGTTTTTTTACTTCATTTTCACCTGTACAATACACTCCTGGACTTTGGCCCTCCCCCCCCCCCCCCCCGGCTCACCCTGCATATGTTATGTTGAAATAAGAACCCGTTCTTACTAATTAAAATGCATTTCAATGAATACCTTTGTGGCAACTAGAATTTACTGATGTTGGTTGAGTTTGGTCCAAAGGTCTAGAATTTTCATTTTTGTGTAAGGTTAATTTTTAAAAAATTTTAAACGAAAATGTCAAAAATTACATCCTCATTAGAAGCGAAGTTGTAGAGGATGTGATTTTTGACATTTTCGTTCAAAATTTTTTTGAAAATAAACACCCAAAATGAGGCGTAAGATCAAAAATGAAAATTCTAGACCTTTGGACCAAACTCAACCAACATTAGTAAATTCTAGTTGCCACAAAGTTATTCAGTGAAACGCGTTTTTACTAATAAGAACCCGTTCTTACTAAAAATCGGTTTTTACTGCAACATATACATGTTTATTTGCACAAAACGCAGGACAACCTCATTGATTTCTCTTTATGTTTTCTTAGTGAACATAGAGAGGAGTACATATTATGTTAGGAGTATTATTTTTTAAATGGTCACTCATACATGAATTGATTCATTACCTATTGCTTAACATTCGTAATCTAATGTCTTTCAACAAGGCCAAGGCCTTTCTAGTATAAATTAAATATTAAGGTATAATCATTTATAGTAGTTGGGAATAACTAGAGCGTGATTATAGATGTAATTGATCAGTTAGTGTCATATTTTATTTAAGAAGGAAATACTCAATTCATGATCTCTTCTGAAGACTGGAAATGAATTTTTATTAGGTAGGCAGACCACATTTTCATTACATAGTGATTAACGAGATCAAAAATATCCGACAAACCGACCAGATAATTTTTTTATTTATGCCACCCTCTCAATCGATAAGTCAATGTTTTAATAAATTGGCGATCAGAGGACACAACATTCACTTAAAATTTTAAAATATATCACCAGAATGATTAGTAAAATAATATTTTTTTAATTTAGCTGACCAGGTGTTGCATCGACGAGCCTATGGGGAGTTTTTAGTAAATTAGATTCTATTTGAGATTTTAGGGGATAGAATCTACAATTACTATAAAAAAGAAAATTGTAATATATGTGTAAGATGGATGTATTTACGATTTTATTAAATGAAACTGATGAAATAATTGATTGATTGATTTTTGTATATAAAATAAAAACGAATTATTTTATAATACAATCTTAAAATGTTTTTACTGTGCCATACAGGGAATGTCAAGTAATGTATTTGTGCATGAAAAAAGTGTTGTTTTTTTTTATTTCTTATTTTCGAAATATCTCAAAAACAGCTGAAACTATTTCAATTAAAAAAATTGGGAGAAAAAAATGGCACTTTGGTCTACAAAAAAGCCCTAATAAGCTAACATCGAAAAAATTATATTTTTCGAGATAATAATTGTTTTGTCATAAAAATAATTTTTAAGAAAAAATAAAAACCGACTTCAAAAAATTAAATGCAACAAATAAAATACACTAAAAGGTATAAAATAATTATTATCTTATTTAGTTACAACTAAACGACGAAATATTAACATGAAATTACTTTTTGAAGTCGGTACCAAACAAACTATACCTATAAGCGAGCGTACCCGCCAAACGTACTAAGTAAGATCCGTCGAGTGCGATTCATAAAAGGTATATGTTTGGCACCAACTTCAAAAAGTAATTTCATGTTAATATTTCGTCGATTAGTTGTAACTAAATAAGATAATAATTATTTTATACCTTTTAGTGTATTTTATTTGTTGCATTTAATTTTTTGAAGTCGGTTTTTATTTTTTTCTTAAAAATTATTTTTATTTTTCTCTTTTTAGTGATGTTATTAATAGTGATGATATCATCAGAACTTGACCAAATTAATATGACACCATCCCTAAGACACCCCCTTTCGGATAAAAAAAGAACCATCGAAATCGGTTCATAAACAAAGAGGTTAGGTCTAAACAAACCTAATAAAAAAGGTCTAATACCTATGAAAAAAAACGAAATAAAATGGGACCAATCGGAAGCTAGACTGGACATAATGCAAAAAAAATTTCAAAATCGGTTGACAATTGGCGGAGATATGAGAGTAACATAGGCACAAAAAAAAAAAATTCAGTCGAATAGAGAACCTCCTCCTTTTTTGAAGTCGGTTAAAAATGTCTGTTAGTCTCTTAGTCTGTGCGTTACCAAATTTTTGTGGATGAGCTAGCTCAAAAACTAGTGATAATATCAAAACCAAATTTCACCCGTATTTTTGGTGCATTGAGATTAAGAGCTGATTAGATTTTGGTGCATATCGAACCAAATTTAAGGGGGGAGGGGGGGTTAAAATTAAAAATTATAATATTTTCAAACTAAAAAAACAAGAAAAATGAAATATACTAAATTGAAAGTTTTTGCCGAGAGTAGCAGAATTTTTATATATTGAAGGAGACAATAAAAGAGTGTGTCTTCTGCTGGAATTATAAATTTTATTTAATTCTTGTGAATACATTGTAATAGACTGATGAAGAGTGGCAAAGCCCTCGAAACTATAGTCTCGTTATAAATAAATAAAATTTATAATTCCAGCAGAAGACACACTCTTTTATTGTCTCCTTCAATGAAATATACTATAAAATGAACTTTTCATTAAAAAAATATTTTTTTTCTGGCGCCAAAATTAGGGGGGGGGGTTATAAAATAAAAATCTAGGCCATTTGATCAAGCTCAACCAATTTTTGCATACATAATCAGCGAGTCCCCAGAACACTAAAAATGCAAAAACAAACAGCCCAAAATGGGGTGGGGGCGGGGGTTCAAAAAATGAAAATCCTAGGTCCTTGGACCAAACTCAACCACATTTTGTATACATAATTAGTGGGGCCCCTGAAGTCTAAAAATTCAAAAACTAACCTCCCGAAATGGGGGGGGGGGGGGGGTGTTGTAGGGTCAAAAATGAAAATCTAGGCCCTTGTACCAAACTCAACCAGAAGTGTATGGTAAAGTCAAGTGGATGGCCACTTCAGAACGTGTCAATTTATTTTAGAAATATAAAAGTTTCGGGAGAAATTCTCCCTTTATCAATGGAATTTGCAAAGAAGTTTCTTTAAAAAATTAAATATAAAGCAACTATAAACAAAAATCCATTTTGAAAATAGACAATGATACAGATTGTCTTGGAGATGAAATTACCTTGAATAAAAATAAAAAATACAAATATTTACGACAAAAAATTTAATAATTTCTTTCTAAAATTGTTTGATTAATAGAGAAACTCTCGATATCTGACCTTTGGATAATTCAATATTTGTTATTTAAAATTTCAATAATTTCTAAAATTAATCTTTTTACTAAAAAAAAAAATTATTAATTTTAGATATGGCCCAATATAAAATCCAAATTTCTTAAAACATTGAGATTTATATGTAGATACTGGAAAACACACAACAATTTGGCCTGATAATTTTTTTCTCCAAAATAAGAAATCTGAAAATCTACTGTGAAGTTTTCGAAAAATAAAAGTAGTAATTTTAAATTTTAAATCTGGAACTAGATTTCAAAATTTCTGATAAAATAATCATCTTGTTGATCTATTTTCGACTCCATTTTCATTAGAAATAAATTTTCTACATGCAAACTTTTTGATCGAATGTTCTAGAACAATAATTAGATTCTGATCTGAAAGAAAAATTGAATATTGTCTCTTTATTAGAATTTTATATTAATTATCTGGAAAAAATATAAACAAATACTAATACATAATATCACTTTTTGTAAGTATGTAGGTATGTATTTACATATACGAGAAGCTATTTTTAAGTATAAAATTTGAGCTAAAAAAATAATAACATTCTTATTCCTAGATTTTTAACTTATCTTTTTTGAATAACAAATATCAATAGAATTATAATATTTTATCCGCGGTCCGAGACAATTTTTTTTACTTTATCCAATGCAAAGCATGGGTAAAGTATTGCAATCGCTCTCGGGGCAAGCGTGGCTTCAAAGGGTCCTCAGGTAAAGACTACGGAACCCATGGACTCAAATAAAGTCACAAATTGTAGTATTCAATTAGGTTGAATTTTAGCACGTGACGGTTTTGCCAAAAATTACATGGGGTCTCGTCGAGAGGCCAAAAAGTGCGATTTTTTCATTTAGTGCGTGCGGATGTATGTATGTATGTATGGATGGATGTATGTTATCGCTTTTTTGGCCCACGATTTTTTCCACACCGTTGCACCGATTGAAATGAAATTGAAAACCTACCATTAGTTTAACAAAATGAAGCGCTGATTAGTTTTTGGTACATATCGGCCCACAAACATTAGTACTTTATTTCAGTACTTTTTTAGTTTTTTCTAAATATCTTGAAAATGACTTAACCAATTTTGATGAAATTTAATATCCTAATTAAGTACCTTGGGGACCACAAAAAAGGTTAAATAAAGTTTTTAGTAAAATTATATTTTAAAGTACTTTACTCTAGAGTTAGATGGTACTTTTTTAATTTTTTAAATTCTTTAAAATTTATTCATTTGAAAGTTTTAATATAGCTCATTTAGCCTTGCTTAAGTAAGAATGGATAGGCTTCTCTCTGTGAAATGCTAAAAATTTGGGAGGAATTTTTATGAGTAACCATAGCAACTGCGTTGTTTTCTTATCCGTTACCTTTGCTGAAGACAGAGAAATCGATTTCAAACCAAAAATAGCGATTGATTCTCATCTAGTACTTGAGGAATAATCATTCTATATTGGATTTTTGACGTTTCGGTTTTTATTAGTAACCATTGCTGAAGACATAGAGAAATCGATTTTAAACCAAAAATAGCGATTGATTCTCATCTAGTACTTGAGGAATAATCATTCTATATTGGATTTTTGACGTTTCGGTTTTTATTAGTAACCATTGCTGAAGACATAGAGAAATCGATTTTAAACCAAAAATAGCGATTGATTCTCATCTAGTACTTGAGGAATAATCATTCTATATTGGATTTTTGACGTTTCGGTTTTTATTAGTAACCATTGCTGAAGACATAGAGAAATCGATTTTAAACCAAAAATAGCGATTGATTCTCATCTAGTACTTGAGGAATAATCATTCTATATTGGATTTTTGACGTTTCGGTTTTTATTAGTAACCATTGCTGAAGACATAGAGAAATCGATTTTAAACCAAAAATAGCGATTGATTCTCATCTAGTACTTGAGGAATAATCATTCTATATTGGATTTTTGACGTTTCGGTTTTTATTAGTAACCATTGCTGAAGACATAGAGAAATCGATTTTAAACCAAAAATAGCGATTGATTCTCATCTAGTACTTGAGGAATAATCATTCTATATTGGATTTTTGACGTTTCGGTTTTTATTAGTAACCATTGCTGAAGACATAGAGAAATCGATTTTAAACCAAAAATAGCGATTGATTCTCATCTAGTACTTGAGGAATAATCATTCTATATTGGATTTTTGACGTTTCGGTTTTTATTAGTAACCATTGCTGAAGACATAGAGAAATCGATTTTAAACCAAAAATAGCGATTGATTCTCATTTAGTACTTGAGGAATAATCATTCTATATTGGATTTTTGACGTTTCGGTTTTTATTAGTAACCATTGCTGAAGACATAGAGAAATCGATTTTAAACCAAAAATAGCGATTGATTCTCATCTAGTACTTGAGGAATAATCATTCTATATTGGATTTTTGACGTTTCGGTTTTTTATTAGTAACCATTGCTGAAGACATAGAGAAATCGATTTTAAACCAAAAATAGCGATTGATTCTCATCTAGTACTTGAGGAATAATCATTCTATATTGGATTTTTGACGTTTCGGTTTTTATTAGTAACCATTGCTGAAGACATGGAGGAATCGACTTAAAATCAAAAATAGCGATTGATTCTCATCTAATACTTGAGAAATATCCATTCTATATTGGATTTTTGACGTTTCGGTTTTTATTAGTAACCATTGCTGAAGACATAGAGAAATCGACTTTAAACCAAAAATAGCGATTGATTCTCATCTAGTACTTGAGGAACAATCATTCTATATTGGATTTTTGACGTTTCGGTTTTTATTGGTAACCATTGCTGAAGACATAGAGGAATCGACTTAAAATCAAAAATAGCGATTGACTCTCATCTAGTACTTGAGGAATAACCATTCTATATTGGATTTTTGACGTTTCGGTTTTTATTGGTAACCATTGCTGAAGACATAGAGAAATCGACTTTAAACCAAAAATAGCGATTGATTCTCATCTAATACTTGAGGAATAACCATTCTATATTGGATTTTTGACATTTCGGTTTTTATTGGTAACCATTGCTGGAGACATGGAGGAATCGACTTAAAATAAAAAATAGACATCGATTCTCATCTAATACTTGAGGAATAACAATTCTACATTAGGTTTTTGACGTTTCGATTATTATTGGTAACCATTGCTGAAGACATGGAGGAATCGACATAAAATCAAAAATAACGATCGATTCTTATCTAATACTAGAGGAATAACCTTATTGCATTCCATTTTTGATGTTTTGACCATTAATGGCAACCTCTATTGAAAACGTGGAAGAATCGACTTAAAATCAAAAAGACTAAATTCTTTTGGTAAACAACTCAAGTTTGAGTTGTTTGCCATAAAAGAATTTAGTCTTTTTGATTTTAAGTCGATTCTTCCACGTTTTCAATAGAGGTTGCCATTAATGGTCAAAACATCAAAAATTGAATGCAATAAGGTTATTCCTCTAGTATTAGATGAGAATCGATCGTTATTTTTGATTTTAAGTCGATTCCTCCATGTCTTCAGCAATGGTTACCAATAATAATCGAAAAGTCAAAAACCTAATGTAGAATTGTTATTCCTCAAGTATTAGATGAGAATCGATTGCTATTTTTGATTTTAAGTCGATTCCTCTATGTCTTCAGCAATGGTTACAATAATAACCGAAATGTCAAAAATCCAATGTGGAATGGTTATTCCTCGACTCTTAAATGAGAATTATTTTTGAATTAATGTCAATATGAACTACAAATTGCAAGTGATATCTGATTAATAATAAAGGAACAAACATATTAATATTTCAAATGAATTTGGATAAAGTTTAGCAACGATCCGTTGCAGTTTATTTTTTTAAATGTGGCCCGTGTAACCCAAAAGGTTGGACACCCCTGTCATAGCCACTCGGGACCGCACACTTTTACTTCACTTTCGGTTGCCTATACTAAAGGCAGATAAAATAAACTGCAACGGATCGTTGCTAAACTTTATCCAAATTCATTTGAAATATTAATATGTTTGTTCCTTTATTATTAATCAGATATCAATTGCAATTTGTAGTTCATATTGACATTAATTCAAAAATAATTCTCATTTAATAGTCGAGGAATAACTATTCTACATTGGATTTTTGACATTTCGGTTATTATTGTAACCATTGCTGAAGAAACCAATAAAAACCGAAACGTCAAAAATTCAATATAGAATGGTTATTCCTCAAGTATCAGATGAGAATCAATCGCTACTTTTGATTTTAACTCGATTCCTCTATGTCTTCAGCAATGGTTACCAATAAAAACCGAAACGTCAAAAATCCAATATAGAATGGTTATTCCTCAAGTACTAGATGAGAATCAATCGCTATTTTTGGTTTAAAGTCGATTCCTCTATGTCTTCAGCAATGGTTATCAATAAAAACCGAAATGTCAAAAATTCAATATAGAATGGTTATTCCTCAAGTACTAGATGAGAATCAATCGCTATTTTTGGTTTAAAGTCGATTCCTCTATGTCTTCAGCAATGGTTACCAATAAAAACCGAAACGTCAAAAATCCAATATAGAATGGTTATTCCTCAAGTACTAGATGAGAATCAATCGCTATTTTTGGTTTAAAGTCGATTCCTCTATGTCTTCAGCAATGGTTACCAATAAAAACCGAAACGTCAAAATTCCAATATAGACTGATTATTCCTCAAGTACTAGATGAGAATCAATAGCTATTTTTGGTTTAAAGTCGATTTCTCTATGTCTTCAGCAATGGTCACTAATAAAAACCGAAACGTCAAAAATCCAATATAGAATGATTATTTCTCAAGTACGAGATGAGAATCAATCGCTATTTTTGGTTTAAAGTCGATTTCTCTATGTCTTAAGCAAAGGTAACGGATAAGAAAACAACGCAGTTGCTATGGTTACTTATAAAAATTTCTCCCAAATTTTTAGCATTTTACAGAGAGAAGGCTATCCATTCTTACTTAATCAAGGCTAAATGAGCTATATTAAAACTTTCAAATGAATAAATTTTAAAGAATTTAAAAATTAAAAAAGTACTCTCTTACTCTAGAGTAAAGTACTTTAAAATATAATTTTACTAAAAACTTTATTTAACCTTTTTTGTGGTCCCCAAGGTACTTAATTAGGATATTAAATTTAATCAAAATTGGTTAAGTCATTTTCAAGATATTTCGAAAAAACTAAAAAGTACTGTAATAAAGTACTAATGTTTGTGGGCCGATATGTACCAAAAACTAATCAGCGCTTCATTTTGTTAAAAGAATGCCATGTTTTCAATTTCATTTCAATCGGTTCAGCGGTGTGGAAAAAATCGTGGGCCAAAAAAACGATAACATACATCCATCCATACATACATACATCCGCACGCACTAAATGAAATAAACTGCAACGGATCGTTGCTAAACTTTATCCAAATTCATTTGAAATATTAATATGTTTGTTCCTTTATTATTAATCAGATATCACTTGAAATTTGTAGTTCATATTGACATTAATTAAAAATAATAAAATAATCAAGCTTGAGTTGTTTACCAAAAAAGAATTTAGTCTTTTTGATTTTAAGTCGATTCTTCCACATTTTCAGTAGAGGTTTCCATTAATAGTCAAAACATCAAAAATGGAATGCAATAAGGTTATTCCTCTAGTATTAGATAAGAATCGATCGTTACTTTTGATTTTAAGTCGATTCCTCCATGTCTTCAGCAATGGTTACCAATAATAATCGAAACGTCAAATACCTAATGTAGAATTGTTATTCCTCAAGTATTAGATGGGAATCAATCGCTATTTTTGATTTTAAGTCGATTCCTCCATCTCTTCAGCAATGGTTACCAATAATAATCGAAACGTCAAATAGCTAATGTAGAATTGTTATTCCTCAAGTATTAGATGAGAATCGATGGCTATTTTTTATTTTAAGTCGATTCCACCATGTCTTCAGCAATGGTTACAATAATAACCGAAATGTCAAAAATCCAATGTAGAATGGTTATTCCTCGAGTATTAAATGAGAATCAATCGCTAATTTTGTTTTAAAGTCGATTTCTCTATGTCTTCAGGAATGGTTACTAATAAAAACCGAAACGTCAAAAATCCAATATAGAATGATTATTCCTCAAGTACTAGATGAGAATCAATCGCTAATTTTGGTTTAAAGTCGATTTCTCTATGTCTTCAGGAATGGTTACTAATAAAAACCGAAACGTCAAAAATCCAATATAGAATGATTATTCCTCAAGTACTAGTTGAGAATCAATCGCCATTTTTGGTTTAAAGTCGATTCTTCTATGTCTTCAGCAATGGTTACCAATAATAATCGAAACGTCAAAAAACTAATGTAGAATTGTTATTCCTCAAGTATTAGATGAGAATCAATCGATATTTTTGCTTTAAAGTCGATTCCTCTATGTCTTCAGCAATGGTTACCAATAAAACCGAAATGTCAAAAAACCAATATAGAATGGTTATTCCTCAAGTATTAGATGAGAATCAATCGCAATTTTTAGTTTAAAGTCGATTTCTCTATGTCTTCAGCAATGGTTACCAATAAAAACCGAAACGTCAAAAATCCAATATAGAATGGTTATTCCTCAAGTATTAGATGAGAATCAATCGCTATTTTTGGCTTAAAGTCGATTCCTCTATGTCTTCAGCAAAGGTAAGGGATAAGAAAACAACGCAGTTGCTATGGTTACTTATAAAATTTCCTCCCAAATTTTTAGCATTTCACAGAGAGAAGCCTATCCATTCTTATTTAAGCAAGGCTAAATGAGCTATATTAAAACGTTCAAATGAATAAATTTTAAGGAATTAAAAAAATTAAAAAAGTACTATCTTACTTTCGAGTAAAATACTTTAAAATATAATTTTACTAAAAACTTTATTTAACCTTTTTTGTGGTCCCCAAGGTACTTAATTAGGATATTAAATTTCATCAAAATTGTTTAAGTCATTTTCAAGATATTTAGAAAAAACTAAAAAAGTACTGAAATAAAGTACTAATGTTTGTGGGCCGATATGTACCAAAAACTAATCAGCGCTTCATTTTGTTAAACTAATGGTAGGTTTTCAATTTCATTTCAATCGGTGCAACGGTGTGGAAAAAATCGTGGACCAAAAAACGATAACATACATCCATCCATACATACATACATCCGCACGCACTAAATGAAAAAATCGCACTTTTTGGCCTCTCGACGAGACCCCATGTAATTTTTGGCAAAACCGTCACGTGCTAAAATTCAACCTAATTGAATACTACAATTTGTGACTTTAATTGAGTCCATGGGTTCCGTAGTCTTTACCTGAGGACCCTTTGAAGCCACGCTTGCCCCGAGAGCGATTACAATACTTTACCCATGCTTTGCATTGGATAAAGTAAAAATCGCACTTTTTGGCCTCTCGACGAGACCCCATGTAATTTTTGGCAAAACCGTCACGTGCTAAAATTCAACCTAATTGAATACTACAATTTGTGACTTTAATTGAGTCCATGGGTTCCGTAGTCTTTACCTGAGGACCCTTTGAAGCCACGCTTGCCCCGAGAGCGATTACAATACTTTACCCATGCTTTGCATTGGATAAAGTAAAAAGTTAAACCGATTATTTTAAAAGTGGTCAAAGTTCATTTTTGAAAAAAATATGAGATTTCACATAATTTGTGATTAATTTACTGTAAACTTTTTAATTATAACTAGTTAACAAGATAACATTTAATATCTTTAAAAATGTCAATGCTTTGTTCAATTTAAAATTGGCCAATAAAAGAATTTGCGTAGAGATTATCCATTTCAGTGGGAATTAAGTCCCCTTGTGCCTAGGCTTTAAAATCATTGAGTAGAATTTGTAACAGGAATAACAGGGAATTGGACAAAATTAAAAACACAGTTTTTATTAAATTGTCCGCCTCCGTGGTCTAATGGTCAGAGTAACTGACTGACAACCCGGAGGTCTCGGGTTCGATTCCCGGCTATACCCAGACATTTTTTCTGTAAGTATAGGGTCTGGTAATAAAAATTAAGTGGGAGATAAATTTAACCGAATTTATCGCGCGGAGAATTTACCACTGCTCGAAGCCCCTAAAACCTTAGTAAATTGGATATTGAATTGTATCTAAGTTTCTGAGATTGGCTCGTGATCCCGGCTTCTTTTCCTTCTGCTCTGTTCTTTTCACGATGGAGGGGCCAGCCCATACTGGCCTTTAGGGGATCCACCTTCTGGTGTATCTCCTTCTCACATCAATATCATTAAAAAAAAAAAAAAAAAAAAAATGGGCCAGAAGTTTCGTCAATTTATTTTGACTTCCTCTGTGTTCCATTTTATCACTCTTTGTTAAAAAACAATTTCACTATACTATTTTTTGACAAAGGGTAATAAAATGGACCACTGAGGCATTGGCGTAGCGCAGGTTTCTGCCGCCCGGAGCAGATATCACATTTACCGCCCTCTCACCCATTCACACGTAGAATTTTCAATAAAATTTCATTTTACCCCAAACCTTAAAATTTTTAGAAACTAGAAAAAATATTTAATGGTAAAACATGTTTTAGTAGTCAATTTTCAGTTATTTTCCGAAAAACTTTAAGGATATTTAATAGTGGATTTAGATATAAATTTAAGGATTATTATTTATTATTTGTTGAAAATAATAAAAAAATTATTGAAATTACTGAATATTGTGAAATAAATAGTTTGTTCACTGAACAAAATCATATTTAACATCAATTTTATTAAGAATAGATAAAATAAAAATAAGAATTCATTTATTTAATTAAAAAGTAATAGTGAGTAGATATAATAATTGCAATACTTTTGATTACATATAAATCACATTTTAAAGAGTCCTATAATATATTAGAAATAAAAATAAAATACATTTTCAAAATTAAAATTTATTTTTCCTAGTCTTACTACCAGCAAAATTTTTTGATTTTCTTAAAGATGCGCTCATAAGCTCGAAGCGATAAAACTTTTCATAATTTTTTCTAAAATCTGCCGCCCCTATCATAGTGCCGCCCCGGGCAAGTGCCTCCAATAAATTGAAGAAACCTCTGGCCTATTTAATATAATATAATTGATACAACATTGAGTAGAATTTTTAGCTAATTTTAAGGTAAAGTTTGATTGTAATATGTTTCTTTGTATCACACAGAAGACACCCTCATCGATTAGCTCATAGAAACCAACACTCTACTACTCTTGGCAAGAACAGGACGGAAAAGTTTCTGTGTTATTTTGAACGTAAAAAATGTTTTAAGTTTCCAGATAAACCGGAAATTATTTATGTCAATACGTAATAGTTTAAAAAAATATTTTCCCTATATATATATATTTAAGATAAGCTTTCCACATTGTTTGAGTAGAGGAGAGGTGGCATGAATGGAGCATTTTTACTGTGGAGACTCTAGCAAATAAATAATATAACATTTTAAAGAGGTAAAAATAGAATTAAAAAGTCCAATTTATTGGATTCGAAATAAAGTACAATAAACACATTCAATTGTTCTTAGAACTATATTTTCGCATTTAAAAAAAAGTGTATTTTATCCCTTTCAAAAATGGGTTGTATTGAAAGGGACACGATCATTTATGAAAGGGACAGCGCGTTAATATAAGGAAATCACTGAAAACTTTGCTACACACATACTAAATATTAGGAAGCACGTATTTAATTAACTATCTTTATTGAAGGAGACAATAAAAGAGTGTGTCTTCTGCTGGAATTATAAATTTTATTTATTTATAACGAGACTATAGTTTCGAGGGCTTTGCCCTCTTCATCAGTCTATTACAATAGTCTCGTTATAAATAAATAAAATTTATAATTCCAGCAGAAGACACACTCTTTTATTGTCCCCTTCAATATATAAAAATTCTGCTACTCTCGGCAAAAACTTTCAATTTAACTATCTTTAGTTTAAAATTACATCTTCGAAAGTAATTAATAGCATATTGGTCTTAAATCTATCATCTTAAAAGATAATTAACATGGAAATAAATATTTACCTTCATATAATTAAACAACAAAACAATCATAGTAATAATTCTGTTTTAAAATAATTGTTTTTTCTATATGTAAAAAAGTAACAATAACATTTTTTATGAAATACTAGTCTTGAAATGGACGTCCCTTTCATAACCGTTTGTTGTGTCCCTTTCATAACTACAAAACACAAATTAAAAACATGACCACAAAATCTACAATTCTAAATAAATGTTTACTGATCTTTTTTTTCTCATACCTGATGTATATCACCAATTATAAACAATCCTAAACTGTATAATTAACAGTTTACAGTACTGGAAAAAACGTTTCTAAAGAAGACCCAAAAAATAATTTGGTACACGATTACAAACACATGCATGTCATCGGAATCCTTGAAATGATAGGAGTGTGAAGTAAGATGTGAATGTATGTACTTTGGGGTTGCCGTAGAACAAAAATAATGTCGTTCTGAAACGACCTTTATTTAGCGAGTTATTTGAATTGTCCCTTTCAATACGTGTCCCTTCCATGCCACTTCTCCCCTACCTAATATATGTCATATTGTATTAAATCTAATTAAACATTCTCTTATATTTTACATTTTCTCTAATATTTACAAATGATAAATTATTAACTTGTTCCATTCTTTATATAATGTATTCCGGGTTTATTAAATAAACATTTGGAGTAATGCTATTCTAAAGTATCGGCTTTAAAACTATCAAGGGAATTGTGAATTATAAATATTAGAAACCAACCAGCAAGCCAACTGATTTATAATGCATAGAGGCTAAAGTCAATAGGTCTATGTCAGCAAAACACAAGATTGAGCTGTTATAATGGCTACTGTAGAATATTAATAGGCGTCGCAGCATCTATAGAATCCACTTTGTTTGCTTTTTATAGAAAAATTATATTCTATTTACATTTTACATTCATTATGCAAAAGAGAGAAATAGGAATACCTTGGTTAGCACGACTAAAGTAAACTCATTTGTTCCAAAATAAAAAAATGAACTGATGTGGCCATCCACATAACTTTACCATATTTAAAATTTAATAAAATAATTTATAAAGATTTAGAAAAATAGCCAACTCCTCTTAATTTTGGGTCCATTAGCAATTAATCATATCATAGTAAATTTAGCTCTATTTTTGTAAATATCAGCTTTCTTCAATTTTTGTTTGAAATTTTTTATTATTTTAAGCTCTTTTTGAACCTCCCCCCCCCCTCCGCATTTTGGCCCCCTAAAGAAATCATTACTTTCTTTTCTTTTTTATTAAAAGACTCTTTAAAAGTAAAGTTCAGCTATGCATACACACATTTTAAAATTTTAATTTTTTAAGAACTCTCCCTTAATTTTGAGTTCGGATTCTGTGCTTAATCTCAAAACAAAAAACACTACATATAGAATTAAGTTTCGATATTCACATTAGTTTTTAAGCAAGATCGTATACAAAATTTGGTGACCTACTAACAGACATTTCGACAAAATAATTAATAACTAGTAAAATATAATTTTTCACTCCATAAGGCTTTCTAATAGAAATTTTTTTTATCAAAATAGTTTCGATAACACTTTTTTCATCAATATTTGACTATAAAGGGTTAAAT
Source organism: Forficula auricularia (assembly GCA_024734495.1). Lineage (NCBI taxonomy): Eukaryota > Metazoa > Arthropoda > Insecta > Dermaptera > Forficulidae > Forficula > Forficula auricularia. The sequence goes on from JALMQS010000166.1 coordinate 769,432, forward strand.
AAAAACTCAAAATCTAGAAGAATCTGATTAACATTATTTTGATACCCAGACAAAGTTAAAATATTAATACTAAATTAAGTATATTAGCAGGTATTTAGACATGAAAGTAAAAATCAAATACCTACGAATATACTTAATTTATTATTAACTAATATGGATGCGATTGAATCTAATATTAAAATATTAATATTTAAAAATTTTCTAAAATCAAAATTAGATCTGGCAATCGAAAAAAATACAAGTTTGTAAAATGGTAATTTTTGGAGGCGATGGAATATTTACCCGATTTCCAGCTGAGTTAACAATTGTTAAGAAAATTATTTAGATTCAGAAGCTAGATACATTATTAAGTATCTAGTTTCGTAACAAGAGAGCTGTAATTAGGAACAATTTTTGACTTTATGTTATATATTTAGATAATTATAGAATATACATTTTTTAAAATTGTAATTTTTGAAACTCGACCATTTGTTTCGACAAATGGTCTGTGATTTGCCTCGTAGGTACTAGGATTTCTTTGGGTTAATATAAGATCAAAATTATGCAAAAAATATATTTATCTAGATATTTGAAAATTTTCTATCATGTATTTAAATACATTTTCACAAAAATATCTATATCTGTGTACAGATTCTTTTAAAAAGGGATTTTTAAACAAAGGTGATTTCCAGAAGAAGAAGAAGAAGAGTCAGCCATTTTTAAAAACTAATTTTCTGTCAATTCGACAACTAGATCATGTTTAAAATTTCATTCATTTACGGTTTATTAATTTAGGAATCTTATATCAAGAGACTACTAGACCATTAGAAAATTATCTTAGTCCTCAAAGCTTGTATTTTAAATACAAATTCGTTCTAGAAAATAATTATTAGTTAAAATTGAAAGTAAACTCACCTGAAGTATTTTGAGAGGCTCTTGAGGATCTCCTCGGAAGCTTGTGATCCCGCCTTGAATTCCTGCATCCTCAAGCCATCCTTCAGGAATCGCGATACTCGAAGCATCGGATTCACCGTCATTTTTCGAAACACTGGTTTTCCATTCCAACACTTCGGGTAAAATTTTCTTAGCTACTTCATCAAGTTCTTCATTACTTATATTTTTATCCGATTCTGGAATCTCTGTTGATTCTGCATTTTCTTCGTGTTTTGTTAAATTTTCCTTCCATTCTTTTACAAGAGGAAGAATTTTTAACACTGCCTCGCTTAACTCAGAATCATTTTTGTTTATCAATAGAATATGTTTCTTTCCGTCTTCAGATGAAGAAGCATTTATTTTTTGATTTGAACTCTCGTTTGAAATATTTACCACCGATTTATTTATAATTTCAACTTGCGGAAGGTCTATCGATGAAGTGAGAATTGTATTATTTTCACTTAGCGATAAATTATTTTTCAATTCTAAATTATCCGGGATTTTTTGAAGTTCTTTATCAAGATTTTCATTAAACTTATTCAATTCGTTTGATGTTTTGTTCAAGTTAATTTTTTCCACTTCTTTGGATGAGTTTGAATGTTCAGTAACATTGTTATTTATGTTAACGTTGTTCATGTCATTTTTCAGCCATGAATCTGGAATTTTTGTTTCATTATGTTCCTCTTCTGCTGTCACGTTGGATTTCCATTCTAAAATTTCTGGTAAAATTTTCTTTTTAATGAATTCAACAGTTTCATCCGATTCATCCGAAATGTTGATTTCTGTAAATATATCTAATTTATCGGAAACGGTCGGTTTAATTTCGGAGTCAACAGAAATGGGGATTGAAATCGTTGTAGATTCTACTTCTGGATACTGTGTTGTTATTTCAATAATATCTTCTGTTGGATTCTGTGTTCCATTTATTTTTTGTACCGAAATTTCCTCTAACTCTTTTATTGTTGTGACTTTTGGATCTGATACTAATTCAACAATTTCGACAATCTTTTCTGTTGTTATCGGACTATTAGTAGATTCTATATAAACATCAGATGTAGTATACCTTTCATTTTCAGTTACAGTATCTGGTACAATTTCAGTTGAAATTTCTGTTTTAATTGTTTCTGTAGGTATTTCAATATTAATTTGTGTTGCTAGACTATCAATTTCTTCTTCAGTTGGTGATTCAGAAATTGAAATATCTGTCTGGTCGTTTGATTTTACAGTTGTAGTTTCAAAAGGAATGGTAATTTCGGTATGATCTTCAACAGCAGTTGTAATGTTTTCGACTAAATCCAAATCCTCCTGTTTATCTAAGGGATTACGAGAATATAGAATTGTTGTAGTTAATTCTGATTCTGTTACGTCAATGGGATTAGTTTTATTGTTATCTTGTGTTGATTCACCATTCTGTTTAATATTCTGTTCATTGATTTCTTTGGTTGTGGTTGTTGTATCAAATGAAATATATACACTTTCTGTTGTTAACTCTGAGGATTCTGAAGTAATTTTTTCTTTGTCCTCTTCTACTAATTTCAACAGGATATCGCTGGCATTATTAATAGAAACGGCTTCAATTGCTTCTTGGATAAAATCCATTTCTGAAAGAGTTGATTCATCAAGATTGTCGTTTTGTTGGGGATTAACTAAAATTGTATCTGTGATACTTTCTACGGAGATAGAGGGTGTGGATTCATTATTTAGAAGAACATCAAAAGTAGTTGGTGACGCAGGTAAAGAGGTGGATCCGATTTTAAACGTTCCCTGTTCTACGGGCGCTGTTGACGTTGTATACAGATTCTCATTTGAAAGTTCGCCTTTGGTGGTTGTTTCGACACTCAAAAACGTAGACAATTTATAATTTTCTTCTGTCTGTTCGTTTTTATCATTGAATGTTGTAGATTCTAAATTAATAAAAATACTTGATAATTTTTCTTCAATGGCGGTCTTCTCTGGTTCTGAAGAATTTTCAATATTTTTTTCTGAACTATTATTTGTAAGATTTTCTAATGTATTTTGACTTGTAATCAAATTTTGTTCTGATGTTTCTAAATTGGTTGTGGTTTCCAATTTATCTGTATTTATAATCAAATCGTCGGTATTTTGTATATCTTCTGCTTTTATTGTGGTAATTATATCTTCTGGTTGCATTGTACTAATATTATTATTATCAACGTTTGGAACGAATGAAGATTCAGTATCAATATCAATTGAAATAGTTGTTGATATAGGTAGTAGTCCGGTACCAGGTCTTTGTCTTTGCGGTAATTGGAATTCAGGCGGTGGTCTAAATGTTTGTTGAGTCGCCGAAATCGTTGAGGCTAAATGAAAAATAAATAAATAAATAAAAGTATATTAATAATTTTTTCACAGTAACATTAAAAATAAAAAAGACTGAATATGTTCTAAAGCTTCAGAATAAACGAGTATTGATCTAAAAATCGATATATACCATATACTCTTAACACTTTAAATTTAACGGTCGATTCACCAGTTTAAATAATTAATATTTATAAAGGAAATCAATGAGGTTGTCCTCTGCACAATGCAAATAAACATATACCATACCTACATATTTGTATTTGGTATATCCATATGTATATGTTTATTTGCATCAAGCATATGACAACCTCGTTGATTTCTCTTTATGAATCAATCAATGACTCTGCTAATCTCAGCACAACAAAATATTTTCATTTAATTGATATTTAATAATCTTAGAGAATACATTATGTATGTACAAATGTACATTATAATTCAAAACTTAACAAATATTAATTTGTTACTACATAATTATAAAATCTGTAAATGTAGAATGGAAGAGATAATTAATTTAAGCTATTCGTAGATGTACCTTTGGATGGACAATGCTCATAACTGGGGCAGCATCTTCCTGCTACTTCCCTTGGCTCGCAATCACTTCTCTGATGGCATCGAACTGCAGTGCAACGTACTTCCCCCAAATGGCAGTAACACGCGTGACATGGCGCCTGAGAAGACGTCTCCACTTGTTGCCCATGTTGATAAATGCGGCCGCGAACTTCACAATCTATATTTCATTTATACGCTATTAAAATATTTTTCTAAACACTTAATATTAAAATAAATGGCCAGAATGAAAACTTGCCTGTGTCCCCCTGGTTTTCTCAAAAACTTGGAAAAAATTTGTACGCGGTTTTTTCAGCATAAACTCTTCTTTAAAACATTGCAATAATAACAGCTTTTCTCAATTTTTTTAAAAATTTTAATAAAAGAGAACTTTTTATTTCTAAATGGTAACCTATATTTGATTTTGCAGATTCATAAAAAAAATTCAATTTAATGAAAAATGGTGAAAACAATTTGAAAAATCGATTTAGAAAATCTTAAGATACTGAAAAAATAACACTTGAAACCACTAAGTCAAAATAAACTTGGCCATTGTTTTTAAGACAAAAATATATTTTTCTTTAGCTTTTCTACTTGATTTAACACAATCTCATAAACATTTGTTTTAAATTTAAAACTAATTTAGGTAATTATGATCAATTTAGTTAATTGAGAGAAAAACAAAATAAAAAATGGATTAACTTTATTTACAATATGTAACATGTACTAATTAAACACTTTTCATAGCATCTAATTCATAATTTTATTTCTTTTTATTTTATTTATTTGCAAATATTAATAGTTGAAATAAAATTAAAAACAATATTACAGTGACTTACTTGCAAACGTGAAAGTAAATTTATTTATTTATTTATTTAGTGTCATCGGGAACAAAGCCCATTTAGACAGCACCTCAGTAAACTGTTAGTAGTGTTAGTGAGGGAGCCGAGTTTTAGCCGGAAGAAATTTTATATGCTAGCCAAGCTCGAACCCGGGCCTCCCGCTTGAATATCGTCATCAACGATGCTGAAGCGGAGCCAGCACCTTAACCGGCACGGCCAACCCGACTCCCCAATATAAATTTAAAATTAATTGAAAATGATAACTATTTTTTGCAAGTTCACAAATTAAATTTGTATCAATTTAAACTTGAAAGTTTCACGAAATCTGTGATTGAGATATAGTTATTGAACATATATAATGTTTTCTGACTTTTTTATAAAATAAAATAAAATAATTTTGGGTCAGATTCATGATTAAAATCAATATATGAATCAGGGGATAAAGTACCCAACAATCATGAATTTTATGAATTGATTCTCCAACCGCAACGTTTCGTCCGTTTCAGACATCATCAGGTTTAATCCAACTTTAATCAATCGATTATTTTAATAGTTTCAAATTATTTATCGTAACATTGAATATCATTTTTTAAGACTGGCCAAGTTTTTTTCAGTATTTGATTAAAGTGTTATTTTTTCAATATCTTAAGTTTTTTGAATTTTCAAATTGTTTTCACTATTTTTTCATTAAATTAAACGCACTTTATGGATCTGCAAAATAAAATAAATGTAGTGGTGATTATGAAAGTGGTCTAAGTAAAAAAATAACAAAATTATTATTGTTTTTTTTTTTCATATTTCGAGTTCCATTTTCCAATCATTTAAGCCAGTGGTCTTCAAACTGGGTTGAATAACGGAACCCTTAGAACTAATAAATTTTTTCGAGGAACCCCCACCCACCCTTAGAAAAATATATCTTAAAATAATATATAAAGTAAATCAATATGTTATAGGTACTAAAAACAATTAAAGAAAAGCATTGTATTTATTGCAATTAAATTTCAAATATGTATATTTAAATATATTTGAATATTAGAAAAATACAAATCTTTTGTAAAACAATCTTGAAAACGTTTATTTTTAAACCCAGACGTTTCAGGAGTTCTCACTTATCAATCAAATTTTAAAAAAATCCATTGATAGAGGAAGAATTTCTCCTGAAACGTCTGGGTTTAAAAATAAACGTTTTCAAGATTGTTTTATAAATGATTTTTTTTTTTAATATTTAAAAAGAATCAATAATTTTTTTTTGTATCTTTATATTTTTTAGTTAATAAACACTAGTCAACTAGTGTGAGTGCTTTATAATTATTTTTTTTCGAATTTTTATTTTTAGTCGCGGAACCTCTAGAGATGTACCGCGAAACCTCGAAATTCCGCAGAACACAGTTTGAAAACCACTGATTTAAACTATAGTAATAAGAAGTCGGTTTTGCAAAATCATATGAAATTGGTTAAATGGATTTCTAGATGTGTCATTATACAAAATTCAAATTTTGTTTATTTTGTAAAACTTTAAATATCTCGAAACTAGTAAGTAACCACTGACTTAGACCATTTTTATAATCCCCGGCACATGTTAAGAAGTAAAGTTCACTTTTTAATTAATTGATGAATGCTGTTATTATTGTAATGATTTAAAGTAGAGTTTGTGCTGAAAAAAACTTGTTTTATTATTTAGTTTTGGACAAAACCAGGGGGAGGGGCACTAGCGTAAGTTTTCACTCTGTTTATCATATTTTGTCATAAAAAATATGATGGGTCATGATTTACAAAGTCAAGTGATATTAATTAAAATTTGACTCTGAAGTAATTCGTATGTAAAAAGTCATTGCGCACCACAGGTGTATGAAGGGCAGCATTTGCCAGGGGTTTGCACCTCTCTGCAGCCGAGCACGGGTTTCTGGCAGGCGATCGGCTCGCAAGCGAAACCCGGAGGTTTGCAGACACACCATTCGCAAGAGTCAGCCGAAGAAGGGACGCGATCGCCGGGTCGGTAGAGAACGTCGTCGATCACACACACTTAAATTCGATCAAAAACATAGACATTAACATCTCCTCATGAATTGTAGGCTTTGATTTTTCATGAAAGGTAAGCAAAGGTTTCAAAAATAAAATAAAAACCGTGTAGACATTGCCTCCTCAATAAATTTAGAGTTATTCAGACTGGGGATCCCAAAACTTAGTTAACTTCAATGCAGTCAAAACTCAGTGTTGCCTTATTAATAGGCGCGTCGATAGAAATCTCCCAGACATATCATCCGATTCAAACTCACTGGAATTCAGGGATAAAATTTCAATGCTAGCCGTCACAATAGGGTCTGACCTTTCTTGGAATGACCATATCTCAACCACTGCTAAAGCTACACCGCGCAAGCTTGGTCTCCTATTTAGGTCTAGACGCTAGTATACTCCCAATCAACTTCTTACACTGTATAAGGCTGAAATTCGTCCCTGTCTCGAATATGGCTCTTATCTGTGGAGGGAGGCCTCCAAGCATTCTCTTGCCAAAGTGGATGCAATTCAGAAACGAGCAATTAAACTAATAAGAGAACCGGCCCTAGCTAACTATTTCGACTCCCTGGCTCACCGAAGAACCATGTACTACAGATACTATCATGGTATCTGTTCAGTCGAGCTGAAATCAATTATCACCCCTAAAGCCCTCTTTACGAGAAACACGCTCAAACGCTCAGCACCCCTTCGCTGTCAAATTGGATAAAAATCGAACAAGCGCTTTCGCCAACTCTTTTATCCCTATGACCTCCAGTGACTGAAACTCGATTCCAGCCACTGTCTTCCCCGCGACTTATAACCTTCAGACACGTATCCACGATACCTTCGACCCCAACCCAGCCCATAAAATCCCTTCTTCTTCTTCTTCTTCTTCTTCTTTTCACGATTGAGGTGCCAACTAAGGCCTTTAGGGGATGCACCTTTTTTGGTGTAACTCCTTCTCTCATAATTTTCATTATAAGAAGAAAAAAACACATTGTACAGATCTTGCACTTCAAATTCACTCTTTTGAGAATCAAGTTTTTCTAAAAAATAATATTTTATTTGTATTTTGTATGGTCTCGAGAATGGCCATTTTACTAGATCCTAAGTTAAGTATTTTTAAAGTAAAACGTGTTTAATGGTCCTCATATTTTATTTTAACAAAAAGGTTAAGGGAGCAATAGCGTTTAAAAACGGAACAAATAAAATTTGTATTTTTTATTTAATTCTATTATATTAGGCAGATGTAAGTCGAAATTGTAGTCGAGCCCATTTATCAGAGCTCTTCATCAGTGCACATTCGCTGAAAAATTGACAAAAGCATGCCTTAATATTTTATTTAAACATTTTTTTAGATCATTTAGCGTTGGTAATAATTTTAAAATCACCTATGTCATAAAACACACAGAACTAAACTCCAGCAGACGTTTTACACAAAGTACCTGGCCACGGAGCGATGCTCGGTAACTTTTTGCTTCAGTTAAAAGCTATCTATTAATATTATTTTTATTCTGATAAAAAGGTAGATTTATATTTGGATTCAAAATTAAATAAAAAAATGTATGCGTGGAATCCATCCCCGACAAAATTGACACTTTTTTCTATTGATATACTAGTATGTACTTTCTAATGAATGGAGGTCTAGAAATTTTAATCCTCCAACTGGATTCGCGGGGTTCGAAGTGTGAGAGAGTTAGGGGATGAGGAGAGAGTGCAGAGGACATGTATAGGGTTGGCGGGGTGAATGATGATCGGAGGTGCGTCTAGGGGGAAGGATAGGGGTCAGTGGGATGGATGGGAATTAGAGGAGCCTAGCAAGAGACCCGCCTCGGTTAAGTGATTGATACAAAGGGTCCCCCTAACCTCTCATTTTCAGATTTTTTTAAGAAAATTTAGTTTTACTTTTAAAGAAATTTTAATTTATTCTAATATTATATTTTACACAGAGCTCGAATATAATATTTATTTTTATATCTCTCCTAAAAATTAAATTTATGAACCCTTCCAAAAATGATTAAGTGATACACCTCCTTACCTCCCATTTTCAGATTTTTTTAAGAAAATAAAGTTTTACTTTTAAAGAAATTTTAATTTTAAATTTAAATAATATGTAATTGGCTGTAGTAAATAGATTAAAATAGTACACTATAAAATCCCCACTTGGCTACTAATATTATAATTGCGGAAATAAGTTAGTATACAAAACCGCAGTGTACTGTCACTCTCTTATGTTTTCACGTAAAAACTAAGCAACAAATCTATTTGTTTTTGTGAATTATTCCATTCACGGAAAGCCAAAATTAAAGTCACCTCCTGAGATTCATCATCGTGGACCCCCATTTACCTCTCATAGACACCAATGTGGACCACTTTGGGAACCACTCCTCTAGTTAGCTTAAGTTTCAAATCTCAAAACTCTGCGACTTACCGAAGACGAGATATTAACGATTAAAATATTTATTTTGCTACACTCCTAATTTACACCCTCTTCCTTTGTTTCAATCAGATTTTAATTTATACACGACTTATATAAATTACGATCCTTGGATAGTATACCAATTTAAAAAAAAAATCGTTAGAGCCATTTTTGAGAAAAACTCACAAAAAACTAAGAATCTTTCATGTAAATGTCAACTTCCGGTGTTACGATTTCATTCAACAGCTTACTTACTCCTTCTAGCCTATATCGAGCTTATGTTTCAAATTTCGTGTCTCTGAGACTTATGGTTGCGGAAAATAGGAAATGACCTCATGGCCATAAAATTTTAAACATTATGAAAAATATTAATTTAACAAGGACGCCTGTAGGGTAGGCTAGTACCATCCATAGGCGTATTTTGGTTGCATAAATACAGGCGGACAACATTCTTAGATTATTTCTTACGTAGTACCTTCTGACTTTTGTCAAAAACAATATATTAATATTATTTTAGACTTTGAATTCAGGTAAAATGATCGAATTTTATACAAGACTAATAACTTATGACACTTGATAAGTACACTAATTATCTGTGTCTCCTCTTCCTCTCTTTTTAAATAAGATATGTTGATGAGAAAGTGTGTGTGTTTAAGTTTAATAAATAAAACAATGTGAATAAAAGAAAAAAAAATAATTGTTATAAAGATAAGAAGTAGAAAATTTATAGATAGAAAATGATGGGCGATCAGCTGTTCCAAGTTGGCTTAAGCTACGGGCTTATCAGTTTGTTTGGAACTCAGCCAGGGTGAGGCGCTTAAGCTGATATATTGGCGTCCGGAGATTGCAAATTGTAACAGACCTCAATAATACTTATATAGTGTTATTATATTTCTAAAATTTAAACAAACAAATTAATAAAATATATTGGTTTTTAAAAAAATTAGAGGAAAAATAAACATTTTGTCGCACTCGATACGCCCTGTGTACATTTTGTTGATTGGAAAATTTGTTTTATCTGCGAAAAGTTTGAGCTAGAAAGTTAAAACTTGGCATGGATAAAACCTTTTTGCTTAATTTTAGCTTATTAGCTAAAGTTGTTCAAGAGCTCCCCATATTTCTGATTTTAGAGCTTTTCATCTGGTAGGTTTGACGCTAAAAAGCCAAATTGCAAAACAGAGCTTCAGATCTCGAGTTATAATAATCGGAATCAGAACAGATATGGTAGATAGACAAACACAAAGAGAGAGAGAGAGACATGCACAGAGAATAAAATAATTTTATAAGATCAGGAACGAGCCTTAATGAATCCGGTGGAAGTTGGAATCCTTTGAGAATGATGGTTATTTTTCAAAATAAAAAATCTTCATCATGGTTGTTAATTTATTTTATTTTGATCATGAAACGTTTCGGCTTCAACTCGACGCCATCTTCAGTCCATGTCAAATATTTAAGTACTTTTACATATTAGAAAACAATTGAATTCGCTTTATGTTATTCACCAACTTGACTTGACAACAATAATACAAAGTTGATATACTGTGTGAGTTAAGGCGAGACGCAAGATAGAACCGGCAAAAAGATATGAAAATCACAAAGTTATGTGTCATAAGTTCAACTGAACTCAAAATAAAAAAATAAAACTATACAATTAAGTTTTTTCTCGTTATTATTTAAAATAATTATATGACTGTACGTTGGAAAGGAACACAGTGCAAATGCAAATGATTCGAGAATCTATATAATAAAAATGAATTTCGTTTTCTTTGTAAGCGCAGATCTCTCAAATGCCTGTACCGATTTGGCTAATTTTTTTTAAAAATGTTCGTAATAGTCCATTTCAGGTTAATACGTAAAAAAAATGGGAAAAGTTGCCCGGAAAATTGGAAAATTCACGAAAAACTAAAACAAAATCTGTATAGCCAACATAGCTTGCCAAACAATAAAAGAACTAAACTAGCAAGCTAAACATTTGTTGGCGGCACTGTTTGTCAGATTTTTGAATGTCATTCATTCTTAATAGCATAGATAATAGAGTTCTAACCACATTATCGTTGAAGAAGAATTTAATAATGCAACAAAGATTTAAAATAACTATCTATTTTTTTAAAGTACATTTAAAAACAAAAATTAAAAAATAAACTGCAACGGATCGTTGCTAAACTTTATCCAATGTACTATCTTATTCTAAAATAAAGTACTTTAAAATATAATTTTACAAAAAACTATATATGACCTTTTTTGTGGTCCTCAAGGTACTTAATTACAATGAATTTTAAATCCCACAAATATTAATTTGACAATTTAATTGATGAACTCAAAAATTGTTATTTAATTAAATAAACTGCAACGGATCGTTGCTAAACTTTATCCAAATTCAATCGCCGAAGGCGGGCCTTGAAGCTAGTTATAAATAAAATTGAAAACTTTGAGAAAAACTTTCATACAAGCCATAACCATTATTCTCAAAGGATTCCATCTTCCACCTGATTCATTAAGCCTCGTTCCTGATCTTATAAAATAATATACGAATCATTAAGTACTTGTCCTAAAGAATAAAATAATGTTTAGAAATTATTTTTATCCGCTTTTTGGACATTTATAAACAAGAATAAGAAAAAAGGGTGAGTGACCTAACTCTACTTTACCTTTACAGGGGTACCTGGTAATCTATGATATGTTTTCCTATTCCCAAGTCGACCCATCACAAAATTAACATTGGATTAAATTTTAATATGTCCAATTGTTGATTTAAGAGAAAATTAGTAATTATAGTCTAAGATCCCAACTTCACCTTCACCTATCGAGTTTCCTAATAAAATTAATATTTTGATAATATAATGTATTAATAAACAAAACTTTGAAATAATTGTTGAAAATATAAAATTAATATTATAAAACAATTGATTATTAATAATTATATTCAATTTTGAACGAAATTGATTTATTAGTTTTTGAGAAAATGGTAAAAAGCTAGAAAATCGTAACAAATGACTCTCTTCTGATGCCGGGTGACTTGCGACCCAGCCTCTTGATAAAACAAAGGATTATAAATGAGAAAGAAATCGATCTTATTTTATTGATTTCCTCTATCTGAAGGTTCACACTATGTCTATTATATAAGAAAATAGCATTTTGATTAAGAATTTTGTAGTTTAAAAGAAATTGTATGAATAGATACAATTTCTTCCCCCGGGGCGAATCAACTAGAAATGGCCAATAGTTTTATTTTTTTTCTCTTAGATATTTATTCAAATCTATTTAAATTTTATATCTGTGTGTTATTTTCATTTATTTTTTATATTAGATAATTATTATTAGAAAATTTGCATTTTAAAGGGTAGTTTATTTGAAGTCCAATTTGAATAAACGCTAATAACTCCGTTGAAAATTTAAAAAAAATATAGAATTAATAGATATTATAAAACAATTAATTATGAATCATTTAATACCATTTTGAATGAAATCGATTCAGTACTTTTTGAGAAAATTGTCAAAAACCATCTGAACCGTCAAAAAATGTTTTTTGAAAGCACGAGATGGGTTTGAAAAAAGCTAAGAGGGGGCCAAGTGTTATTTTTTGCTTCGTTTTTTCGAATTATCTCAAAAACGGCTGAAACTATTTTGAATAAAAAAAATTGAGCGAATCATGTCGTTAAGCAGTCTACAAAAAATCCTCGAAAAAATTATATTTTCCGACATATTACGTGTTTTGTCAAAATGTCTGTTAGTTATTATGTGCGTGCGATACCAAATTGTTGTGGACGCTCTAACTCAAAAACTAGTGTGAATATCAATACGAAATTCCACATGTAGTTTTGGAGCATTGAGATTAAGAGCTAATTAGATTTTGGTTGAAATCGGACCCAAAATTAAGGAGGGGTTAAAATTAAAAAAAATGAGATTTTCAAACTATAAAAAAAAAAACAAGAAAAAGAAAATATACTATATAAAATGATCTTATAATAACGTTCAGACTATTATATTTTTTGGGAACGAGATTAGGGGGAGGGGGGTGTCAAAAAATAAAATCTAGGCCCTTGAACCAAATCGAACCAAATATTGAATAGTTTTGGTTAATTTTTGCACTTTTAGTCTTCTGGGGCACTGATTATGTATACAAAATTTGGTTGAGTTTGGTACAAGAATTGTATTTTTTGACCCTCCCTCACCCTCTAAATGATTTTATTAAATATTAAATATAAGACAGGAACCAAGCATATGGTAACTTTAGAATCACGCTTTCCGTGGCGCCGCGATTTGACGACGGATTCTTAGAGAACTCGGCAAAATAAGACGAAAATCAAGAATGGTGTAGGTTCTTGGTGAAACATATTTAAATAAAGTAAAGAAAATTTTAAAACAATTTTAAATTTTTATAAAGTTATATATAATAATTATTTTCTTCAATATCCTTGGCATTGGCATTCCCAACTATGGGCAGGGGAGTTCCTCCTAGAAGACGAAATAAAGTCTTTTATGTTGGCAACTAAAAAATAAAACATATAAAAATATATATAAAGTAAAGAAAATTTAAAAAAAAATTGTAATTCTATTTAAAAATTAAAATTTTTTTTTAATTTTCTTTACTTTTTATATATTTTTACATGTTCTATTTTTTAGTTGCCAACATAATAAACTTTATTTCGTCTTCTAGGGTGGGGCACTCCTCCCCCTGCCCATAGCTGGGAACGCTCATGCCAAGAATATTGAAGAAAATAATTATTATATTTCCAAATAAGATGTATTTATTGGACTGTCATTCTTTTTTCCCCTTTCCTTTAAAACCAACGTTTCTGAGGATTCTTCCTCCCCTTCTTCAGGATTTCAAAGACCCAATAAAGGAAACAAACAATATGCTCTTCTCAAGATCCTCTCCTCTAGCAGTGTTTGAAATTTGTCTCTTCTTAACAGCAGCATTAAATATAAATTCTTTTCCCCTTAATTATTATTGAGGAGAAAAAAATTCTATTTAATGCTTATGTTAAGAAAAGACAAATTTTCAATATTAGAACTTGTAATTTTCAGCTGCTAACATATACTAATATATTTAATTTTACTTAGGGAAAGTGGGGTAGGTTTTAGGTGAAACATGATATTAATTAATAAAGTAAAGGGTGTGTAGTTTCACAGTGAATGAAATAAAACTCAAAGAGGTTTATAAACTCCTGATGATGGACTAATAATCCGAAATATATTGAGTTTGTTTAAACCTCTTTGAGTTTTATTTTATTCACTGTGAAACTACACACCCTTTACTTTATTAATATATATTTAATTTACGAACTACGGTGATCTGACAGACGTACAGATGGACATTGGAGCGACATTAATCGGGTTCCGTTTGACTTTTTAAAACGGTACCCTAAAACGGAAAGATCTGAGGCTCGAGGATAGAGAATTGAGTTAGCTAAATTAAAGTGAACTTGGAAAGTTAATGTTAACTTTTGCCATAGTTTTTGATTGTATAATTGGGCTATTTAAACCACAATTTTCGGAAGAGTATTTAATAAAATATATACACTAAAAGGGTACTAATTACCGTATTATTCATTTCTGAAAAATTATAAAAACATTAAGAATGAATTGTAATCAGCGTCGCCTAAGTGGTCGACTCACCTATATGTACATAATGTCTCTTCTATTCGGACGTTTCTGGGCATTATTCAACTATTAGTGAAATTGTCACTTCATATAGTTTGAATGTGTGGTAAGAATTAAGTCATTAAGTCTAAATGCCTTTTGCAAAGCTTAGTTATAGCATTTACTATTCTCTGTGTTAACATTTGTGGTTACCATTGATGCGTAAACTATTTAAAATGTTAATTTCATTAGTCAAATTGTGTAATACTGTTACTATCGTAAAGTGCATAATCATCCAACAAAACGCTTCCATTCATTCTTAAATATTCAGTGGAATGAAAAAGACAAACAAGAACAAACTACTTATGTTGGTTGTTATGTAAGAATAAATAATATGCTGTTGTATATTCTATGTTTATTTTTGAATATAACAATCTATATGTGCCTATATCTGGCCGAAACAAATAAAATAAAAAAATAAATAAATAAATAGAAATTGACTATATAATCGAATCGGGAATAGTTTTAAAAAAGCTTTCAAAATTAAATAGAACTAAATAGAGGAAAAGGTGAAAACTCACCTATACCTATGATTATGACATGGCCTTAAAATATCAATAAAATCAATGAAAATGTTTTCTGCAGTTTTGAACTGGACATTCTGAAGCTAAAGATTCCAAAATCTAATTAGTTTACTTATATGTTTTGTACACGAATTAACTTTCTACGACATTCATTAGCTATCGTGGGTAACGGATTCATGATAGAAAATAAATTAAGCTTATGGAATAGTATATCCCACCCAAAAAACTTCTGTAAAAAAAAACAAGGCCAATTTCGAAAAACCAATTTAATCTAATGTCCAGCCAAGTTGAATCCGTCAAGAATATTTAAGTTGAGAAAATTGTATTTACTTATTATTATCATTTCCGTCCATAATATGTATTAATTTGAAAGTTTATATTAGGAAAATAAGAACAAGTTTTTTGTGTTATTTTTTTATTTATCCACCAAAGAAATCTCAAATTCAAAAAAAAAAACATTCTTTTTTTTTAATTTGAGATTTCTTTATGTAAGGATCAAACGGAGAAAAAATATTCTATTCTGGTTTAAAAAACAGGGTTGCCTTATTCTATATATGTGATTTCTGTTTTATATTAATGAAATTGTTAATATAAAAAGAAAAGAAAGAAAAATTGTGTTTTTTGTGAATGTGCCAAATATTTTTTGAAAATTGTGTTCTGATGGCCTTTAATGGTAACGAAGATAATAAGAAAATTTAGACGAATGTGTGACACGACTATTTGAAGCCCTGAAGATGTCGGCAAAGTCGACGAAACGTTTGTGGGTGGATAAATAAAAAAAGTCACACAAAAAAACTTGTCCTTATTTTCCTAATATAAACTTTCAAATTAATTGTATTTACTCTACAAATTTCAGCTCTAGTTAAGGATAGAGAAGTTTTCCTGATTAATTTTCATCTAAATATGTATATATACCATATGCTTTATTTTTTGAAACTATAGTTTCGAAGGGTTGGCCTTCATCATCAGACTTTTTAATTATAAATATTTTATCTATTATTTCTCATGGGGTCAATCTCCAATTGGATATTGAAAATTTGTTCTCATCAAGCTAGCCACTCAACCTCTCTGTTTCTCTTTATGATTCAAAAACTTCTGCTATTCTCAGCAAAACAAAAACTTTTCAATTAAATCATCTTTTTATTTATCCTTAGACTGCCTGCCTTCAATTCAATCTTCAATGTTAATATATTTTGTAAAAATTATAATTGTTTAAATCTTCAAAAATATATTTAACTAGCTGCAAGGCCCTCTTGCTAGCCAGGAGGCACCCCAAGCCCACGAACCCCACCCTCACCCCACTCCCACCCACCACCACCCCCCGAAACCCACCTAGCACCCCCACCCCGGACCATACCCAACCCCTGCCCCCACACCACCACCCCAAACCCCATCCGCACCCCCACCCCCGAAACCCCTCCAGCACCCCCACCCCCCGCACCATGCACCCGTGTCCAACCCCAGCCCCCACAACACCACCCGCAAACCACCCACCTCGGACCCCGCACCCCATCCACCCCGGACCCCACCACGTGCCCTCCAACCCTGCGTATCTAGCCCCCTGGACTCCCCTATTCCACCCCGCACACCCTAACCCATCCATACTCTATTCCAGTGAGAAATCACATCCCCTACAACTTTGCTCATTATAAAATTTGCCGTATAGTTAATAGTTTAGGAGTTATTTGATAATTTTCATTCGTGCGCCCCCAAATATAGCTAAAAACGTAAGTTAGAAGACCAGATGTAAATATGAAATTTCATAATAATCCCTTCAGTCGTTTTTACGTGAATCGTGAGCAACTTTTCGCGGAAACCACTGAAACAGACAGACAGCCAGACAGACAGACAGACATACAGACAGGAATTTTGTTGAGGGTGTTTTCGTTCATAACATTACTTCAAACGTGTGCAACCAAAATTTGGCGTGATTTGGAGCAATGTACAGACAAAACTTTAATTTTATATATATATAGATATCAAATTTAGTTAATATTTTAAAACAATAATAGGTATAGATTATTTTAAGCTGTAAATCAAGTCGACAATAATTGAATATTAATATTTAATTAGATTGAAATAAAAAGAAGAGGATGATCACGAAAGGAAGCGCTTACGGTGCATTCTAAAACGCATCATCGAAATATAATTACCATAATTTCAATGTTTGGAACGACTTCACTAAAAACATAGCTTAATTGGCATTGGATAATTTGATTAAAAAAATACACGAACAAGGAAAAGAAAGAGATAGAGACAGTTTCTTGCTTTCTTTGCATTCCTGGGCGCTAAGCCTTAAACTTAAAGGTCAACAACTCGATACCAATATTTTTTTTACGTTAACCAATCAAAAAAAAAAAAAGTATATTTTTTGTGAATGACCCAAGACGAAATGCAAACAATAGTCCGGGCACTCTTCATTAATTTTATTTACAATACTTTTTGTTGTTTATTTATTTTTTTTATTTACTCGGGTGGTCATTATTTGACTAAAACTTTCGCGTCTGGCTGAACACTCGATGTGTGTAAATTATTATTTAATCTAATGTTTCGATTTTGTATATAAAAAAAATCATGTCAATTCGTTCTGGATTCAAAAAAAAATGCTTGATTTTAATCCTAGTTCAATATAAAGTAAAAGAAATCAGAAAATCAAATACAGTGAAAATCGTTAAACACGAAACTGAGGGGACCGAACTACAGGGTGGGGCATAAAGTTCTCCCACATTTTGAAGAGTTATTTTAAAAAATGAAAAAATTTAAATAGAAAAAACCTGAATATATTTTTGAAAATAACATAATTTTTTTTTAATGTATTTTAAATATTATCGGACAAAAAAGGAGGGTGGGGGTAAAAAATGAAAATTCTAGCCCTTTAGACCAAACTCAACCAAATTTTGTATACATATTCTGTGGGTCCCAAAAAGACTGGAAATGTAAAAACTAACCACCCAAAATGGGGGGGGGGGAGTCAAAAATGGAAATTCTAGACCTTTTGACGAAACTCAAATTTTGTATACATATTCTGTGCACCCCCAGAAGACTAGAAATGCAAAAACTAACCAAATAGTTTGGTCGAAAGAGTGCTAGAATTTTCATTGACTTCAGGCCCCAAAAAATGAAAATTCTAACCCTTTTGACCAAACTCAACCAAATTTTGTATACATATTCTGTGGACTCACAAAAGGCTAGAAATGCAAAAACTAGCAACCCAAATGGGGATGGTCAAAAATGAAAATTCTAGCCCTTTGGATCAAACTATGTATACAAAATTTGGTTAGTTTTTGCATTTCTAGCCTTCTGGCGGCCCATAGAATATGTATACAAAAAATTGGACAAAAGGGCTAGAATTTTCATTTTTGACCCCCCCCCCCCTCATTTTGGATGGTTAGTTTTTGCATTTCTAGTCTTTTGGGAGCCCACAGAATATATATACAAAAAATTTTAAGCTTGGACGAAAGGGGTAGAATTTTCATTTTTGACGGTCTCCCCTCCTTTTTTTGTCTGATGTTTAAAACAAATTAAAAAAAAAAAAAAAAAATATTTTATGTTCTTTTCAAAAATATATTCAGTTTTTTTCTAGTTTAAATTTTTCATTTTTTTATTCCTCTTTAAAATGTGGTAGATCTTTATGCTCCCCCCCCCCTATATTTCTTTATGTTAAAAGAATTTCTTGTTAAATACATTGCAGTGCATATTTATACTCACCAAAATTACATTTATTAGAGTTCATCATATTAGATACACTACATTTCAAATTATGTATTATACATTTTGTATTACATATGTACTTATGTATGTATGCATTTAATAAAAAACAATAAAATGAATAAAAAATATAATAAAAACGTAATAAACTTTAATGTATGTATGTATGTAATTTAAAATTTTTTTTTATAAAAACAAAAAAAATTTATTGATTTTTTGGAAAATAATCTGATATTTTTTTTTGCATAATGTCTTTTTGTATGTACAATACGTATTTTGTTCATTCCGAGGAGCGAAATCTTTTCGTGTTAAGCAATTTTTGTTTCGTGTTAAAAGAAAAAATATATGAAAATACCTAGTATTTTGTCGGGACTGCATTATTATTTCGTGTTAACTGATTTTTCATGTTAAGCGTTTTCGTGTTAAACGAGTTCCATTGTATTTTAAAAACTTGAGCATATAAAATACTTAAAAAGAATTTGTTTTGCCGTGAGTAGCAGAGGTAGGCTTACCATACATCTCGGAATGACCAGGATTGTCCCGGTTTGGAAGGTATGGTCCACCCGCTCAGTTTGTTTGTTATTTTGTCCCGTTTTTTGGAAAAAATTATTAAGTGCTGCCAAGGCATAGTTAATTGATAACTAAATTTTACTTTATTTCTCGATGCGATTAAAAATACAAAAAAATAGAAGAAAAAGAAAGAACATTTTCAAGTCTCGGTATTACGCTTGCTAGTTAGAGCCGCAACAATTAATTTCTTTTGTACATTTTTGTCTGAATTTTAATGAAGTTCAATTGAATATTCTCTCATTCTATAACGAGTATGTGTCGTTTTGGTCCGAGTGCAAAAGGCCATTCCTAGAATAATAGAAATTAAAAAATTTAATATCTAATTGTCTGAAACAGGTTTTAACTTGAATTTGGCAATACACAATACACCTTAGCTCTAAAGAAAGACAAATGATTCTATCTGCGCTCTTTTTATTTATTTTCATCGATCAGATTCTAATGAAAGAATAGCTCACCCGGACATTAAATAATAAAAAAGTAAAAACTTATTCAAGACTCGGTACACTAGAGCTGCCCTAGTAATTATTAATAAACTTAAATATAAATTGTTCATTTATGGCTATACTATAACATCCTCTTAAAATCTCAATAGAATAATTCAAAAAATAATATTTTCTGCCTTTTGAACGAGATATTCCAAAATCTAATCAGTACTACTATGTATTGATACAAACGAACTTTTTGACTTTCCATTCTTGGGCTATCGTGGGTATCGAAATTCAGACACGCAAAAAGAAAAAAATCCTAGTTGAAAAATATTTTTCTCCGCGTTTCAGACATTTTAAAGCACAATGAGCAAATATTTATTTTTATGCGTGATTTAATACTAGGGCCGCCTGGGAGGAGAGTAATTTTTAATCTTAATTCATGCTAGTGATTTAATATTAATAGTTTTTTAGCTCAGTTAAGAGTAAAAATCATTTTTAGTTATTTGTTTTCTCTTTGATAACAACTTCACAAAAAAGACTAACTTTTTGAATCATAAATACTTTGCTGAATATAAGTAATTCTATCTTTGTAAAATCATATAGAAGTAGCTCATTTTTTTATTTCAAAAAAATATTTTGGTAAGTCTAATCAAAGGATTTGATTCACTGAGAGAAATCAATCCAATACAAATTTTATTCCCTTATAAATTTTAGTTTTGAATATTTAAATTATTTAAAAAAAAATGCTTTTTCTCTCTTAATTTATCCTTGGCGTGTCGAATATACGTATACAAAATTAAAAAGTGCAGCTTCTACGGTACATTGTAAACTAAATTGTAGTGAATTTTTTCGAAACAATTAAAAATAACAAAGCATTTTTAAAATAAGTTCATGCTTGGTATAAAATATTGGATATTAAGTTATGTTCAGATAGGAGTAATTAAAAATTATTCATAAAGAGAAAAATTATTACTACAAAATTGTTATTGTTTGTCCATTCCTCCACCACATTAGTTAAACTTTTTGAATCATAACTACTTAGAAAAATATATCTACTTTACTCGTAGTAAAATCGCATAGAAGGCGCTTACTCTAAATCAGGGATGTCCAACCTTTTGGCATCCTTGGGCCACATTTGAAGAAAAAAATTGTCTCGGGCCGCTTATAAAATATACTAATTCTAACTATTTATAGTTTTAAGCATAAAACATAGTAAATAATGCACAATAATGATATCTTCTTTGACAAATAACATAAAAATGACTAATTTAATAAATATAAAAAATATTATGGTAAGTCTACTTATAGGCATACTTATCATAATATTTTTTTCTCAAATAGGGAAATTTCGTGAGTTTGCCAGAAAAAGAAAGTGAGCGACTTTTCTGTGAATTTAGAAAGAGACAAAGTATATTCAGCTACAGTGGCGTAGCCAGAAAATTTTCGTGGGGGTGGGGGGTCAATCCACAAAGCAAAATATTTAGTGGGAATTTTTATTTATTAAAACAAATAGTCCAGTTAAATTGTGTTTTTACCCGGAAAGTTTTGGGATAGTTGTAATTTATTCGAACCTTTGTTTTTTGGTGTGCTGAATCCGAATCTGAGGCTTGCAGCCCCCCTGGATCACCCAAAAACTCGCACTTTTTTCGATTTTTTCCCATTTTGACCATGAAATAGTACGTTTTCGACAAAGACCACTCTATACATATTTAAACTAGATTAAATTTGCTACAATTAAATTCATCTTAATTGGATAATGGTAACCCGTACCGATATGAGGTTGAAATCTAAGAGTTTTAACAAAAAAGTGGTCCAACTAAACTTTCAAGTCAACAAAATTTCCTAGAGAATGAGATTGAAATCAAGTTTCTAGGCTGAGTGGTTTTCATTTTATGAAGGTAAAACTGCGATTTTTTGAAAACAAAATTGCAGTTTTTCATAACTTCAACCTCATTGCGGCACGGGTTACCATTATCCAATTAAGATGAATTGAATTGTAGCAAATTTAATCTAGTTTAAAAATGTATAGAGTGATTTTTGTCGAAAACGTGCTCCTTCGTGGTCAAAATTGGAAAAAATCGAAAAAAGTGTGAGTTTTTTGGATTTGCGGTAATAGAAAAAATACGCCAATTTTCAACTAACACTTGAGCTCGGACGAACGGTTGTTCGGAGAAAAAAACCTAAATGATGAAATTTGTAGGAAATTTTATGAACTTTTATTTTGAAAAAGAAGGTTATTTACGAAAAGTTGATAGTTTTCGAGTTATAAGCAAAAAACCTCCAAAAAATGGAAATTTTTACCTTTTTTGCCATGTTCTGTCGCGAACCTCAAATTCGGATTCAGCACACCAAAAAACATATAGGATCAAGAAACAAAACTACCCCAAAACTTTCCTGCGAGGGGCCCTTTAGAGAACAATTTAACTGAACTAAAAAATGTACTTCAAGAAATTAAAAAAGAACATAATTCTTGATTAAACATATGAAATATATTTAATTACGGTTAGTTTACCATAAAAAACTGTTTGTAGTTGCCGTTACTCATCCCATGAGCCCTGCCCTTGGGGTGGGGGTTCTGACCCCCCCCCGTGGCTACGCCTTTGTTCAGCTAAGTAGTGGTACTTATTATTCAAAAAATCTAAGTATTCGAGTACTTAACAAAAAATAATATGTAGTCAATTTTAATTACTCTTTACTGAAAATAGCTTATTATTATTAAAATAATAGTTATTAAGATTTATCGAAATCGTGAACTTTCTTGAAAAAATGTCAGTTTTCTAGTTTTCACTTGATCAAAATAAAAACAAAAAAATTTTAAATTTTTATTCTCAATTAAATCAATATTTTGGGGTCAATGTAATTTAAAACTTCCGCTTAATATAACATTAGATAAATTTAAATAAAATGTAATGGAAATAAAACTTCTCCTTATAAATGTTCGCTCCTCCTTTTTAAACGATACAAAGTATTGTCTGTCTTCAATAAAAAAAATTAACCCGCATATTTTACTTGGTTAATAGTGAAGTCAGGTAAGTTTTTATTAGTAGTAATTAAATTTATATTTGAATTAATTGTGATAATCAACGAAAGACAGAAAAAAGTGTAATTTAATTATAAAGATAATCGAATGGCGGCATTCCTGAACCAGTAAATGCGAAAAGGAAATGCAATTTTTCCTGCTAATCTTTCAAAATTCATCAAATAAAAAAAATAATAATAAATATATTTAATGTAGAAACAGGAAACTTATTCGATGACATATAATTATGATAATAAATCATCATCTTTTCTTAAGGTATTCGCAGGCAAAAAAATTTTTAAAGGAATTTTAAATCCACAATTTTTTTGCTAGTTTGTTTTAAAATTTATAACGGTATTTATCATATTAAAGCTAAGGAAATTGATCTGCGCATCCAAATGAAGAGAAATAAAATAAATATCAAAAAGACTAAATTCTTTTTTGGTAAACAACCCATGCTTAATAGTCAAAACATCAAAAATGGAATGCAATAAGGTTATTCCTCTAGTATTAGATAAGACTCGATTGTTATTTTTTATTTTAAATCGATTCCTTCATGTTTTCAGCAATGGTTACCAATAATAATCGAAACGTCAAAAATCCAATGAAGAATTGTTATTCCTCAAGTATTAGATGAGAATCAATGGCTATTTTTAATTTTAAGTCGATTCACAAAGAGAAACAAAGAGGTTGTCCTCTGCTTGATACAAATAAACATACACACATATATATCGAAATTATATATCTGTATATATATTATTTATTTGTTCGCATTTTTGCATCAAGCAGAGGACAACCTCTTTGTATCTCTTTGTGAATCGACAGCTCTGCTACTCTCGGCAAAACAAAAACTTTTAATATAATAATAAAACTTGAGCAAGAAGGTTTTTTTTTATGAAGCCTACCTCGCGTCTTGCTCAAGTTTTATTATTATATTAAAATGTTTCACCTAGAACCAATACCTAACTCTTTAAAAGTTAAAAACTTTTCAATTAAGTCGATTCCTCCATGTCTTCAGCAATGGTTACCAATAATAACCGAAACGTTTAAAATCTAATGTAGAATGGTTATTCCTCAAGTATTAGGTGCGAATCAATGGCTATTTTTGATTTTAAGTCGATTCCTCCATGTCTTCCCCAATGGATACCAATAATAACCGAAGAGTTTAAAATCCAATGTAGAATGGTTATTCCTCAAGTATTAGATAAGAATCGATGGCTATTTTTGATTTTAAGTCGATTCCTCCATGTCTCCAGCAATGGTTACCAATAATAACCGAAACATTTAAAATCCAATGTATAATGGTTATTCCTCAAGTATTAGATGAGAATCGATGGCTATTTTTGATTTTAAGTCGATTCCTCCATAACTTCCCCAATGGTTACCAATAATAACCGAAAAGTTTAAAATCCAATGTAGAATGGTTATTCCTCAAGTATTAGATAAGAATCGATGGCTATTTTTGATTTTAAGTCGATTCCTCCATGTCTTCAGCAATAGTTACCAATAATAACCGAAACGTTTAAAATCCAATAGTTATGAAATTTTTGTTTCTCTTTAAGTTTAAAAATGAAATAATATATTGAAAATTTTATTACGGTAATTTATAATCTATATATTATACGATTTCGAATGTTTTTACTGGGAGCCCCTGCTGTTTATGCAGCCAAACTAATAGCAGTGAATTTTCTTTGAGTATCATAAGGAAACTTAATTTTTATTAACCGGCTACTTATTCTATCGAAAACAAATAGTTATGTTCTTATGATTTAAAATAATTGCATTTCTAAAGTAATTACGCACTGTTTCAGCGAGTTAATCACTTTTAGAAAACACTAATCAATTCAAGTTGGAAGCAAGAAACACGGCTTTTCCTAAATCCCTCCATAGATCAAGAATAATAAATAGTTCAATGGGTTATTTGCTTAGATATAAATCAGTAATATATTGGGCATAAATAAATAGAGAAGATAATGTTTTTTAGGGTTCCTTAGGCTGACCCGAAGCCTATTGATCTTCACTTTGCTTGTGACACAGCAAAAATCTCGTAAAGCTAGACAGGTAAATTGTTGCCTAAAAAAGCAGAGATATGACTTCAGATAAATCGATGTAAGAACTAAGGGAGGACATTATTTAAATAAACATTTATAGCTATCATTTTATTAAAAGTATTAAAAGGTCTAAATCAGTCAAATAAAACTTACTTTTGTTTTTTATGAAGTAAAAAAAAAATAATAATAATAATAAATGAAAACCAGATTTTTTGTGTATTAACAAATAAATACAATTCTAATTGAAAACTTTTTGTTTTGCCGAGAGTAGCAGAGTTGTTGATTCACAAAGAGAAACAAAGAGGTTGTCCTCTGCTTAATGCAAATAAACATACACACATATATTTGAAAATTATATATCTGTATATATATTATTTATTTGTTTGAGACTATAGTTTCGAAGACTTGTTCTTAATCATCAGTATTTTTTAATTATAAATATTATTTTTCATGGGGTCAATACCGTATCAATATCCATGCAGTATTGACCCCATGAAAAATAATATTTATAATTAAATAAGACTGATGAAAAGACCAAATATTCGAAACTATAGTCTCAAACAAATAAACAATATATATATACAGATATATAATTTCGATATATATGTGTGTATGTCTACTTGCATCAAGCAGAGGACAGCCTCTTCGTTTCTCTTTGTGAAATACAATTTTTTATAAAAACAATCTCAAGACGTTTATTAGAAATCCAAACGATTCGGGAAAAAATCTCCCCTTATCTATGGAAATTTGGAAAAATAGTTGCTTTAAAAAGCAAATGTATGGAGAATATGTATCTCATTAAAAACAATCGGAGAAATTAAATATCGATAAATAATATCGCTAATCTCGGTTCCATGACAATTTTCTTACAGTTTTCGGTGATTTCAAGGTTCATGATGGAGAAGGCGAATCTTCTTGAGATCTTCGACAAATGTTCTTGGAGAAGATGATGGAATCTATTAAGATGCTGATTCACAAATTTCGGTATAGTTTGTTGCCTTATGCATCTCAAAAAGAAAATTCGTCTGTTCTTGAGGTCACACAAATTTTAGAGGTTTTATAATCTATTTCATTATAAAAATAGTGTAATTGCCATACAATTTAATACGTAAAAGAATCAATAAATTATTTCAAAATGTGTAGTAACAGTATTTTTAAGTGTATTAGCATGAGGGCTTTTTGGCTGCTACGTCAATAAACTCATACCATATCGATTGAAATCCTTCCTCGCACAAACTCCTCTTAAGAAGGAATGATAGGGACCCGGTAGGCGAGGGCACAGCCAGGAAATCCTGACCTATCTCCTTGATTGAGGGATCTTCCATAATAATAATGATAAACGTAAATGCAGAGGAATTTTCATCATGTTTTTAGACAGAGAAATTTAAAATAAACGAAATACCTCAGCGCGACTGAGAGTTGAAGAGAATAAATAAATAATACACAAAATAAATCTATGAAATAAATAAATAATTTTGGGAATGTTACGTCTGTTTCATTTCGTCTTTTATAGAGATTTCTATATACTAATATTTAATTATTTTACATCGGGAAGATAGAAGAAAATCAATAGATCAGTATTTTTGAGTGTTTTTTTTTTATTTTATAATTGATTAATTAGACATTTCAAATATCTTCAAATTTTCATCCTCAGTAGGTACAATAGAAATATATAGAAATCTCATACAATTAGATGTTGATTCATTAAAATTAAATTTTCACTAAAACAATTAAGAATTACTTGATTTATGTAGTATAAGGTAGGTCTAATTTGTGAAATTGCCTATTTCTGTAAATAGACAACATCATGCCGAATTCATAAATAAAATAAATCGCTTGCCAATATACTGAATTAAGAAATGTCATTGATTTCAATTAAAAACAAAAATGAAGTTATTATTTTAAATATATGTGAACTTCAATTAATAGACACAGATGTAGCAGCACTAGGGTGGCCCTTATTTTGGGTATTTTCGAATTTTTAGGCTGACAGACACATATGGTGGTATAAATTTAAAAAAAAAACTTCAAAGTTTCAAGTCTCTATCTCAATTTTAACTTGTGCTGCACACGATTCAAGCTTCCCATCTAAATAACATGGAGTTTTTGGCATTAAACGATCAATTTTTGACGTGACAACGTCTTATAATTCGATGAAGCCGGCTGCACGCTCGAAAAAACATGACTCATCTGAGGCGTTCCATTTAAGGCTTGAAGTGCAAGCGAGAGCGCGGAACGAGCGACAAAGATTGAGGCGGGCTTTTTAAAAGCTACAGTTACAAAAATTTTAATGATGTTTCCAAATTTTAAATTTTAAATTTAAGATTTATGAACAATAATTTAATCACAGTTTATTCTTATAATAAATTATTCAAAATTATTACTTTTTTACAACAAATTACAATTAAATTTGCAAAAATAATTAAGTAACTAATTGAACAACAACTTTTATTCAGTTTACTTGCTGAAAGAAATAATGTCAATACAAAATTTATTATTATAAAATAATAAAATCAAAAATTAAATTTTAACAGTCGAGTAGAAATTTAAACAATAAATTTTATTCAAGTATTTTGTAAATTTAAAATGATTTTCTGAACGAAGAATTTTATGAAAAAAATCGGTTGTCTGTAAAGTCGGTTTACTGACGATAGTTGAACGTGACAACGTCATAAGAAAATACCATTCCATCAGTATTTTCTTATGACGTTGTCACGTTCAACTATCGTCAGTAAACCGACTTTACAGACAACCGATTTTTTTATTTTGGCTAAAGCAATGGTTAAAAAAAATTGAATCTTTGTAGACATTATCCTTATAATAATAGCTATCCTTAAGAATTTTTACAGATTTTTAGCTATTATAATTTTGGAGCTACAGCTAAATAAAATACTGCTATATCTTAGCGTTAGTAAGTTATAGACTCCAAAATTATAATAGCTAAAAATCTGTAAAAAATTCTGAGGGATAGCTACTATTAAAAGGATAAAGAATAAAGTTTCAAATTTTTTGAACCATTACTTTGGCCGGAATAAAAAATTGATCGTTCAATACCAAAAATCCCATGTTAGGTATTTAGATGGGAAATTTACATCGCTGTGCGGCACAGGTAAAAATTGAGATAGAGACTTGAAACTTGGGGGATATTTTTTTTATTTATTTCGAACCACATGAGCCACTGTCAGCGTAAAAATTAGAAAATACCCAAAATAAGGACCATTCTAAGCAGCACATTGGTCAAAAAAATAAAAATGTAATTTTTAGTAAATATACTATCGATAATTAAAAAAAGTTGTATTTTATAAATACATCTTTACAATTTATAAATAAAAATTACATATCGGCAAGCGATTTGATTTATTCATGAATTCAGCAAAATGTTTCCTATATCTAGAAATAGGCAATTTCACAAATTTGGCGTAACATATATAGGCTAAAATGAACGTTATTCCAAATTCCCGGTTTAAAATAAATAATTGTGAATTTCAATTTTTTTCCAAAGAAATTTCAAGTGCATTTCATTGCTGCTGAATGCCTCTCAAGCGAATACGCTATAAGTTGGTATGTAAATTGCTTAATAGTTTCCTTAAAAGGGAGCTTTTTATCCGAGGTAAAGCCAGGAAGCTCCAATCTAAAGCCCTTTGCGTTGAAAGTGTCGTAGTTCTAAGGGTAAATAAATTTTTCTTTGGGGATATAAAAAGGAAAGTCGCATCAGCTCTAGATGGCTCGTTGATTAATGGTCTCATCGAAATACTGCCTGTATAATTAATTCTTCTGTCTTCCCATGGGGGGAAGAGGTCGTTCCCCAAAATAATGAGAAATTCGTAAAAGGACCAAACTAAGCCAATTCACTACAAATAAGGGTTGTATTTTTTTATATGACCGCAATTTGTCTATATTTCCCCAGTAATAGTCCATTATAGGGTGTAGAGTAAAAAAAATTTACAGATTATTTTTAAGACTAGATTATCTTATGTATTATTGGTTAATTATAGTAACAATGACAGCTGTTTAGTAAAAACAGGGGGCTCTAGCTGGTGAGTTGTCTATTTAAAACAGGGGGAAGAAATGTAAATTTTCAAAATCTCCTAATGAAATTTTGAAAAATATAACATTTATTATTTTATTGAGTGAAAATAATTTAATTGACCGTAATGTATTTTAAAAAACTATATAATTAAATACATGCGAATCTTTTGTGTTCACCGCGCCTGAGCCCGTGTGCAAAACTAAATTTTGCATCCTTACAGACATAATTAAAAATTAGAAAGGTTTAGCTATTTTCTTTTTTTTTACCGTTTTTTATTTAAAAATGATAAAATGTTTTCTTAAGGCCGCTGCACAGGAGACTTGTTTTAATAATTTTTTGTCTGCTTGATCCCACTCAAAAGCATCCCAGGACCAAGTCGGAAAATACAATGTCCTATCTTTTGAATCAAGCAAGCTAGCCAGAAAGACAGTCAGCAGTGACGTCATTTCGATCTCGATAGGCCTCCAAATTGGAAACCAGAGCTCCCATACCGAAAACAGGTAGAGGAAAAAGCCTCATGTGCAGCGGGCTTTATTTGATGTAATTAAACCGTTTTACATATGTGCTGTGTGTACCACTATATCTATTTATTGTATTTGGTATTAAGTTGGTGTGGCCGCTTGTGTGCGGTGCACTGATGAACCATCAATGGTGAAATTTAAAAATAAATTATAATGTTCTAGTGTTTTCTATAATTAATTCTGAAGCTAACTCCAAGTGACTAATAAGAGAAATTCAACACAACATCATGATGATAATGAAGCGGAAGGCCCGAGTTCAAGCCTCGCTCCCAGCAAAAATCAGTTATAATCCGGGTGGTGTACTAATACTAACGCAACTAACACATAATAAAAAATATATTACCATAAAGGATCTGGTTAAATGGACTTTAATATTCAAGATCAACAAAAAAATTCTTCTCTTTCGTAAATTGCGTGTTCTGGGATTATCAATTTGTTTTTCAGTATTTCCAGTTGTCATGGGCTTGTGTAATGTTTTAATTAACTACAAAGCTTAATTCAATACCGATTTGAGATAACAAATACAAAAAAATAAAATACCTAAATAGGATAAGAGCCCATCTAATCAATGTGAGTGAGTCTTACCCTTTGAAGAGCAAGAACAATTAGTTGAATTGGATGTTAGTTAGAGCCTAGAGGTTTAGCCAGGAATTGAGAGGCTATTTGAAGCAGGGGCTTGGCTAATTAGCGTGAAGTGATGGCATTGATCGCTCACCGTCGTCTGCTTGGCCAGAGGCTGTGTCGAAGACACGGTCCATGTGCACGTGGCCGCTGACCCCCAGTTGACGGTGCGTCGTCGACGACAAGTCCACGGGCCCTTTAACAGACATCGAAACCCAAATTGATTCAATTACCTTTACTTTCACACACAAATCAATTCATTTTCTATATTAAGTAAAGGTTAAATAATTAACTAATAATAATAATGAAAACGATTGAGAAAAGTTTTTTTTTTAATTATAATTACTTATTATTTAAGTGATGAGGATTATTTATTTAAATAGCTAAAATAAAAATGTGGTCCGACCGAGTAAGGGAAGAATGTTCATTATAAAATGCATTCTAGATGATTTAACACCTTAATATTGTATATTTTATTTTATTAGTAAATATTATTAGTAAATGATGTTGACCCTGTATATTCATACTTTTATATAGTAAATGAAGTTAAGACCACCCTATATATTCATATTTTTATAATAAATGAAGTTTTGATCCACAGTATATATGATTCATATTTTTTATAATAAATGTATTTTTGGACACCGTGTATATTTATATTTTTATAGTAAATGAAGTTTTGATCAAACCTATAAATATTCATATTTTTTATAGTAAAAGCATTTTTGACCACTCTGTATATTCATATTTTTATAGTACCTAAATGAAGTTTGACCCACCCTATATATTCATATTTTTATAGTAAATGAAGTTTTGATCCACCCTATATATTCATATTTTTTATAATAAATGCATTTTTGACCACCCTGTATATTCATATTTTTATAGTAAATGAAGTTTGGACCACCCTGTATATTCATATTTTTATAGTAAATGAAGTTTTGATCAACGCTATATATTCATATTTTTTATAATAAATGCATTTTTGACCACTCTGTATATTCATATTTTATAGTAAATCAATTTTTGACTACTCTGTATATTCATATTTTTATAATAAATGCATTTTTGACCACCCTGTGTATTCATATTTTATAGTAAATAAAGTTTTGACCCTCCCTGTAGATTCATATTTTATAGTAAATGAATTTTTGACCACCCTGTATATTCATATTTTTATACTAAATGAAGTTTTGACTCACCCTATATATTCATATTTTATAGTAAATGCATTTTCGACCCCTCTGTATATTCATATTTTTATAGTACGTAAACGAAATTTGGTTCACCCTGTATATTCATATTTTATAGTAAATGCATTTTCGACCACTCTGTATATTCATATTTTTATAGTAAATGAAGTTTTGGTCCACCCTGTATATTTATATTTTATAGTAAATGCATTTTGACCACTCTGTATATTCATATTTTTATAGTACCTAAATGAAGTTTGACCCACCCTATATATTCATATTTTTATAGTAAATGAAGTTTTGATCCACTTTATATATTCATATTTTTTATAATAAATGTATTTTTGGACACCCTGTATATTCATATTTTTATAGTAAATGAAGTTTTGATCAACGCTATATATTCATATTTTTTATAGTAAATGCATTTTTGACCACTCTGTATATTCATATTTTTATAGTAAATGAAGTTTTGACCACTCTGTATATTCATATTTTTATAATAAATGCATTTTTGACCACCCTGTGTATTCATATTTTATAGTAATAATGTTTTGATCTTCCCTATAGATCTATTTTATAGTAAATGAAATTTGGTTCACCCTTATATAAACATTTTGACCACCCTGTGTATTCATATTTTATAGTAAATAGATGTTTTGATCCACCCTATATATTCATATTTTTTATAGTAAATGAATTTTTGACTCACCCTGTATATTCATATTTTTATAGTAAATGAAGTTTTGACCACTCTGTATATTCATATTTTTATAGTAAATGAAGTTTTGACCACCCTATATATTCATATTTTTTATAATAAATGCATTTTTGACCACCCCTTATATTCATATTTTTATAGTAAATGAAGTTTTGACCACCCTGTATATTCATATTTTTATAGTAAATGAATTTTGGACCACCCTGTATATTCATATTTTTATAGTAAATGAAGTTTTGACCACCCTGTATATTCATATTTTATAGTAAATGTATTTTTGACCACTCTGTATATTCATATTTTTATAATAAATGAATTTTGACTCACCCTGTATATTCATATTTTATAGTAAATGCATTTTCGACCCCTCTGTATATTCATATTTTTATAGTAAATGAAGTTTTGGCCCCCTGTATATTCATATTTTATAGTAAATGCATTTGACACTCTGTATATTCATATTTTTATAGTACCTAAATGAAGTTTGACCCACCCTATATATTCATATTTTTATAATAAATGAAGTTTTGATCCACAGTATATATATATTCATATTTTTATATACCTAAATGAATTTTGGTCCACCTTGTATATTCATATTTTTATAGAAAATGAAGTTTTGACCCATCCTGTATATTCATATTTTATAGTAAATGGATTTTTGACCACTCTGTATATTCATATTTTATAGTAAGTAATGTTTGACTATCCTGTATATTCATATTTTTATAGTAAATGAAGTTTTGACCCATCCTGTATATTCATATTTTATAGTAAATGCATTTTTGACCACTCTGTATATTCATATTTTTATAGTACCTAAATGAATTTTGGTCCACCCTGTATATTCATATTTTTATAGTAAATGAAGTTTTGACCCACCCTGTATATTCATATTTTTATAGTAAATGCAATTTTTGACCACCCTGTATATTCATATTTTTATAATAAATGCATTTTTGACCACCCTGTATATTCATATTTTATAGTAAATGAATGTTTTGTACCTTCACCCTGTATATTCATATTTTATAGTAAATGAAGTTTTGACCACCCTGTATATTCATATTTTTATACTAAATGAAGTTTTGACTCACCCTGTATATTCATATTTTATAGTAAATGCATTTTCGACCACCTCTGTATATTCATATTTTTATAGTACTAAATGAAATTTTGGTCCACCCTGTATATTCATATTTTTATAGTAAATGAATTTTTGACCCACCCTGTATATTCATATTTTTATAGTAAATGCATTTTGGACCACCCTGTATATTCATAATTTTATAATAAATTAAATTTTGACCACCCTATATATTCATATTTTTATAGTATAAGTGAAGTTTGGACCACCCTGTATATTCATAATTTTATAATAAATTAAATTTTGACCACCCTATATATTCATATTTTTATAGTATAAGTGAAGTTTGGACCACTCTGTATATTCATATTTTTATAAAAAATGCATTTTTGATCACCCTGTATATTCATATTTTATAGTAAATGAAATGTTTTGACCATCCCTGTATATTCATATTTTTATAGTAAATGAAGTTTTGACTCACCCTGTATATTCATATTTTTATAGTAAATGCATTTTTGACCACTCTGTATATTCATATTTTTATAGTACCTAAATGAAATTTGGTCCACCCTGTATATTCATATTTTTATAGTAAATGAATTTTTGACCCACCCTGTATATTCATATTTTATATAGTAAATGAAGTTTTTGACCACCCTGTATATTTATATTTTTATAGTCAAATGCATTTTGACCACTCTGTATATTCATATTTTTATAGTACCTAAATGAAGTTTTGATCCACCCTGTATATTCATATTTTTATAGTAAATGACAGTTTTGATCCACTCTGTATATTCATATTTTTATAGATAAATGCATTTTTGACCACTCTGTATATTCATATTTTTATAGTAAATGATGTTTTGACCACCTGTATATTAATATTTTATACTAAATGCATTTTGACCACCCTGTATATTCATATTTTTATAGTAAATGCATTTTTGACCACCCTGTATATTCATATTTTTATAGTAAATGCATTTTTGACCACCCTGTATATTCATATTTTTATAGTAAATTCATTTTTGACCACTCTGTATATTCATATTTTTATAGCACCTAAATGAAGTTTGGTCCACCCTGTATATTCATATTTTATAGTAAATGAAGTTTTGACCTACCTTTATAGTATAATGTTAATTATTTATTATAATATGTAATCAATTAAATAAACAAGCAATTAGGACAAGAGAAAGTATGTTTTAGGAAACTAGAAAGTAGCTATATGTCTATAGCTTTGTGACTTACCTTTGGCTGGCTGGCTGGCAAGAGCCCATCTCGCTCTGCCTGCCTGGCCTCAACTGAGGCTTTCATTCAACGGAACGGATTGGAAAATATTATTTCATATCAATTTCCTTGAATTCCGATAAATAATTTTTTTAAAGAATTCCAAATAAATAAATAAAATATAACGCAGACACGGGAGATGGACCAAAACAGAAGGGATGTAATCAGAATTCTTTTTTGGGGGGTGGGGTGGAGGGGCTAGGCACGAATGTTATTATTTATTTATTTATTTAATTTTAATATAAAACTAATTCCAATACCTCTTGATAACTCAAAATAAGAAAAATCCTAGAAAATTCATTTAGGTGTGAAAATATTTGTATTTCTAAAATCAATAACTGATAACATTTTGGGGGTTTTTAGTTTAATATAACTTTTAGTTCAAAAGTGAACAAAAAAAAAATACTTTTTCGCTTCTCCGTGGGAAAGAAGATGTGTTTCAAAAAATAAATTTTTATTATACTATTTTTATAAGGAAAAATTTTTACTATCTATTTGTAAAATTTTCGAACTAATAATAACTTTTTTCAAAGATTTAAGGATTAGATAAAAATTAAGAAATAATAATTAAATAAATGAAATCGTAAAAACTTTTTCACTACTTGGTTATTACGTTTCGAGCTGTTAATGATTTGACAATGTTTTTGTCAGCTAACGGTTTGAGCTAGAATAGAAAACCGGGGAATATTTAGCATTATCATTTATAAAACCATCCAGGCATTTGAAAATCTCCTCCCCAGTTGTTTTAGATGGCAAGGATTTACAAAAAGTAGTTCTTCTTCGATGGATCCATTAAACTCAAATCAATTAAAATCCAATCAGCATCATTGATTTCATCAAGCTATAGTGCAAAAGAGTCGTTTTCCTTAAGCATTGCAATCATCACTTCTTTCACTCAAATCATCTACCATTTCAACGATCCTCCTTTTTAGCTGACTTTGAATAAAAATAATTTTTATAAAAAAAATAAAACCGACTTCAAAAAATTAAATGCAACAAATAAAATAATAAGAACTCGAAAAATAAAACAATATGTACTAAAAGGTATAAAATAATTATCTAATTTATTTACAATTAAACGATGAAATTGTTACATTAAATCACTTTTTGAAGTCGGTGCTAAACAAACTGTATAAGCGAGATTACACGATGTTGTCTTCATTACCTGCCAAACGTACTAAGATCCGTCGAGTGCGATTCATAAAATGTATATGTTTGACACCGACTTCAAAAAGTAATTTCATGTAATAATTTCATCGTTTAGTTGTAACTAAATAAGATAATTAAGATAATATTTTATACCTTTTAGTGCAATTTATTTGATTTTTGAGTTCTTATTATTTTATTTGTTGCATTTAATTTTTTTGAAGTCGATTTTTTTTCTAATTACAGTTGCATTTAATCAAGAAATATCAGCAATTTTCTTGGTATATTTTTTATATCATTAAAATATCAATAATTATAGCTAAATTATACATATTTATGGTATTTTACCCCTTTAGTTGCCAAAACTTGATGTACTTTTTTAGAATTTTCAAAAATTTTCAAAAAAGAAAGAAACAATAATTTTATTATTTTTAAAATTTTTGAACTATTTTCAATTATTTAATTAATCAAGGTTGTTGAGTATTTTTTCTTTTGAAACTAGATAGAAATTTTCCAAAAAATTTGCTCGGGGCGAATAACCAACTTAATAAGTTGTGGAGTTATAATTATTATTTTATCACTATTTTATAATTTCAAGAGTACATGTAAATATAATTTTTAAGAAATTAGTATCATTTAAAAATCTTTGTACATATTTTATAAAACTTATATTAAGGAAGTAATTTAGGTACTAAATTAAAGTAAACTAAAGTAAAAGTAAAGTACTACTAAAGTAATTCGTAGATTCCAATCAAATTTAATTTAGTTTCTAATATGTAGCTCGCGCTTTAATCTTAAGAATTTCATACCTGCAAAAACATTAAAGATGAACGAGCCGAGAACCAACAGTTCCAGGAATTGATACATCGCCATATCTGTAACAAGTAGAAAAAATAAATAAATAAATAACATCATTGGATCGTTAATTTTTTTTTAATTTAATCAAGTTATTTATTATATCTCTAATGTAAATATATTATAGAGAAGCAGAGTATTTTTATGAGTTATTTAGAGAGGTAGATTAAAATTAAGTATTAGGTATTTGCAAATAGTAATGGATTTGAGAATATGTGCTTTTGGTTTTTAAAACGAGATTCGGTCTTAAGGTTATAATTATTTTATAAAAAATATATTAATATAACTTTTTCATTATTGATTAGATTTTATGCGGACGTTATTTTTTGTAATTTTTTCTCAGCCTAAAGTATAGCGTTTATTGAAATAATTATTTCATTAAAAGATGGCTTACTATATGCTCCAAAAGTGATTAACAAAATATTCTGGAATTAAAAAAAAATAATAATAAATAGACTCCACGGAAAGAACGAAAGTGGTTCATTTTCTTGGAAATGAGTTTATGACGCATTCTGGTGGCCAGCCATCGTCATTAATAGACTAGTTGAAATTACTTTTAAATAACGCGCTAAGTCACAGAGATAGTTTTTATTTTTAGTACAAAAGACAAGAACGTTCCAAGTCAATGTCTTTTTTTTAATAATTTAACTTTAGTTTTCATTTTTTTTTTTTTAATTAACTTCCTTTATAAGAAATAAATTTGGCATCATAATACTATATTACTTACACCCAATTGGGGTGTTTTATTTATTTTTATTTTTTATTATTATTAAAAGTTTAAATTTGCTCTCTTAAATTTTTTTTCTGAAATGTGACTTAGCTCGTTCTTTCAGTGGAGCTTTAAATGAAAAACTAAAGAGTGAAACATCTCTCCATACACAATCGTAAACAAATTTTTTAGCATTATGTAAGGAGCAGTGCTAGAGTTACGCTTTTCATCTTTGCAGTTTTCAACATTAAAAAATCAGTTTGAAAAAATCGATATATTTAATATAAATAACTAATATAAACGATTATAAGTAAATCTCTCAACTTTCTAGCTCATCGTAGAACTGATTCTGGCCTTTCTCTTCTTTGTGGCTTTTGTTCTGACGAGATAAAAATCCTCCTCCAAAGTTTCATTTGTCGAAATACACGATTTTCAAACATTCAATATTCAATACTCCTTCTCGATTAAATTAGATACTAACCGAAGAAACGCATTCACCAATTCTTTTATCACTATGACTTCTAGAGAGTGTTCTCTCGTTTCCCCGTACGTCTCTCTCCTGCCACATATAACCTTCATTCTTTCAAGACCCGCATCCACAGATACTTTAAAGTCCGGCCCAATACCTGAACTTTCCTCTTTTTTTCACGATACAAGGACCCTTTTTGGTGAAACCTCTTCTTCTTGTATCAATATCATATAAAAAAATGCTTGTCAAAAATGATGATATTGTTAACTTGATAAGTAAGCATCGAGAAATATAATGACGTCTCACTTTCCTTTGCGTTTATCCATAAAATAAGTGTTCAACCGATTGAAAACAAGTTCAATAAGTGATCAAGTTTCTCAACAGAAGACAAAAAAAACATGTATTCGTTGCCATGTAATTGACAGTGAATTTATCACTAGATTTCCGAGTAGATATGCCATTAGTGGAGTTACATAGGTCTCTTCGCACTAAGCATGTCCACTAAACAAAGATCACGGTAGAAAATAGATTAAATGTTTTTAAAATATATAGATATAGTATATTTTCATTGGAAAAGCAACTTCCGCGTTAAAGTGACTCAGGCGCCTGGGTTTCATGGAACTGAAGAAGTAAAAACCTCCAAAAAGTCGGCACAATGACCCCGAACAAATTTATCGCTGTATCATTTGAGAAAAACAATATATCATTGTCGGTTGGTGACTTTTCAACCAAGGGATGTTTTCCAAAAAAGGACCCTTCATTTTTTGAAATTTTATAAGGTGTACAAATAAGTTTCCACCGTTTTTAATCAAAAATTGGGCATTTATTGTGAAAGAAAGCAACCTTAAGTTTTATCGAAGTAATGTCCATAGCTTGCCACTACATTTTCCCATCTTTCTGACAGCATTCGGATTCCGGTTCTGAAAAATGATTAATCTTTTAAGGCTATCCACGAATCGACCCAATTTTTGGTATCTTCATATGATGTGAAGTGCTGCTCAGACAGGCCATGAGCCATCGATCGAAACAAGTGGACATCAGAAGGAGCAATGTCTAGTGAAGGTGGGGTAAAACTTCCCAATTGAGTATTTCCAAATAGGTTTTGACCGGTTTTATGGAAAATCGGCGTTCAATGTTTCACGGCGTCAGTTCAAATGGAACCCAATTTTCTTGTTTTTGAATCATTCCCAATGATTTCAACCGATGCGAAATTGCTTGTTGAGTCACTCCTAATGTATGTGCAAGTTCTTCTAGCGTTTGGCACAAATCTTAGTCTGATAATGGTTTCAATTCCGCGTCTTCGTACACTTTCGGTCTTCCGCTACGTTCTTTGTCTAGGATGTCAAATTCACCCTTCTTAAGCTTTTTTAACCTCTCACGGTAACTTCTCTCCTTAAGGCAGCCTCACCATATGCTTCTACAAGCAATCGATGCACTTCAGCTGCAGATTTTTTCAAATTAAAGAAGTAAATCAAAAGTTCCCGCAAATGACACTTATTTGGATTAAAACTCGACATTTTCGCAAACAAAAAAAATTTAATATACTGATGAAAATTCACTAAGATTTCAAGGTTATGTTGTTGACAAATATACAACCTTACGATAATTAAGTTTAAATTCTGACAATTTTAATCATAACTTACTGGTCGGACCAACTTTGTCAAACGTTGGAAACTTATTTGTACACCTATTATTTTAATCTTCGCTTTTTTTTTTGCAAATTTCATTGAATAGGACATCATTTTCGTTATTTTTCAAATTTAACATTAAATTAAAAAAAATATATATTTTGGGACCTTAACCCAAAACGGATTCTGAATTGTGTGAGTGAGAGTAGGAGTCAGAAATTAAACTCCACATTCCCTGAGATGGAAATCGACCATCTTCCACAATGAATCAGCCTGTCCTATAAGAAAATCTTAAATTTCTCCTAATTATATTGCTATAAGCAAGCTATGACTTATCTATAACACTTAGTTATTCTCGATCTTTTATATTGAGTTTTTAGAAATGGATTAGTCTAAAGATTCCCGAATCATCTTTATTTATTCCTATTTTATATTATTACTATTTTAATAGTTCCTCGGCGAGAACAATTTTTATTCGTCTATAACTCGTCTGGACTTGTCTTTGACATGCTTGAACTGGAAGATATTCTAGGCAGGGACTTCAAACATTTTATCACCACCCTTTTCAGAAAAATCATTCACTTGCCCCTTGAAATTATGCAACATTTTTATTTCATTTCGAGAACCAATATACTTTTCAAAACAAAAAAATGTTTTTTATAGAAATATTTGAAATAACGGTTAATAATTTGAAAATTTAAAAATCCTCCTGAAATTTTGAAGACGACTTTATTTATTTATGAAAATACTCTAAATGTTTGAAATTTTAGGGATGCGCCGCATCCACAGAATTCATGGACCGAACGCCAGTCATATATATATATATATATTATAGCCTTTAAGCGTTAGATATCATGCATGTAATCTTATTAAATTTAATTAAAAAGAAAAATTATTTATATTATTAAAATAAATTATTTAAAAAATTGGAGGAAAAGTGAACTTTTTCAAGATTTGGTAAAGCATATTATACGATATTATATATATTAAAGGAGACAATAAAAGAGTGTGTCTTCTGCTGAAAATGCATTTTTTTAAATTTATTTATAACGAGACTATAGTTTCGACTGATTTGCCCTCTTCATCAGTCTATTACAATTGATGCACAGGAATTGATATGTGAAAGTTATAAATAAATTGAATATGCAATTTCGAAAAGGGCATATGTCTGAAAATTGAAAATGTTAAGGAATGAAAAAAAAACTAATTATTTTTTAAAGAGGTTAGTGTAAAATTGATAAAATTTATTTTTGAGTAACATTTTGAGGGCACTAAAATTATACCAGAGTTGTGCCTTTTTCGTGCAGGGAAGCTTTTAGATTACATTAATATGAAAAGTGTATTTGTCAAAATATGCGAGATGTGCCCTTTTCGAAATTGCATATTCAATTAAAAAAAAAAAATTTTCCAGCAGAAGACACTCTTTTATGATCTCTTTTAAATTATAAAAATTCTGCTACTCTCCGCAAAAAGAAACTTTCATATTAAATATAGATATTGGCGATTTCAAAATTTTTTCCTGCGAATGGTTTAAATGAGAAAGGTGAATTCTAGGAAAAAGGTACACTTTATCAATACAAATTGTGGTGCCAATTTTCAGCTTATTAGCTTACTATACAACAAATCGAATTTTGCCATCTGGGTGTTCTGCGGTTAAAAAATCCAATATTTAATCAATTCTGTGCAATGAATATAATCATTTTGGAACCACAACGAACTTTCTATGTTATTATAGGCACTCTATCATTATTTGAAAATATCTGAATTCAGATAAATTAATTAAAAATGAGTTTTTTCTACGTTTCATGATTATATTCTTGGATACGAATAAGAAAAAAAGAAATATAATATGATATCACACGATGTTTAAGAATTATTATTATTGCTATAAATTAAAGAAAATTAAGACACGTCGGAGGGAAAGATGAGAAGAAAAAGGGAAGAAGGAGCATGAAATGGTAGAAGCAGTTATGCTCATAAATTTACTCATCAAATGTAAACCCCTGGGCAAATGCAAATATAAACCCACTTAGAATGAAGATTTGGAAATTCACTAAATTAAAAAATAAATTAACTTCACTGAGCAAACGTTATATGATTGGAATAATACACATACAAGAATATCCAGATGAGAGATAAAGTACTAAGAAGCGTAGTAAATCAGTTATCAATCAATTCAATAATTCAATTCATTGTTGTAGTCTTTTAGAGATTTCAAAATGTAAGCCTCCTTGATGTCAATTTCTTTTTTTTTTTTTTGGCTTTACGCCCTTTTTAACCATCAGCCAATTTAACATACTATTATTTTTAAATTTTGTCTTCTATCAAGGGATCAGATTTTAGCCGCTTGCCGCGAGTCGGATTAGAACCCGGGTCCACTTGATTAGCAGGCTTGTACGCTACCCTCTCGGCCAACCCGACCCCCTTGATGTCAATATATTATTTTTTTTGGCTTTTCAGCCTTTCTAGCCATAAGCCAATTTACGATACTAATTATTTTTTATTAAATTTGTCTCTATCACCCCCGGGGTCAGGTTTTAGCCGGATGCCTCGAGTCGGATTCGAACCCCGGGTCCGTTTGGTTAGCAGGCTGACATGCTAACCCCTAGCCTACCAGATTCCCCTTGATGTCAATTATATTTAGAAATAAAAAAGTTGTTTTTAATAATGAAGAAAAACGAAATTATTAATTTAATATAGAACATTTAAATGTTTTTTGCGAAAATCACGATAGGGATGACATCTTATCTACTTATATAGAATTAATAATTACATGTAATGTGATAGTGAATTCACCCTTAAGGACAGAAACTTAGCGGGGAAACAATTTCTATTCTCCTATAAGAACAATACATTTACTCCCTCGTTAACTCTTCAATAGTATTTGAATCATAAAGAGAAATCAATGAGGTTGTTCTCAGCTTGATGCAAATAAACATATAAATTATATAATGTTGTATCATTCGCATCCATAGTAAATATGTAACAGGAATAGCAGGGAATTGGACAAAATTAAAAACATAGAGTTTTATTAAATGGGCCAAACGTTTCGTCAATTTATTTTGACTTCCACAGTGGCCCATTTTATCATTCTTTGTCAAAAAACAATTTTCCTATGAGGAAGTCCAAAATAAATTGATGAAAACGTCTGGCCCATTTAATAAAAACTCTCTGATTTTAATTTTGTCCAATTCCCTGCTATTCCTGTTTCATATAAATTATTATATAACAAATATAAATATATATGGGGAATTGATGGAAGGCAGCCCAAAGATAATGGAAAAATCAATTTCGAATAAAATAAATTTATTGGAAAATCATATTTATCCTCTTAAAAATCCACGTTTCGGATGATCTTCCCTCCTTCTTCAGGGTTTAAAAGAGTTAATGAAGGAAACATATAGGTATCTTTCTTCTCTCCCCCAGCAGTGTTCGAATGTTTCCTTCTTTGACCCTTTTAAACACTGAAGCAGGAGGGAAGATCATCAGAAACCTCGGTTTTTAAGAGATAAAATGACTTTCCAGTAAAGGTATTTTATTTGGAATTGTATTTTTTCATTAACCTTGGGCTTCCTTGGATCAATTCTCCATTGAAAATCTACAAGTCCGTCCCTCCAAAAAGAAAATACTTCTAAAATATATTAATAGCAAATATATAATTATTTGTTTGAGATTATTGTTTCGAAGGTTTGACTTCATCATCAGTCTTTTAACTAGAAATATTTTATCTCTTATTCCTCATAGCTTCAATTACCCGATTGGATATAGAAAAATTCGTTTAATTCCTTTTCAGACATTTATAAACTCGATAAAGCAAAAAAAAATCGAGTCAATACCTTGACCATGAGTAACATCAAAAGTTGAAGCCAACTAAACAATTGATAAGTTTAAATTTATCTAAACTAACCATAAGACACATTCTATGATATACCTATATGTCTAAAGTTAAAAAAATTTATTTTGAAATAAAAATGAAGCAGAAAATAAATAAATGTATTTAGTACTAACAGGTTTCAAAATTAAAGAATATACTATTAGGACGAAATTACAAAATTAAAGCTTAAGAAAGTTAAGGATTTAATGACTATCTACTGTAATAAGCAAAAACTAATTAAACAAACAATAAAGCAAATAAAAGAATTTCCTAGTTCTACATACAAGGCAATATAATAAAGAAATAAAAACGTCTGCTATCAACAGTTAAAATTAAAAAAAATGTCTAGAGTATAATTAATAACCAAGAAGATATAGACAATATCAATGTCCTTTAATTATATTTATAATCAAGTTCTCTTCGTAAAGTTCTTTTTTTTACTATTTCAATAAATTATTGATTTCTCTATACCTACACTGTAAAATATTTTTATTATACTTAAAGAAAAAGTGTATATTCTTTAAGATAGTTGATTAGTCCTCGGCTAGTTAATTTATAGCCTTTTGAATTGTGATTAAATAAAAAGTGACAGAACTACTTGCTCGAAGGAAGAGGGCAGCTACCGTTCGTGGCTGAGCTCTTCAGCTCTTCACTTCACTGATAGTCAGTCCGTTTTCAGTTCATTGGCTTTCGATTGGCGACTGCGAGACTGGAAGACAACGGTCCCCGCGGGGCTCTGAACCCCGGGCCTTTCATGCCGATGACTCCTCATTAATTTCTTAAATAACAATTTCTCATCAATAACGAAAGAAATAAACATCCAATCTCAAGGGCGCTATTCATTACGACAAGTATTTTAATTGTCTTTTTTTTACAACGTCTCTCCTGCCGGATGTCGAAATTAGATAGTATCTCAGTGAAGTTCTATTTTAATAATTTTTTGTTTGTTTGTAACACCCCCACGGTGAAAGCAAGAGGATCGTGTTAACGGATTTTGATTAAATCCTTTCCATCAGAGAATCTGATAAGTTCCTTACCTTCACACTCTCTTTAGTTCCTAAATTAGACCAATCAAAATAGCTAATACTGGTGCAATCAGATATAATGTGAGTTTCAGCAACATGACAAGGTATTTACTAACATTATTACTCAGAATAGAATAGGGATTTATGATTAATCCCATTCGAGTTCATATATATTGAAAAGTATTAATTCCAAATTAAATAATTTATTGTAACGTCATTTTCAGTCATCAGTAAAAAACAGAGGAGAGAAGATCGTCTAGAACAGGGCTGTACAACCAGTGGCCCGCGGCCCGCATTCAGACCAACACTGCAATGAGTGTGGCCCAACATAAAATCATAAACTTCCATAAAACATTGAGATTTATAAAATAGAGATATATGTATTCTCTTTTTCGAAACATGAATGTATATTTGTACAATACGTGAAGTTTTTTTAAGAATAAAATTCACTAAAAGTAAAATTATAAGCTCTCCTATATAATTGCATTGGATTTCTTTCACTGACTTTTCAAAAGCCTGAAGAAGGAGGGAATAGCCTCC
Organism: Forficula auricularia; assembly: GCA_024734495.1. Taxonomy (NCBI): domain Eukaryota; kingdom Metazoa; phylum Arthropoda; class Insecta; order Dermaptera; family Forficulidae; genus Forficula; species Forficula auricularia. The sequence continues at coordinate 814,126 of JALMQS010000166.1, forward strand.
GAAACGTCGGTTTATAAATAAAAAGATAGTATAAATTAACTTCTTCTCTTTTTTTTGGCTGCCTCATCAATATCCACTCAATTCAACTATATAAGATAAAAAAATTAATGAAGTTTCGAATATTTAAAAAATTCTTCTTCTCATATTTATTATTTCAGTAATTTATATGCTACGAGACTAACCAAGTCTATAGCTATCATTCTAGTACAGGAGAAATTGGGGTTTTCTAGAACAATCACAATAGATAATTTCTCTCCTGGGCTAAAACTTGTCAGGACTTGTCTTTTAGATCTTTGCACGTTCTTACATGTCAATAGATAATGGATAGTCAGGGATTATTATATCTGTGACCCTTTTAAAAAATAAATTATCATTCTTCATATCCTTCTTTAATCCCATTCAATTTAAACAAGGGCTGTCCAACCCGGGGCCCAATATAAAGTCATAAAATTTCTTAAAACATTTAGATTTATATGTAGATACTGGAAAACACACAACAATTTGGCATGATAATTTTTTTTCTTTAAAATAAGAAATCTGAAAATCTATTGTGAAGTTTTCAAAAAGTAAAAGTGCTAATTTTAAATTTTAAATCTGGAACTAGATTTCAAGATTTCCGAAAAAATAATCATTATTTTAGTCTATTTTCGACTCCATTTTCATTAGAAATAAATTGTCTACTTGCAAACTTTCTGATTGAATGTTCTAGAACAGTGATTCTCAACGTGGGATCCGCGGAACCCCAGGGTTCCACAAAGGGAGGTTTGGGGTTCCCCAGGTCTAGAGCTCAATAAAAGAAAAAATAGTAAAACAAAAATAGTAGTTAGTAGAACACCCCTCAAAAAATTTGTCATGTAAAAAAAAAAATACTAAATTTAGAGTCTAAGTATTACCTTATAGTCAAATAAAACCATTGATACTTAAGAATGGGATGAACATCACTATTATTGTCTCAGTGATACTATTTTTGTTGCTCTTAAGTTCCTTAAGGGAGTTCGGGACAGCTTATCTATCTGGTTGATCTTCGAAAATATCTTTTGTATTTCTGCAGAGTGACAACGGCTGCCTACTAAATTTTTTAATAAAAAAATGGTTAATAATGAGGTTAATTTCGAATACAAATCTTTGTTTTAATAATATTAATAAAAAGAATATTGGCATAAATTTGTTCTCATTATAAAAACATTTATTTAAAACAAAAACGATTTCAAGAAATAGAGTTGAAATTCTATACTAGTGCTTTTGTTATATTCTGTTGATTGCAAGCTTTTTATTTTAACATTTATGAATAACTAATTAACTAGACTGTCAAATCTATTGAAAAATGTATCATTCGATTCATAAAAGTTGAATTATTGATCTTTATAAATTTGTTGAAAATGGTATAATTTGTATAGAAATTATAGCCCATTTAAAAGCTCGGTCCATTTCCTTCCATGTTAAAAGGACAATTTTCAATAATTATTGCTCGGTAATGGGACAGACGATGAACTTCAAATTTCGGGAATAAATATTTAATGTATCAATGATTCGATGGTAAGAATTTGAGAATTTTCTTATAAAAATGATAAACAGTCAGGAACCCCTTAACTTTCTTATAATACAACGATTACGTTACATTAGTAACAAAATGAAAACATCATTTAAATTGTTTTATTATTATTTTGTTATCAATGACGTTTGAAATAATATTGCTTTCCAAATAGATGAGAATATTATTTATGCGTATACATTGAATATATAAAAAAACCTGTCCGATCCGAAAGAGGCCAGGAATATGGGTATCCCAATGACATTACAATAAAATTAATAATAATATTATTCATGAAAATAAAAATGTTAGGTATTGTAATTTAAAATGCATGTTTTTTGAACCCATTTTCCTCAAAATCTAGCAAATTTTTAAAATTATTGTTTTTAACTGAATTTATCCATTGGCTTTGAATAAAAAACGCATCAATCAAAAATATAACTACAGAGATATAAAGAACCGTTAGATACCGTTCATTGCCTGAACTTGCACCCGCTTGATGTTTTAACTGGATTAGTAATATACATAAATACATATACAATACATATAATTATTTTGATAGAGTCTTTCTAAGAGCAATTTTAAAATGAATGTCGAGGGCTCAAAGCTGTATGTCTAAATATTATTTTAGATTTTTTTTTGCAACGAAATTTTCTCTGGAGAGAGACGGACTGGTAGAAATTTTAATTGAATGTAATGGAAGGCAGCCCAGAGGTAGTGAGGAAAGAAAAAATTAACACATATCAAATAAGGTGTAATTTATTGGAATCCTTCCTCCTTTCCTTTCAAACCGACGTTTCGGAGGATTTTTCCCTCCTTCTTCAGGGTTTCAAAGGGTCAATGAATGAAAAAAATAAAATGTTTCCTTCTTCTCTCCACAGTAGTGTTGAAAAACTTTCTTTATTTTTAAGAAAGGCAAAGAAAAACATATTTTTTCCTCCTAATTAGAGAAAAAATGTTTTTCTATGCCTTTCTTAAAAATAAAGAAAGTTTTTGAACACTACTGTGGAGAGAAGAAGGAAACATTTTATTTGTTTCATTCATTGACCCTTTGAAACCCTGAAGAAGGAGGGAAAAATCCTCCGAAACGTCGGTTTGAAAGGAAAGAAGGAAGGATTCCAATAAATTACACCTTATTTGATATGTGTTAATTTTTTCTTTCCTCACTACCTCTGGGCTGCCTTCCATTACATTCAATTATTATTTTAGATGTTAGAAAATTTTTTAGATCATTTTCACAAAATCATTCACCATTAATTGGTTAGTTATTTTAATAAACAAACAGGTGTTTCAAGAAATAACATTTTAAGAATTTATTATAATCATTAATAGGGAGTTATGCTTATTGGCATCGCTACACTGTTAAAAGTTACTTATTAAATTTAACTATAAAAAATGGAAAGTCCGGCCTCAAAACTTTTTAGTAATATTACCAGTATTGTAATCTTACATCATATTTTTTAGTAATACGTATCTAATTAATACAAGAAAAATGTAAAGTTACAATTTATTTTTGTGTTTTTGCAATGAGTTAATGTGATTCTACCAATATAATATAGTATTTTGTTTTTACTATACGCTAAATTTAAACTTTTTGTATTGTAAACATATTATAAATTTTCAATTGTTTTTAACAGTGTAGCTTAACCTCTCCATTTCCATCTTCATAATTTAACCGAACCGAGCCGAACTGAATATATCCTAACCTAACCAAACCTCACAAGGTTTAGTCCGGTCGTGTTGTGATTCGCGCTCCCATTTTTTTTTTTTTTTTTTTCTAATCAACCACACATTAAAAAACCGAAAACCCTCGAGTGGCACTAATATTGCTAAAAAAGTACTTGGGACCCAGACAGCTTTTGCAAAAAAATAAATAAATAAATAATTACTAAGGATTAGTTTAGTAAAAAGGTATTAAGAAGAATTTATTTTATTTATTTATTATTTTGATATTTCAATTAAGTACCTTTTTGTGTTAATTAGCTAAATCTTGTCAAATATATATACAGTGTGTTCCACAGAACTCGTTCAATAAAAGTTTTCATGGAATGAGTTGAGAGAAAATTTTGAACTTTGACACATTTATGTTTTGGAATATGCTCTTTTTAAATAAATTAATAACAACTTTTGGACACTTTCTGCTTTGCCGCAATCGCTATCAACTTTCTTATTTTCTATGGAACCCCAAAATATTTTTGCATCATTAGATTAAGTGTTAAAAACTAAGATGATTTTGTATAATGCACTTGATATCTAAAATTTATAATTTCTGAGTTATTTTAGATAGTTTGTAAAATCTACCAATTTAGCATTCATTTTTAAAAATTAATAATAATTAATCTATTGTTTGTAGAATTAATTTGATCAATCAGGAACTCTTAATTAGACATTAAAGTATCTTACTTAATCATAAAAATTCAAATTTTATATCCAGGATGACCATATTAATCGTTCAGATCTTAATTATTTAATACATAATAAATTAGATCTAGACTTTTATTTAAAATACTATTCATTTTAGGTATAGGGAATATTCAATAAACTCCTATTGGATTTTTAAAAAGTGTCCAAAAGTTTTTTTTTTGGCTTTTCGGCCTTTCCAGCCATAAGCCATTTACGATACTATTTATTATTTTTAAATTTGTCCCTACACCGGGGGTCAGATTTTTAGCCGGATGCCTCGAGTCGGATTCGAACCCGGGTCCACTTGGTTACCAAAAGTTGTTGATAATTTATTTAAAAAGAACATATTCCAAAACATTATTATGTCAAAGTTCAAAATTTTCTCTCAACTCCTTCCATGAAAACTTTTAATGAACGAGTTCTGTGGAACACCCTGTATAGATACTACGAGATATATCTTTGTAAATATTAAAAATGTTTATAAAATATTAAAATACTTATTATTACGTTATTTTGGCTTGTCGGAATTTTGACATTCGGGATTTTGGGTGCCATCCCTCAGGATGAAAATCTCAAAATCACCTCTATAGGCAATAAAACAAAAATTAATCTTTGGGTATGAAGAGGGAATACCCTTCTTCCTAAGTGAACGTTGATGAGGCCCTCATCAGGCATGCTAACCTCACTAGGCAGACTGGATAGATAATCACGACACAAGCCTATATTTTATAATAAATTAAAATGAATATTTCAGTTTATCCTTTCTAATATGTACTTAAAGTGAAAGAAGATTAATTAATTCAGAAGTTAGGCATGGGTCATAGAAATAGGAAAATAGTTTTTTATTCAAACGACCTTGCCTTTAGCAAATGAGAAAGGCGCATCATTGTTCACTGGTTGTTGAACTATAATACAACTGTGCGTGTCTTGAAACATGAATGGGTCATACAACTAATTTGAATACTCAAGGTTGTATGTATAATGTATATATAAACATAAATTAATTAATCAGAGATATGTCTATGTGGAATGTGTATAAATAAACCAGTAGGTAGGTAAGTATTTAAAAAACTTTTTACTTATATCAAAGAAAATATACAGGGTCTTTCAGGAGGAATAGTAAATATTTTAGGAGGTGGTATTATAGAAGAATTGCAATAAAAAATGCCATATAACATGTGTCCAATTTTTACTGAGTACAGAGATACAGCTGTACACCATATCGGCATACTCAGCATGTGTAAATACGTGCGACATGTTTACACGCTACAGTACAGTAGACTTGGCCAACAAATCACAATGTAAACTAAACCACAACTTCACAACTTGAACATCAACACTCTACTGCTGACATTCAATAAATACGCCTATAGCAAACCATAGCAACCGGTGTACCAACACACGAAAATATATTGGATTCAGCTGTATCCCTGTACTTAATAAAAATTGGACACATGTTATATGCCATTTTGTATTGCAATTCATATATACTACCAGCTCTTAAAATATTTACTATTCCTCGTGAAACACCCTGTATAGTAAATCAAAGTACTTATCAAAAGAGAAGTTTTGGGTGATACCAGCTAGATCGCAGATTTTTATTGAGAAAAACTCATCAGAAGGCACAACTTTTCGACAACTATTCGTGAAATCAATTTCAAATGCGAACGCATTCTGGCTGATATTTCAAATGCGCGCGGATGGGAAAATCTGAAAAAGGCCAGTAAAAACTTCCTCCAGTACTAGAAAAAATCCAAAACCAGGTATCGAAATGTCGTGCATTCTGATGAGGTTTTCTCAATAAAAATATACATTCTACGAGTTTTCAGCTTTCTCTTTCAATAAATAACTCAACCACCAAAGCATCAAATCTGTAAAGTACTACCATATTCTGCGACATTCTTTGGGAAAACACGTTTTGTTATTCGGGAAAACATTCTAACTTGAGCTCATTAGCTAAGCATTCAATTATTGCACAGAGTTTGATTTTTTTATGTTTTCTGCATTTTTCATTGAATATTCTGAAGCTCAAAATCTAGTTTGGAAATATATACATTTTGGGATCAAAATGAAGAACCTTCTACGAATGTTCGTTCTTCAGAGAGTGAAAAAAATAGTGATTGAAAACAATATTTCTACACACTTCAGACATTTTAAATTCAATACAGGGGCCGCCCAGCAGAAACCCGAACGTACCGAGTAATCAAAAATTTATGTAATGTATTTTTTTATTATAGGAAAGGCTCTTTAGATATGATTAAAAAGACACCTTTCTTGCTTCTATGCTACTTGAAAATTGATTTAATTATCGAAGAGAATTAAATATTTAAACTAATTAGCGCTTTCAAAGTAACACAGCCTTTGAAAAAAATTCCTTTGAACTTTATGTGATTTGCACTTTATATATTCTTTAAAATTAAAAGATAATTTAAAAGAAAAAGTTAAAACTTGAATCTTGAAGACTTGGTTTGTCCTCCAAAGATTTTGCAAATAGTGAAGGCAGCTAGAGAATAGAACTCCCTTAGTAATAAATTTAAAAATAATTCGGAAGGAATAAGTGAAAAAAAATGTCAAGCACTGTAAGCTGTCCACAAATTTTAGGGATTCGGCAATTTTTTATCAGGGAACTTCAAAGAAAAATTAAATGGGTAAATTTGAAAAATATAAGATTTTAGAAATTACTGTTGAAGAATGCTGAAATAATTCGATTTTTAGTTAAAAAGTGGTTTGATTTGAAGTTAGGGCTGTCTCAAACGGGACCCGGGAGTAAAAATTTGTCCCGTTATTCCAGAATAATAAGCCAAATTTCCCGGGATCCTTGGACTAAAAACGATTCCGTTATCCCGAGATAAAAAAAAAAAAAAATTCAGGCAATCATTCTAATTCTTATTAAGATTATTTCCTTTTTTTAAAGATATCGAAAATACTCGCACTTAAGCCTTAAATACTACATTCCATTGCTCTTCGAATTTTGAAGAAATTCAACCACTCAACCACCTTTATTTAAACAATATGACATGGCTATGAGTTTAAATTTACTATCTTTAGACCGATAAATTTTTTTAAATAAATATTAAAATATTTAGTGAGTTTACATATGTCAGAAGGGTTTGTATTTCACAGATAGCCAATGGGCCAGATTGCTGTTATTGGAACTCGGATTCGATTCCTGAAGGGAGTAAAAAGCACCCTTCCGACATATAGTTAAAAATACTACATATTCCATCGGATCTAATAGATTGACACCCTCCTGTGATTTCCTTAGAAATTTAAAGACTTAATAGTAGTAGTAATTCTATATCGTCAACTTGAATTCTTATTAAGCTTATTACTTCACAAAATAGGAAAATATGGTATTAAAGGTTATTCATTAATTTGATTCAAAATTTATTCAATAAAAATCGACATCAAATTGTTACGAATTAGAGTCGATCAAAATATCTTGAAAATTAATAGTTTATTTTTCTATGAAAATCAAAAATCGAGTCCACAGGGGGAACCCTTTGTATACATTTCAGATTTTTTCGATGATGTCAAAGTTAAATTTGTTCGCATTATATCAAAACAAATATTCGATCTCACTAAATACTCTTGTATTAGAATCGATACAAATATCTTGGGAATTAATCATTTATTTTTCTATGAAAATCAAAAATTCAGACCACTGGGGGGACCCTTTGTAAACATTCGAGATTTTTTCAAGGGTGTAAAAGTTAAATTTTTTCGATTTATGTATGTCTAATCGTAAGTAAGAGATAAAAATGAATAATAAATAAATTTTTAGCTTCTCACTTTGTTTTTGTCTAGTTGGGCTAAATGTCTTGCTTCAATTAATTATGAAGCTTCGCGGCCCACCTGTGAAGATGTCGCGGTGCAAGTTTGGGAACCTCTGCTCTACTCAATAGAACCGCAGCAAGTCATTTCTTGTTTATGTTTTTGTCTGAATTTTAGTGTAGTCCAAATGAATATTCTCTCTCCCTATAACGAATATCGCTTTGGTCCAAGCGAAAAAGGCCATTCCTAGAATAATATAGATTAAAATGAATTAATCTCTACTAGCCGGAAACAGGTCTGGACTAGTATTTGGCATAAAAGAAGATAAATAATTCTATCCGTGTCCTTTTTAGTTATTATCTACGATAGGATTTTAATTAAAGAATCGCTCAACCGCACATTTATTAAATAATAATAAAGTGGAACCTTTTTCAAAACTCGGTACGCTAGAGCTGCCCTAATAAATAACAATCAACTTAAATATAAAATACAAACTTTTTTAAAATTCGCCAAGTTTTCTGACAGAGACTTGAAAATTTACATGTTATTTTTTTTTTTTTTTTTTTTATTTTATTAAACTGTTTTGAAAGTTTAAAAAAAGATTTAGATTTATTTATTATATGGTCATTCACAACATTTTTTCTAAGGTTTATTATTTTTTACTATTAATATAGAAAATGATTAAAGTCTCAAAAAAAATTTTGAAGAATTTTGAATTTTTTATCTTGAAGATCTAAAGTTAGAAAGCCCAATATCTAATTTTAGTTCTTTGCATTAGAAATACAAACAATTTAGTACAAGAACGAACTTTCCACGAATTTTTGTTCTTAAGTTATAGTGGGTATCTGAATGTAGACGCATAGAAATAAAAAATAGGGTTACAAATGGTTTTTCTCCACACATTCGAGACATTTTTCAACACAATGAGCAAAAATAAAATATTTGAAAATTTTTAGGTGAATTCAATACTAGACTCGCCCAGGTCAGAAAGAAAGGCGTTAAAGAAATTTACTGAAAATGGTAAATTACAGCCCAAAAATGGATATGGGTTGATTTGAAATCAATTAAAAATAAGAAATTAATAATATATCAATTTAATTATACAATTCTATGAATGTAGCGCATGAAATGATTCATTGGGCCAATACAATTTCTTATGGTATATAGAAACTGAATAGGAGAAATTGAGGAGATAAGTTTTTCTCTAAAAATTTCAAATTTGTTTTGCTTGCCTTAGAGATGCAGTTTATTAATACTTATGTACCAAATTTCAGCTCAATAACCCGTTTAAATTTTTAATATTTTTTCTGATATTCTGCATTTTTCCTCCTGTAATTATCAAGCTAAAAAGTTCAAAATCTAATCATTTCTCAGGTTATCGTTAGTATCAAAAATGACACCGACAGAAAAAAATAATCTTATAAATAAATTGTATTAAATATTTATATTTTGGGAAAGTTAAACTTGGTGTGGATTTTCTTTTTCTAGAGTATAGCATAATAAAATGAATTTTTGTACTGGGATGTTTGTCTGAATAAATGGTGTATGTGTGGTTGCCGATATTGCAGGCAATCAAGAGCAAAACCGGAAAACAGTTCAAAAACAATTGGAGGAAAAGGTGAAAACTTTTCCAAGGCTAGATTATGTTGTTTACAAAAGCAAACGATGGCATTGTATACTAGTCTTTGAGTGGTTTCAGTTAGAAAGCTGAAACTTGACACAAAGGTTCTTATCGCATTCGAAGGTAATTTTAATTATTACGAGAGTGTGAGCGTCAACCAAAAGAACAAACGAAATTATAAGTATTGATATATCGTACGTAGCTACCCAGTATTTTTACTTTGCCATACAGGGTATGGTCAAGTATTGTAATCGTGCATGAAAAAAGTGTTTTTTTGCTTATTTTTTTCGAAATATCTCAAAAAAGGCTGAAACTATTTTGATTAAAAAAATTGGGCGAAACCATGGCATTTCGGTCTACAAAAAAGCTCTAATAAGTGAACATCGAAAAAATTATATTTTTCGAGATAATAACTGTTTTGTCAAAATGTCTTTTAGTTTGTTATTCTGTGCGTTACCAAATTTTTAAATTTAAAATTAAAAAATTTTCAAACTAAAAAAAAAAAACAAGAAAAATGAAATATACTACAAAATGAACCTATAATAACGAAAATATTTTTTCTAGGGCCAAAATTAGGGGGGGGTCAAAAAATAAAAATCTAGGCCATTTGAGCAAACTCAACCAAATTTTATTATACATAATCAGTGGGCTACCAGAAGAATAAAAATGCAAAAACTAACCGCCTAAAATGGGGGGGGGGGGTTGTAGAGTCAAAAAATTAGAATCTAGGCCATTGTATTAAACTAAACCAGAAGTGTATGGTCAAGTCAAGTGGATGGCCACATCAGAACGTGTCAATTTATTTTTCTAGGGGACCCAAATTTTTTTTAAAAATAATGTACGTATATATAAAAATAGTAGAATAAAAGTAATATTTAATAAAATTTTATAAGATATTATATTAAAGATTTTTGAGGGTTTTGCTTACACGTCAGCCACACGATTTCACCACCATCCCACTCTTAGTCCCAGGCTGTTAAAAGTAAAGTACTTTAAAACTGTTTCAACTGGGTTAAATAGTGTCATTTCTTTATCTGTTCAAAGGAAAGTGGCCAAGTGCGATACGGGATCTGATACAGAGGGTTCTGAACATCTTTTAAAATACTTGCGATATTCAAATTCATTGTTATTGTTGGAGAGATTATTTTTAATTTATATTGATGCGAGAAAGAGTTACACTAAGCCCCTAAAGTCTTGAGCAATCCATCGTGAAAAGAATAAGATGAAGAAATTTAATGGGCAGGGTAGAAGTCGAATGTATCTGTGGATGCGAGTCTTAAACAGCTGAAGGTTATAGGTTGCGGTAAGGACAGCGGGAGAGGAATCTAGTCCCTAAAAATCATAGGGATAAACGATTTGGCGAAAGAGTTGGTTCGATTCTTAAGAATGAGAAAATTTGTGGAATTTCTTATATTATTTTATGTTTATGAGCTCAGAAATCCCATTAGGTTCAAAAATATGTATTTTAAGGTTTGTTTCGCGACAATACTAGCAAAAAGTTAATGCTAGAGTCTATAGAACAGACAATAAGGATTCATAATTCATAAGCCAAAAACTTTTTGCTCTTTATGTACCACTACTAGCCAATCCCGTGCTCGTTTGTCAAATCTGGCAACGCTGTCCGAGATTGTATATATTTAATCATAAAAATGTCAGATAAAATTCATTGTAAATGAAGATTTATAAAACAAAATGTTCTTAAAAAGCGATTGAAAGCTGTTGCAACAATGGCTGAAGCGAAAAACGTCAAAAAAGTACTAAAGTTAACCCACTTTTAGGTTAAATAAATGTGTTGTTGCCAGCTTGTTTTTAGTGTAAATTTTTCACTATACATTTTTCATTATTTATTCATTATTATCTCGGAAACTGTGTTGTAGCTATGAATTAAAATTTTCTTAAAAAATGTATTAGTTATTATAAAACTAAAGTTTTGAGCATCTTTTTCATTCTTTTTTCATTTCAAAATCGTTTTAGTTATTGTTTAAAATTGGTTTAGTTTTTTATAACAATGGTAAGAAGAGTTTCTTAATTATAATTAAATATGTAAGTAAACTTTTCGATATCCAGTATAGTGCAATGTATAATAGTCTACAAAACTCTATCTTTGGAATTTAATATCTCCGGAACTAAATAAATTTCGTTTTGCCACCAATCGATCCAGAAGTATATAAATAATAATCTGTCTAAATTTCAAAAAAATCCTAAGAAAACTCATATGGTGAAACAACTACCTTAAAGCCCTCCAACACTGTCATTATAAAGCGAATTAAATTTTAAAAATCCAGCTATATTTCCCTTAATGATATCTTTACAGGAATTCCTTAAAAACCAGTCTTCAGTCAAATTCAGGCCGAAACGTCTTATTAAAGGTGTTTTATTGAACCCAGTGATTCCATCTTTGGCTGATACCTCCTCCTTCATCTAGTACAGTTTCATCACAGCCACGAACTCTAACAACATTATATTTTAGTACAATTTTTGATTTCAGGAAAATGAATACCTATAATTTATAAATTTGAAGTTTGTATCTTTTTATCTTACAAGCTACAATACTTTCACAAACTGTATTGACACTGATATGTTCCTGTTCTGTATGTTTGTACGGAACCATAAAGAATAAATCAATTATGTTAAATTAAAAGTTTGAGCAAATGAAAGATGAAAAGATGTATCGAATTTTATTAGTAAAAGGAAAATACGCTCTTAATTACGTAATGTATTCAAGTGATGATTTTTAATGAGAATTAATATAAATTATAAGATCATTTCTAGAAATACCATTAAAAAAGTAATTACTTAATTCTATTAAAAAAATAAGTACATTCATAAAATGTTTCACGAATAATGATTCAGATTTACTAGATACATAAAATTGGACCTTGTTATAAAAGAACTAAATTATTCAAGGAATATAATTGAGACAATTTAGTATTGTTATACATGCATATTAAATATTATTACATCCTTAAAAGAAGTTTTTTTTCATTTAAATCTATACAAACATATTTCCTGTTTTATACCCAGAATCATATTTAGAATTAGAGTAAAATTTAGGACTGGATCCGGACAGAGTGCATTTTATTTGATTAAATGTTTTTTAGGGATAATTTTGAAGGTCTGGAATTTTGCCTCCCTTGTGTTAACGGAGACTATGACAACTCAGACAAAGATGCATCTTTTTACTTTACCATACAGGGTATGGTCAAATATTATAATGTAATCGTACATGAAATAAGTGGTTTTTTTTTGCTTCTTTTTTCGAAATATCTTAAAAACGGATCTATTTTGATTAAAAAAATTGAGTGCAACCATGGCATTTCGGTCTACAAAAAAGCCCTAATAAGTGAACATCGAAAAAATTATATTTTTCGAGATAATAATTGTTTTGTCAAAATGTCTGTTTGTTTGGTTGTTCGTCTGTGTGTTACCAAATTTATGTGGACGAGCTAGCTCAAAAACTAGTCTGAATATCGAGACCAAATTTCACACGTAGTTTTGGCCCATTGGGATTAAGAGCTGATTAGATTTTGGTGCATATCGACCCAAAATTAAGGTGGGTGGAGGGGGGGGGGTTAAAAATTAAAAATCTAGGCCACTTGAGCAAACTCAACCAAATTTTGTATACATAATCAGTGGGACCCCAGAAGTCTAAAAATGCAAAAACTAACCGCCTAAAATGGGGAGGGGGGTGTATGGCCAAATAATGAAAATCTAGGCTCTTGTACCAAACTCAACCAAATTTTATATACATAATCAGTGGGCACACAGGAGTCTAAAAATGCAAAAACAACCCCCATCCCCTACAAGATTATAAATAATTTTATTAAATATAAGTGGGGGACAGGTTGTATGGTAAAGTCAAGTGGATGGCCACATCAGAACACGTCAGCTTATTTTTATTTTTTAAGGCTACACTTCTCTCTTTTAAGAAACTTTCATTTTCTTAAAGCTATTTTTCTAAATGAAATTATTTTGGTCGCTTGATGGTGCTGAAATCACTTTGTATTTGACAGTTTAATTTATATCGGGAAACAGAGATTACACAAATTTAGATGTGTAAAGTAGGAATGCTACGCAGCTTCGACTCCGACTCCGAATGGTCGGAACTTCCGATTGATTTTACACCTCCGACTCAGACTTCGGTTCCGATAATTTTGAATAGGAGTTTATAACGAAGATCGAAAGATTCGACTGCGGCCAGCCAGAGCGCGCACCTACAAGTTTTGACTTGTCGGTCGGGGAATCCTCTCACGCTAGCATATTTTTCAATTGTTGCATGTAACTTAGGGGCCGCCGATAAATTACGCCACATGAATTTCAAGATTTTTAGACCATTCCCCTGTATCACATTTTTATTGAGCCCCACCTGTATTGTGACGTCACACTATCACTTTTATTATTTATTTGAAAAAAAAATTAAGTGATTTTGCGAAAAATTCATTGGTTACAAATTTGTCTAGATTTATTTTACCAACATTTTCAGGTTGGAATAATAATAACCTGAATTCTAAAAAATAGTATTTAAAAAATTTTAATTTGACTTTTGTGACATCACAATTTTTAAGATCCCCGGGCCCCCCTGTCACATTTTGTCACAAATCTGAGATGCCCCCTTCCCCTTTACTGCGTGACGTAATTTATGGACGGTCCCTTACGTATGTGTATTATTATTTATATTTGACTGATTAGAGATTGATTACTGAATATATTTCTATTATTTCATTCCCTTAACAGTTAATTAAATACATCTCACTTCTACTTCGACTCCAACTCAGCCTCAGACTCCGATAAATCAAATTTAAAATCTCCGGTTCCGGTAAACCCACCTCCGTAACATCCCTTAGTGTAAAGGCAGAGCTTTTCAAAGTGTGGGTCGCAGTCTCAATCGAGGCCACGAGATTTTTTTTGAGTATTTTTATTTGTTGTGGGGAGGGGTTGCGAGATTTGAAATTGAAACGTTTTTTCTACTAAATTATATTATACAGGCTCGAGGTCGCATATAGCTATACTTTTTAAATGAGGTGGTCAAGACAGAAATTTTGAAAAACTCTGAGATAAGGGATATCGGTATCTGTATAAAGACTTAACTTTAATAATGTTATAGGTTTCGGTGGGGAGGTTGTTTATCAAAAGAAATGTTTAAGATAAAACTATCTAGATTAGACATTTTTAATGAATTTTTCTCATCAGGATGGAAAATGTTTCGATATCAAATGCCTGCTCTTCTCAATTTTTCACGAAACAGGGGTTAATCCTAGACCAGTGTTTCTCAAACTTTTTCGAATGTGGAACCCTTTTTCGTTTGGAAGGTAAGCGTGGAACCCGATAATCTTGTGATGTGCGTTAAAGCGTTGTTATGGGAACATTTTTTCTTTACTTTGAAATATACGTTATACGGAGTGAATTAGTTAAGAAAAACCACTTTTATTGTCTTATATTTTTTTATACAATCACCCACTATATATAAAATGTCTATATTAAACAGTAACTAAATCAAAACTTCCGTAAGTAAAAGAAAAAAAAACATTTTCGAATACATCAACTTTTCATAGGTATGGTAATGCTATCAATGCGTCAAATGATACTGTTTTTTGTGTTTACAGAAATACTTTATATCAGGTCTTATTGATGAAAGTTGTAATCTCATATATCCGACTCTGTATCCAGCTTATTGCGCTACTTATTTTTTTGTTAATAAGTAAGTTAAGAATTCAGCAAGCAGTTGTGGCAAATGGTAAAAGAGAAATAAAACAGCTTTCTGGGCCAACTATGAATAAAAGTAAACAAAAATTTTGCCAAAGCCATCATTTTATAGGCTCACTGCAGTGAAGAATCTTAAGTCCTTTCAATAAAATTTTCATAATCCTGGTGTAAAAAAGAGGCTAGCTTTTCACTAACAAGAAAAGGATTTTTCCCACAGGAATTATTTTCCAGTTTTTTGAAATTATCATCAGTGAAATATTGTTCGATTGATTTATTCAGATATTCCAAGTGATGAACGATTTTGGTATTTTGACTGGTATTTAGATTTATAACCTCTTCTTCCAAAATGTCCTTCATAGCTGGAAAACAGTCGAGATCTCTGCGATTCTCACAAATAATCCAAAACTGCACCTTCCCCATTTGAACGGTAGAATTTTTTCACCTGCTGTGAATTTTTTCGCGGAACCCTTGGCGAGTTTTCATGGAACCCCAGGGTTCCGCGGAACACACTTTGAGAAACACTGTCCTAGACAATAAGAGGTTCCTGTTTTTTTTTGTTTTTGTTTTTTAATCAAAAAAAAGGGATATTTTGACATTTTGAATTCTAGATTATTTGTAATTCGTTTTTTAACTTATAATACCAATTATCAAAATATAAGTAACGAAATACAAAATGCCAATTATTTTCATTTAGTGTTGGCGATTAAAAGTTGAAAATTACATAACATTAATTGGAATAAATTTGTTCGTGTCTATAGAAAGATATTTCACAAGGATATGTGGACAAAAATTAAATAAGACAATCAAAGTGTAGTCGACTTCTTCAGCAGCTAAAATATATATTACAACAATTAAAGAATGACTTGGTGCTTACTGTTTGTTTGATTAAGAATGGTAGATGTTCAATGCAAATTCTTTTTATATCAGTAAGATATTGTAAGAGTTTTATTGGGTAATTTATTGGGTAATTTTTTTTTCAATGCTTCTTCCTGCGATGATAAATTCCAATTGTATTCTATTGGTATTAGTAAGTGGCCTTCGAAATATTTGAAATTATTCTATAAAATTCTTATAATATTTTACCCGATATAAAGAATTATCATTTAATAAAGTTTAGGGAAAGCGGTGTTGGTTTATAGTGAAACATATTAAACACAGGAATTATTTAACGGGTTATAGTGGTGTTTCACAAAATGGATTTTCATTTAAGTTAGTTCTTTAAAAAATGCTTGGAATATAAGAACACACTGTTAAAATTTGAAAACGATTTACCACACCAAACATGAAATAATTGAAATTAAAATTGGAATTTTGTACATATGTTAGTATGGGAAAGGGTGGGAAAATGATCATTATTTTTTTTTTTCATTGAAGTACTTTCACCAACTTGATGAAAAATTAATATTTGTTAGAATAATATATTCGGAGTAAATTAAAAGAAAATTGAAATTATTTACCTTGTAGTTTTGATAAAAAAAATATTTGAGCGATTCTCTTTAGTGGAGGGAATATAAGAACAGTCGCTTGGAAACGATCCATTAATAAAGAAGATATAGTAGTGTGAGAAGAACAGTCACGTTAAAAAAACATAACCTAAAATTTTAGCACCATTCATATGTATAGAGTGGTTATGAGGCTAAAACTTTTTATGTGGATTGTCGCGAAAGAACTACCTTAACAGAAAAGATTTAACGTTATTGAAGATTTATAAATTCACAGGCCTAGTGTTCGAATCTCGAACAAACCAAAAAGCATACCAATTTAGTTTGTTCTCTCTTTAGATATTATATAAATTGGATTTTTTTAAACATTCTTCCCTTGAGTATTTTTTTTCAAATTTTAATTAAAACATTTGTATCCTGAGCTCGAGGCCTTCTCTTTAATTTTCAACGTGAGGAGGTGGAGGATGTATGCAATTTTCGGGCAGGTCAGTTAAGCAGAGAGCGCAGAACTCTCACGTCACTCTCATTGAAACCCAATCCTATTTCCTCCCCCGCCCTTCACCTTCCTGTTCTACCACAACAGGCAACACGCAAGTGACATCTACAGAGGAAAGTACTCTTGAATCGGGACGTCGATGTCAAGTGCAGAGTACATTCAGATGAGGTGAGAAAGCTGATTCGACATCGGCCCTTCTGACTCCACTTATAAACATAATAATAAGGGATTGTACAAAGGGAGAAATAATAGTAATGGGATCGTCTCTAAGTTCAAATTACGAATGAACATAATTTTAATTACTAATTGAAGGAAAAAGTGAAACTTTTTCAAAACTCGGTACGCTATCTACAGTTTCGTCGAATTAATAATTTTAGATGATAAATATCTTAATTAATTAATCGAACTTGCAAATGAGTGGCTCTCATGGGCTCTTTTAACGGTTGTAGCTAATGAGCAAAAATTTGGCAAAGAAATAAACTAAATTAATAAACTGCTCCAAGTTACAAGATTAAACCGTTCGTTGGCAATAAAAAATAAAATAAAATAAAATAAAGAAGAAATTATACAGAGTCTTTACTTTTTACTCGGCTTCCCCTGCTGGTCGAGACTAGTATTGAATTCACACGAAAATTTTCATATTTTTTTCTTTTGCTGAAATGTCTGGAACGTGGAGAAAAATTATTTTCAATCATGGATTTTTTTTCTGTCTGTGTGTCAGGAATCAGATACTTCTACGATCCTCTACCAAAGCTTGAGAACGAATAGTCATAGAAAATTCCTTCTTGAGCTAAAATATTTGTATTTTCAGTGCAGAGAACTGATTAGATTCTGGGCTTTCTAGCTTTAGACCTTCTGGTTCAAAAATGCAGAAAACATAATTTGTTGAATGATTTTATTGAGATTTTAAGACGATATATTAATATAGGCATAAAGAACAATGTATATTTATTAAGAAAGATTCTAAATTTAAGGTCAAAATTTCAAAGATTTTAGTAGAAATATTTTTTTTATATTGTTTATCAGAGGTGGTTCATTCCTTTAGGAGTTGAACCTGAGAGCCAACATGCTTTACGGGCAGTTGATCTAACCCTTGAGACGAAAATCTCTCAGACTCGCAATATAAATATAAGAAAAGCCAAAATTATATTTATATTGAGTCAGAGAAATTTTTGTCTCAATGGTAAGATCAACTGCCTGAAAAGCACGTTGTTTCTCGGGTTCAACTCCTGAGAGGATGAACCTCCATCTGATAAGCAATATAAATTTATTTCTACTAAAATCTTTGAAATTTTGATCTTAAAAGAATCTTTCTTAATAATATATTTTGGTTTCAGTCATCTAGTTGATTTTTGAAAAAATTCTCCATCTAATTTTCAAAAAAAGATACTTAAGTAATTCTTTCAATTTATATGTAAATTTATTTAAATTTATTATTAATTACTTTTACGGGTGCCTATAGGGTAAATAATTTGTTATTTAATAAATGTGTCGATGAGCGATTCTTTCATTAGAATCTGGTCGAGGAAAATTATTAAAAAGGGAGCGCATTGAATAATAAGTAATTCTTTCAATTCTTTATTTTATATTTAAATTTATTATTAATTATTTATACGGGTTTCTATATGGTAAATAATTAGTTATTTAATAAATGTGTCGATGAGCGATTCTTTCATTAGAATCTGGTGGAGAAAAATTATTAAAAAGGGCGCGTATATAATATTTATAATAGCCCAGATTAATTTGCAGCAACGCAAACGTAATGCTACCGACAGGGAGCGCTGATGCCGTCGGTATATTTGCGGCAAATTTGAAATATAATTGTAATTTGAACTCGAATTTTGAAATTAAAGACTCCAATTGATTTTAAATTAAGAAACATTAAATATATTGATAATTTCTCCCCCCCCCCCCTCACCACTTAAAAATTAAATATTCAATTCGCTTTTCTTTGCGCACAGGAGAAGAAATTAATCACATCTTATATTTGATTTATATTTTATATATTATTTGTTTATTTTTTAATAATTTGCCACTTTTTTATAATTTTTTAAAAATCTAAATTTTGTTATTTTTATTTTTTGATTTTTACAAATTTGAACGACTTAAGAAACGCATGCCCATATGAGTTTCTCATGGCAATACTGGAGCAGCCTGTCATACAAACAACACCTGATCTCTTTTAAATATTTTGAGCCTTATATCGTTTATCGATCCCAAATTTTAAAAAAATGATATAATATGATTCTCCTCCTCACACGATCCCACTTATTTAAATAAATCTATTTCCACACAAAAAATATCACAATGCTGTAGATTATAGAAAAAAAAATACTTCCAGATTCATATCTAGAGCCTCATTTCTGTAGCTGTGTCAGGACGAAAATGAGGGTAAACTTTTATTTTCGGGAGTTTACAGGTATACATTTGGAGTGTGGTTTTTTAAGAGGAATAAAATTTTTGGACCGAGACGCTGCCCGCCAGGGCACCAGCTCGGAAGGCCGAGTCTCGAGGGCGTGCCGAAGGCACGCACGAAAAGCTGGTATAGAATAATAAGTAATTCTTTCAATTCTTTCATTTTATATTTAAATTTATTATCAATTACTTATACGGGTGTCTATAGGGTAAATAATTTGTTATTTAATAAATATGCCGATAAGCTATTCTTTCATTAGAATCTGACCGAGGAAAATTACTAAAAAGTACGCGTATATAGATTAATTAATCTTTCTTTCTTTAGAATAATGCATTGCAAAGATACCAAATACAAGTCCAGACCCGTTTCACACTATTAGAGAATAATTTCTTAATTTCTATTATTCTAGGAATGGTCTTTTGAGTCTAAGTAAGAAAATATTAAATGAATAATCAGATGTATGTAAATATTTACCAATTAAAATGATTAATTCGGCGAAACTGCAAACAGCGTACCCAGTTTTGAAAAGGTTTCCCGTTTTCCTCCAATTTTCTAATTAAAAATTTAATCAAAATTATTTTTATATTAATTATAAATAATAATTATCTCTATAATGTAAAATCATCAGAATGACGAAATCAATTTAAAAGCCCTTAATCACTCACTTTCTTTTTTCTTTTTTTTTTATATAAATTTTATTAAACCAATTATTTTACATTAATTAATGTATACATTGTATTTTTTTGCTTCGATTCCGGAGATTACTTCTCCACCATCGAGTGTCCTTATTCATCTTTAGTCCTTGTTTTTAATAAGAGGAAAAATCTAATTAGATAAAAAAACTCTTTTCCGATAATTATTTCAATTCCATTATTCCCCATTCAAGTCGATTGGTCTCTCAATCCATCACTCACTTTCTTTAAAAGATGTTTTATTATATTTTCGAAACTATCAAATCAAAATTGAGAGAAATAAAAGGAATCTTTTTCGATTAAAATCCGTTTATGATATTATCTTTGAAATGTATAAATTAATTATAAATTATAGTAAATATATTTTCAAAGGTGAAATTGAAATTTCCATTATTATCCCCTAAAGAAATAATGACTCGTTTTACTTTACCATACAGGGTATGGTCAAGTATTATAATCATGCATGGAAAAAGTGGTTCGAAATATCTCAAAAACTTCTGAAACTATTTTGATTACCCTAACCCATCCCCACTCCATTCCACCCCCGCACCCAGTTTTTGCATTTCTAGCCTTATAGTGACCCACCAATTATGTATACAAAATTTGGTTGAGTTTGGTCCAAGAGAAAGAATTTTCATTTTTTCATCTCCCCCCCCCTTTTTGGGTGGTTTTTTGGGGAAAATTTTTTAAACAAAAGTTGTCAGAAATCACATCCCTACAACTTTGTTTATCATAAAATTTGCCGTAGGGTTAATAGTTTAGGAGTTATTTGATAATTTTCATTCGTGCGCCCCCCCCCCCCCCCAACCCCCTTCTAGGGACAAAATATCAAAACGTTATATAGCTAAAAACGTAAATTAGAAGACATTTGATGTAAATATGAAATTTCATAATAATCCCTTTAGCCGTTTTTACGTGAATCGTGAGCAACTTTTCGCGGAAACCACTGAAACAGACAGACAGACAGACAGGCAGGCAGGAATTTTGTTGAGGGTGTTTTCGTTCATAACTTTGCTTGAAACGTGTGCAACCAAAATTGGCTTGATTTGGAAAAATGTACAGACAAAACCTTAATTTTATATATATATATATAGATATAACACCCTTTCATAGTAGATTTCAGCTAACGTGTTTTTTAGATTGAAAATTTATTAATCGAAAAGAGTTTTATTTTGCCGAGAGTTGTTGAGTCATAAAGAGAAATCATTTAAGTTATCCTCTGCTTGTTTGTTATGTTTCTTGCTTTCTATAACAAAAAAACGAATTTTTCTATATCCTAACGAGTAAGTGAACCCATGAGAAATAACAGATAAAATTATATATATAATTAATAGACTGATGATGAAGATCAAATCTTCGAAACTATAGCTCAAACAAATATACAGTGTTCAAAAAAATAGAGGTAACGGACTTAAAGGTGAATAAAACATTTCAAAACAATTAAAAAAAGTTCATATAAACATACGTCCGGAAATGTCTAGTTTCAGACCTATAGCGATTTTAATATTTTATTTCTGTCATGTCATAGTACAACTCATACATCAAACCTTAGACCATGAAATATATAGACACGCTCTCTGCTATTCTCCACACAGAGTGAAGTGAGGCCAATATCGCCTACAGATGACGTCACGTTCTCGCATAAATATTTTGGTTATATTAATTTAATATTAATTTGCGATTATTGGAATCCAAAATAAATAATCTAAACTACGATAAATTTATCTCAATGTATAATAATTCCTATAGTGGCCATGCTATTTCTGGGTGTTCCTACCTACAGATGACGTCAAGTTCTATAGGAGATGTTGGCCTCACCAAATCGACTCCAGGGCGTGTCTATATATTTCATGGTCTAAGCTTCAAACATTACAATAAAATTCGGCCGTGTGCAATAAATCCGAAATTTTCGAACGTATTCGTCAGTCCATGAGATGAAGATTAGAATGTTGTAATGAAGTTCAAGGGGGACCTTTTGAACATTATTTATAATTTATAATTGGCTGTTTTCCATTGTACACGGCCACTATGATTTTATTGTAATGTTAAAAGTATGTACTATAACAGAAATAACAGAAATAAAATATTAAAATCGCTAAAGGTCTGAAACTAGGTATTTCCGGACATTTGTTTATAATAACTTTTTTATTGTTTTGAGATGTTTTTTCAATCTTTAAATCCGTGATCTCTATTTTTTGAACACCCTATTATATATATAGATATTTATACTTGGTAAATATGCATCAAGCAGAAGACAACCTCATTGATTTCTCTTGGTGAAAATTTTTTGATTTAAATTCTTTAAGAACCTCTCCCCTTAATTTTGGCTTCGATTTTAGCCAAAATCTAATCAGCTATTCCATACAAGAAAACTACATATGAGATTTCGTTTTGATATTGATACTAATTTTTGAGCTACAGCATACACAAAATTTAGTAGCATAGTAACAGACATTTTGACAAAATAATTCTTAGTAGAGATTGTGGTGTTGGTGCAAGGTGAAATATTTATTTACTCTTATCTTTATCAAAATAATTCTTGTAAAATATAATTTTTTCGATGTTAAGTTTATAAAGCTTTCTTGTAACTGAAACGCCATGGTTTGGCTCAATTTTTTACTTTACCATACTGGGTATGGTCAAGTAATGTAATCGTGCATGAAAAAAGTGTTTTTTTTCTTCTTTTTTTCGAAAAAACGGCTGAAATTATTTGGATTAAAAAAAATTGAGCGAAACCATGGCATTTCGCTCTACAAAAAAGCCCTAATAAGTGAACATCGAAAAAATTATATTTTTCGAAATAATAATTTTTTGTCAAAATGTCTGTTTGTCTGTTAGTTAGTATGTGCGTACCAAATTTTGTGGGCGAGCTAGCTCAAAAACTAGTGTGAATATCGAAACTAAATTTCACACGTAGTTTTGGTCCATTGAGATTAAGAGCTGATTAGATTTTGGTGCATATTGACCCAAAATTAAGGGGTGGAGGGGAGGGGGTTAAAAATTAAAAATCTAGGCCATTTGATCAAACTCAACCAAATTTTGTATACATAATCAGTGGGACCCCAGTAGTCTAAAAATGCAAAAACTAACCGCCCAAAATGGGGGAGGGGGGCAGCTGGGTCAAAATATTAATATCTAGGCCATTTGACCGAACTCAACCAAAGTTTGTATACATAATCAGTGGGACCCCAGAAGACTAAAAATGGAAAAACTAACCGCCCAAAATGGGGGGGGGGGGGTAAAAATTAAAAATCTAGGCCGTTTGAGCAAACTCAACTAAATTTTGTATACATAATCAGTGGACCCCCAGAAGTCTAAAAATGCAAAAACTAACCGCCCAAAATGGGGGGGGGGGGTGCATGGTCAAAAAATTAAAATCTTGGCCATTTGACCAAACTCAACCAAATTTTGTATACATGATCAGTGGGATCCCAGAAGTCTAAAAAGCAAAAACTAACCCCCCTTTCCTACATGATTGTAAATAATTTTATTAAATATTAAATATAAGTGAGGGGCCAGGTTGTATGATCAAGTCAAGTGGATGGCCACATCAGAACACGTCAGCTTATTTTTTCTTATTAAAATAATTTGAGCCGTTTTTTATATATTTTCAAAAAATGAAGCAAAAAACACTTATTTTCATGCACGATTACAATACATGACCATAACCAGTATGGTAAAGTAAAAATTCGAAAGAGATAGCGATAGAGTGTGTGAAAAGCTAGGATAATCTTGGAATGGTGTTGGTGTTGACGGAGGAGACCTTGAAGGTTCCTACTACTGGTAATTTGTCTCCCCACTCACTCAGTTGGTACTTGCGATGCGTACTTGACACAGACAGCTCTGCGTCCGCAATTCATCGCTTCCTTCCACTAAACATTAAAGGGCTATTTTCTACAGTTAGCTCCAATTTCTAAGCAATTTTTTGATCAAAATTTAATAAACCCTTTTTAAGTACAAGGTCAAAAATATTTTATATAGATTAATTTACCAAAAAAAATAATCGTTTCATTCCCTTATTTGATACACTTTTTCCGATTCAAATTTAAATAATCTATTATATATAAAATTAAGGTCTTGTCTGTACATTGGTCCAAATCTGGCCGAATTTTGGTTGCACACGTTTCAAGCAAAGTTATGAACGAAAACACCCTCAACAAAATTCCTGCCTGTCTGTATGTCTGTCTGTCTGTCTGTCTCCGTGGGTTCCGCGAAAAGTTGCTTACGATTCACGTCAAAACGGCTGAAGAGATTATTATGAAATTTCATATTTACATCAGATGTCTTCTAACTTACGTTTTTAGCTATATAACGTTTTGATATTTTGACCCCAAAAGAGGGTTTGGGGGGGGGGGCGCACGAATGAAAATTATCAAATAACTCCTAAACTATTAACTCTACGGTAAATTTTATTATGAGCAAAGTTGTAGGGGATGTGATTTCTGACAACTTTTGTTTAAAAAAATTCCCCCAAAAAACCAACCAAAAAGGGGGGGAGAGTCAAAATATGAAAATTCTTGCTCAACCAAATTTTGTATACATAATCTGTGGGCCTCTAGAGAGCTAGAAATGCAAAAACTAACAACCCAAAATAGGGGGGGGTCAAATAATGAAAATTCTTGCTCTTGGACCAAACTCAACCAAATTTTGTATACATAATATGTGGGTCACTAGAAGGCTAGAAATTCAATAACTAACGACCCAAGGGGGGGGGGGTCAAAAAATGAAAATTCATACCCTTAGAGCCAACTTAACCAAATTTTATATACATAATCTGTGGGTCACTAGAAGACTAGAAATGCAAAAACTGGGTGCGGGGGTGGAGTGATGGTACGGGTGAGGAGGTGGGTTAGGGTATGGGGTTCGGGGAGTCCGCCCGGTATATGTATAATTATCAACAAATATGCGAAATAAAAATGGTTTAATTGCGTCTAAATGCACTAATTAGAAATATATTATTAGGTCAACTGCTCAAAAAACCAGACAAACAAAATATGCAAGTGCATAAAAGTCTGGTCTCAACTGATAAAAAAATGCAATAAATCTAAAATCCAGGTCTTATTTTAAATCAATAAACGGAGAAAAGTGTCCTTATACACAATAATACAATTGAAAATTTTTTACAAAAGTCAGAAAAATAAATAAATAATAAATAAGGGTGAAGTGATACAAATCAATAATATACAAAAACTTAAAAATAATCACAAAAAGATAATACAAACATACATAAGATCAAACAATACATACAAATCAATAAAATATATGTGTTAAGGTTATAAATTACATAGAGTGGGCAAGTTAAGAATTGACACTTATACTTGTTTTATTATTTTGACTGTAGTTGGCGTTCGTGAAGTTTGTATTTTGGCCGCTATTTTTGGAATAAAGCTTTCGGGAATTTCTATTTTACGATTTGAGAATTTTTTTGGTGAATTATTGTATGATTTTAAAATTTCTAGCGATTCGAAAATACTAATTTTTAAGGGATCTAATTCTGATCTAATTAATTTAATATTTGATTCATCTGGAAAACAATGTTTCTCGGAAATTAGGTGGTCTGCAAATGCACTATGCCTGAACCCCCTTTAAAAATCCTTTTGTGTTCCGAAATGCGCGTGTTTAAATTTCGTTCTGTTTTTCCTATATAGGTCGAATCACATTCTCCACATGTTATGGAATAGACACCTTTTTGTCCATTTTTTCAATTTTGTCTTTCTTATTATTGCTAATATCAGATCCCAATGTTCTAGAGGATTTGAAAATGGTTTGATATCCTAAAGTTTTGAATTTTAATTTTAAAGTTTCCGAAATTTTTCCATAGTATGGGATTATTAATTTTGGTTTTAATTCTGGCTCGGACATTTGGGAATAAATCAGATTCAGAGTTGACTTTTCAATTTTCTTTTTTAATAGTTTGTCAATAAGGGTTTTCTCGTAACCGTTTTTAGCTGCTATTTGTTTAATTATTTCTGATTCTTTATTGAAATTTGTTTTATCTAAAGGGATATTGGTTGATCTATGAATCATTGAGTGGAATCCTGCTAATTTGTGTGTGATAGGTCTACAGGAATTATTATTTATAGCTATGTCTGTGGTCGTGGGTTTTCTAAATATTCCAAAAGTATGTTTTTATTTGAAATTTTGATTTCTACATCTAAATAATTTAGTGTTTTATCTTTTTCGATTTCGCTGGTAAATTTGATTTTGTCGTGGATAGAATTTATATTGTTGATAAATTCACCCATAACGCGCTTTGTACCTGTCCATAGTAAAATAATATCATCTACATACCGGTAGTAATAGTGAATGTATTTGAAATATTTGTATTCTACGTTAAGAAATTTTGTTTCGAAATTGTCTAAAAATATTTCCGCTAGTAGGGGTGATAATGGACTACCTATCGCTATTCCATTCTTTTGTTTATATATTTTATTATTAAATTGAAAGAAATTGTGATTTATACAGAGGTTCATCAATTCGCTTAAATTTTGTTTTTCTCTAGCTTGTAAATTAGGGGATTTAAATATGATTTTGTTAACTAATTCTTGAGTTTCTTCTGGTGGAATATTTGTAAAAAGGCTTGTGATGTCCAGAGAGATTAATTTACCATTATCGGGAATTTCAACATCTTTGATTTTATTTATTAATTCAAGTGAGTTTTTAATTGAGTTTTTGGGGATGAATTTAGTTTTTTCTTTAAATATTTTGTTTAAATGTTTGGCAAGTTTTGTAATTGATGAATTTGTATAACTAACTACCGGTCTAATTGGAATATCTTCCAATTTTTCAGACTTGTGAATTTTTGGAAGAGAGTATAATCTGGGACATTGTGGATTCTTTTCTGGGAGTGAATATTTTTCTTTGTCTGTTAATATAATAGAATTTTTTATTTTTTCTTTAACTATTTTATCAAAACTTTTAACTGGATTTTTAATTTCTTCAAAATTATTTGACTTTAGAAAATTCTCCGTTTTTCTTTGTAAATTTCATTGTCTAATATGCAGACTGTATTTCCTTTATCACTTTTTATTACTTGTAAATCATTTTCCCTGATTTTTGATTTTAATTGCTTTAAAGTTTTATTTTAAAAACTTAAAAAATAATCACAAAAAGATAATTATACAAACATACATAAGATCCAAAGAAAGAAAAACACAGAAAAAAAACAATCACAATAACAAAAACAGAAACAATAACAAAATACAAATTAAGATTAAGATATAACACTGGCAGAAAACAGATTGATTTTAGGGATTCTATAGGGTCATGGAAGATGTCAATGCGATGCGAGATCCGCTTAGCAGAACTCTGAATTCGGTCAATCGCGTTGGCATAACCATAATTTGTGTTATGGAAGGGAATTTCAAATAGGTTATTTGACCTGGTTCTATGCGTGGGGAGTCTAAAGTTAATCATGCGAAGCAATACAGGACAATCAATTTTACCATTGACAAGTTTTGAAAGAAAGGTTATATCGAAAAAGTCGCGTCTAACCTCGAGGCTTTGCAGATTCAAGAGAGACATAATGGCATCCATCATATGGGTCCCTATTTAACAGTCATCTTATTTCCAGGCATGTACGTATTATCATGTAAATTTAAAATTGCAATATAGTGAACTGAATGGAAATGCATGTATCATAGAATAGTCACTTGAGCTTCAAGATACCCAAGTTTCACCCTGTATATGTATAATTATCCACAAATATGCGAAATAAAAATGGTTTAATTGCGTCTAAATGCACTAATTCAGAAATATATTATTAGGTCAAATGCTCAAAAAAGCAGACAAACAAAATACGGAAGTGCATAAAAGTCTGGTCTTAACTAATAAAAAAATGCAATAAATCTCAAATCCAGGTCACTACTTAACAATCTTCTTATTTCCAGGCATGTATGTATTATCATGTAAATTTAAAATTGCAATATAGTGAACTGAATGGAAATGCATGTGTCATAGAAGAGAAGAAACGCTGACTGTTCTGCTTCGTCATCCTCTTTGTGTCTCGATGTCAAACACCTTAATTTACGGTATCTTTATAGCAGAGCCTCCCACTCATAATTATCCGATCTGAGATCTCGTTTACACCGTAAAAATAACTCTCCTTGACTTATAGGATATTTCAATTGCAGAAACAAGAAGGGAGGACACAGGACAGAGTGCGGGGGCCTTAATTGGAATGAATAAAGTGTGTTCTGTGAACCCAAGAGGGGGTGCGAATCTACTCGACTTGCTTTCATTACATTTGGTGACAATTTTACATTAGATATCCCTGGAATAGAGTGCAGAATAAAAATTATTATAAAAAAAAAAAAACGAGTTCAAAAAAATTAAATGCAGCAAATAAAATAATATTAACTCAAAATTCAAATAAAATGCACTAAAAGGTATGAAATAATTATCTAATTTAGTTACAACTAAACGATGAAATTGTTATAGGATATCACTTTTTGAAGTCGGTGCCAAACATATACATTTTATGAATCGCACTCGACAGATCTTACTTAGTACGTTTGGTGGCTAAAGAAGACAGCATCGCGTAAGCTCGCTTATATAGTTTGTTTAGCATCGACTTCAAAAAGTGATTTCACGTAACAATTTCATCGTTTAGTTGTAACTAAATTAAATAATTATTTCATACCTTTTAGTGCATTTTATTTGAATTTTGAGTTAATATTATTTTATTTGCTGCATTTAATTTTTTTGAAGTCTGACTTTTTTTCTTAAAAATAATTTTTATTTTTCTCTTTTTAGTGATCTTGACAATAGTGACTTAAATACCTTGCATGCATCTCGTAAGAAAGCGTAGGGCGAAGGAATAAGAAAATTATAATAAAATTCAATTCATAAATAGATAAATTCTGTCTATGCGTTAGGGGGTTTTAAATAAACGTTTTAAGATTGTTTTTTTTTTAAGATTTTATATATTACACGCGATTTTCGAACGCTCAACACTTTTTCGCAATCAAGAATTGAACAAGAGATTCACTAATTCGTTTATCTCTATGAACCGCATTCAGAAGTACCTCTTATGGGGAGAAAATAATTTGTTCTCCCGATAATATTCTGCCAATAGATGTCAAGAAGGGAGAATTGTGGTGATTTTCCATGCAATTGTTAATTCTATATATCTCGAACAGATGTCATGCTTATCGTGAATTTCGGCAATATAATGAACTTTTTTGTAAAGGGAGAATGGTGTGGGTTCTTGGTGAAACATTTTAAATAAAGTAAAGAAAATTTTGAAAAATTTAAGAAACTTTTTAAAATTTAAAATATAAAATACTAGGTAGGTTTTACAAAAATAAAAGATTTTCCTCTGTGAACTCCTGAAGATGGGCTCATACCCCGAAATATAGGTATATAGAGTCGTGCTAAACAAGCATCTTGTCTTTTATTTCTGTGAAACCTACCTAGTATTTTATATTTTAAGTTTTAAAAAGTTACTTAAATTTTTCAAAATTTTCTTTACTTTAATATAATGAACCCGAGTTTTATCGAAATCTATTGAGCCGTTTTTGAGTTATGTTTAAACAAACAATTGAGAGATTCTAGAAACACATTTCCAGGTTGTGGTGTCATTAAAAAAATAAATAATAAACTGCAACGGATCGTTGCTAAACTTTATCCAAAGTCATTTGAAATATTAATATGTTTATTCCTTTATTATTAATCAGATATCACTGGCTTTTTGCAGTTCATGTTTTAAAGAAAATAAAAGAATTTTTAAAAAGTACTATCTTACTCTGGAGTAAAGTATTTTAAAATAAAATTTTACTAAAAACTTTATATAAGCTATTTTGTAGTACTCAAGATATTTAATTACAATATTAAATTTCATCAAAATTGGTTGTCATTTTCAAGATATTTAGAAAAAAATAAAAAAGTACTGGAATAAAGTACTAATGTTTGAGGATTGATATGTACCAAAAACTAATCAGCGCCTTATTTTGTTAAAATAATGGTAGGTTTTCAATTTCATTTCAATCGGTTCAACGGTGTGGAAAAAAAACGACAACATACATCCATACATCCGCACAGACTAAAATGAAAAAATCGCACTTTGAGCCTCTGGGCGAGACCCCATGTGATTTTTGGCAAAACCAAAAATCAACCTAAATGAATACTACAATTTGTGACCGTTCGCTAGTCTTTACCTGAGGACCCTTTGAATTCGCGCTTGCCGCGAGACCGATTACAATACTTTACCCATGCTTCGCATTGGATAAAGTAAAAAAACTTATCAATGTTAAGGGGGGTAGTATTCTGGGCGAAATACAATTTAAATTTTACACTTACTTGTAATATTTAATCTTCGAATCTTGATAAAGACGTTGCGAAATTTCTTCTTTATTTATATATTTATATTATTGGATATTTGTAAATAAACATAAATAATGTCAGGAAGGGTGGACCTTATTTTGGTTATTTTCGAATTTTTATATTGCCCGAGGCTCATATGGTTCGAAATAAATAAAAAAATAGCCTCCAAGTTTTAAGTTCCTATTTCAATTTTAACCTGTTTTTATTATTTAATGCAAGTACTGGTGAGCGATTCTTTCATTAGAATCTGATCGATGAAAATTACTAAAAAGGACGTGGATGGAATCATCTCTCTATTTCGAGCTAAAGCATACAAGGATGCGAAATACAAGTTAAAACCTGTTTCAGACTATTAGAGAATAATTTCTATTATTCTAGGAATGGTCTTTTGCATTTTGTACTTGAACCAAAACGATACTCGATATTAGTGAGAGAATATTCAATTGGACTTCACTAAAGTTCAGCCAAAAAGGTAAAAAAAGGATATACTAGTACTTGCTAGAACTCGAACCGGTGAATCTTGAAAAAGCTTTTACTTTTTCCTCCATTTATTTATGATAGAAGAATAAACAAATTAACAGTTTTTCCAATTTTCCTTTATAAATTATTCATTATTATTTTCAAGAGTAGAAATTTTATTTAAATCTCACATAATTAATTATAACTATTTATTGAACACAAACAATAAATAATTCAATATATATGGTACTACGTATTAACGCCACCGCAGCTACAATTAAAATTTTAAACAACAAATTTGAACTAAAATTGAGTTTATGGACTGTGATGTCTCAAATTGTCTTAAGTGAGTGCCATTGGGCGTTGACAATTTTCACTTTTAGAACTTTCCATAGGTTCGGTTCTATTCATCATCTCGGTTCATTTAGATAAAAAAATGGGTTCCCGAACAAACTTTGTCCGCCTCCGTGGTGTAATGGTCAGAGTAACTGACTGGCAACCCGGAGGTCTCGGGTTCGATTCCCGGCTATACCCAGATATTTTTTCTGTAAGTATAGGGTCTGGTAATAAAAATTAAGTGGGAGATAAATTTAATCGAATTTATCGCGCGGAGAATTTACCACTACTCGAAGCCCCTAAAACCTTAGTAAATTGGATAGTGAATTGTATCTAAGTTTCTGAGATTGGCTCGTGATCCCGGCTTCTTTTCCTCCTGCTCTGTTCTTTTCACGATGGAGGGGCCAGCCCATACTGGCCTTTAGGGGATCCACCTTCTGGTGTATCTCCTTCTCACATCAATATCATTAAAAAAAAAACTTGAAAGTTTCGGTTAATATATATTCAGTTCGGCTCAATTCGGCTAACGCCAACATAATCGCCTAAAAACCAACCCGAAATGAAGATATACGATCCGAAATGAGCCGAACTGACTTAACCGAACCGGCAACGACTTTTACATATTCGATATTTTTTGGGTATTTATTAATTATTTTTTAATTAATATTCATTTTCTAAAAGAATCCGTCGTCAGTAGCGGCGCTTAAAAAGCGCCAAATATGTAGCTGCGGTGGCGTTAATACGTAAGGTATGGTACATATATATCTACGACGTTTCGATCGGCTTATTCTGCGATCGTTCTCTATTATGATGAGGGTGATACTTATTTTGGGTATTTTCGAATTTTTACGCTGACAAAGGCTCATATGGTTCGAAATAAATAAAAAAAAAATATCCCCCAAGTTTCAAGTCTCTATCTCAATTTTAACCTGTGTCGCACATCGATGCAAATTTCCCATCTAAATAACATGGGGTTTTTGGGATTGAACAAACAATTTTTTATTCCGGCCAAAGTAATGATTCAAAAAAAATTGAAACTCTGAAGACTTTATCTTTGTAATAGTAGTTATCCTTCAAAATTTTTTCAGATTTTTAGTTATTATAATTTTGTAGTTAGAGCTAGATAAAATACTGCTACCTATATCTTAGCGTTAGTAAGTTATAAACTCCAAAATTATATTAGCTAAAAATTTGTAAAAATTCTAAGGGATAGCTACTATTATAAGGATAAAGGATACAGAGTTTCAAATTTTTTAATCCATTACTTTGGCCGTAATAAAAATACCAAAAATAGGAGCACCCTAATGTCGGGTCTCTCATTAAAATGAAGAAAAAACTTTTAAACAAAATAACGGGATTATTTTATCGGATCCAGAAAAAAAAATATATTTTCTACTTTCGATACATTTTGAAATAAAACGTACAGTCCTAGTATTGAATCGACTATTTTTTTTTTTTACACATTTGTGTTGTCAAAAATTCTCGAAACGTCATTTTAAACCATGATATTTTTAGTCTGTGTCTTGACCTCTAGACTTACGATAACTCAAGAATAAAATGTTGTAGAAAGTTCGTTCTGTTTGCATTTCTAATGGGAGAAATGATTAGATTTTGAACTTCACAACTCTGTCCAAAAATACAGAAAATACTATTTTTTGAATAATATTACTGAGATTTTCAGCCGTTGTCATGATAATGGCTTAAACAAATCTGAGTGTTTTTTAATTTTATTTTATTAACCCCCCCCCCCCCCCCCCCGTACACACCTCCCGATCCGATAATCTACAAAATTTGTAAAGCATATCGAGTTTGGAAAAAAATTTCACTTTTTATTCCAAATGTTTTTGAATAGTTTATGTTTTATTTTTGAAGAAATAATGGCCTCTGGGGTAATTATTCTTTAAAAGCCATACTCGATTCCGAGGGTCGGCGATTACCTACTATAGAGTATTATCCTCCCTATTGTAATTTTCCTGGAGAAATTTTTGACAGGGGTGGTTCCCCATTGCCTTCCCTGGATTTAGTCAAAGATAAAAATTATTCTGACTAAAGCGAGATTCGATCTCAAGTTTTTATATAAATTTGTGGGTCAATTTTATGCTCGGAAACAACAACAGTCCCATTATAGGTATCTTACACCTTTTGATTTTTTTTCTGATGATTTCCTTCTTTGAACTGTATCTTCTGAAGCAAGAATGAGCCAAATCTAATGAATTCTTTGTTTTTGAAATATTTACAAACACTTTGGCGTTAAAATTAATTATTTCTTTAAGAAAAATAAATGAATTCAATACTTCGTCCAGCCCGTCATTCATGAGAACCCAAGATCTAAGCACATGGATCGCGGATGCCTGTCAGGCATACCGAATAATGGGAATTTGGAATAATCAATTTTTGAGAGCAAATATTGTTATTTATTAATTAATATTCCTTCGCAATGGGTGTTTATAAATATATACATATAAGTATCTTGAACCAAACTATTATAAAGTAATGATGCTAAATTATTCAAGCAAGATAAGAGGATTCCATACTTTGCAAAAGATAGAAAATAAACAGTATTTACAAAGATAAGTAAGTATATAGGTAGTCATATTGTTTGCTTTTTATTGTCGAAGCAAAACCATATAAGCTATATAGATATTTATTTTCTATCTCATTTTAAAACAGCGGATATTAAGAATATTATTATAGCAAGCTTCGAAACATAGTCTCCTATCCGACTTTACAAATTACAATTTAAATAGTAAGTTTACGTGACATATGCCTGCCCTCTTATCCAAATTTCTCGCAGATTATGAATTTACTATCTCAAATATTTTAATTTTACTTAGGGAAAGTGGCGTAGGTTTTAGGTGAAACATGAAATTAATTAATAAAGTAAAGGGAGTGTATTTTCACAGGGAATGAAATAAAACTCAGAGGTTTATACAAACTCAATATATTTCGGATTATTAGTCCATAATCAGGAGTTTACAGATTAAAAATCAGTTTTTAAAAGTTTTTAATCTGTAAACTCCTGATGATGGACTAATAATCCGAAATATATTGAGTTTGTATAAACCTCTTTGAGTTTTATTTCATTCCCTGTGAAACTACACTCCTATTTATTTATTATATTTATTAATTCAAATATATTAGACGTTATTTATTTGAATTCAAATGGCAGTACGTACTAGTTTGGTCTTTATCTCTGGTTTCTGACAACATCAGTAAGAACAAACAATTAATAAAGTTCTGAAAATTTTAAAAATAAAAAAATTCTAGGTAGGTTTCACAAAAATAAAAGAAGCATGACTTTTTTCTTTTATTTTTGTGAAACCTACCTAGATTTTTTATATTATATTTTAAAACATTTAAAATTTTTTAAATTTTCATTACTTTATTAAAATATGTTTCACCAAGAACCTACACCATTCTCTCTTAACAAAAAAATACAAACAATTAATTTAACTTCATTCAGATTTCGAATAAGAAAACAACAATTCTGAATCTTAAATATTTTTCGACTTATTTGAATTTAAAATGTATTTTGGCGTTCTTGAATATATAATGGCCACATGGCCTGCCAGCTTCTGCCTATAATGGCAATGCCATCTATAAATTCTTAAGGAATATAGCTGTTGCTTTTCTAGTGAAGATAGAAGGTGGCAGCTCCCCATTATCTCCCTTTAAGCTTTCCCAATCAATTCCATTGGGATGCAGATACGGACAAAATGACTGAGATTGAAAAGGCTTTATAAGTGTCACCTGCCTCAGATCAAAGTGCGCCACAATTAGCTTAACATCAGTGATCCTTTGGCTGCTTTGAATATGCCAAGGCTCTTTACTATAGT
Source organism: Forficula auricularia (assembly GCA_024734495.1). Classification (NCBI taxonomy): domain Eukaryota; kingdom Metazoa; phylum Arthropoda; class Insecta; order Dermaptera; family Forficulidae; genus Forficula; species Forficula auricularia. The sequence continues at coordinate 849,158 of JALMQS010000166.1, forward strand.
TCATGAATATACTACGAGCAAACTAATTTATGCATTATAGAAATTCAAGAGTGGTAGTCAACTACTATGATTTTCTATAGAAACCTTAAAGTCTACTAGAATCAGCATTTGCAATGAGTGCATATCGAGGGGTGAACCGCGACCAAAAATTGTGTACACCTACTTCCACTTCCATTTCCTAGTAGATGACAATAGATTATCTAATGAATTCCAAAGTAATTCCAAATAATTCCAAAGAGGGTGTACACATAATTCCAATCGCGGTTCACCTCTCGGTGCATATATTAATTAATAAGCGGCTGTAGATATTTCCTCAGTAAACAAATGTGTTTTACAGGTTTCGATATCCCAATTTTATCAGTTATTTTTGGTTCTAAATAAAAATTAGTTTAGAAATGAGACTTTAGAGGGTTCTATTGATTTTATTTTATTTGAAAACATGCCATAGTAATATTTGTAAAGAAAAAAAGAAAAATAGGAAGAACAGAAATGTTTCTTCAATGGTCCAAGGTAGTATAAGGTCAAATCTCCAATATTATAATGAAAACCCATAAATTCGTATTAAATAAAATATTTATTTACTCTTATCTTTAATAATGAAAACCATGGATGTACGAATAATCAAATAAAATCGGAGTGGGTGCTAATACTTGTGAACGATCGCAGAATAAGCCGATCAAAACGTCGTAGTTTATTGTATTATTTGTTCGTGTTTAATAAATAATCATAATTAATTAAGTGTAATGTAAGTAAAATTTTAAATTATTTTATACATACCTATTATCCATACGGATTAAATTAAATATATCATTAATCTATCTGCATTCGAAATTTAAAGGAATTTTCTTTGCTTTAATTTTTGAATTAATAATAATAATAAAAACTTTTCTTAGAGAGCTTAAAAAGTAAATTTATATGATTGACCAATTTATAATCCTTAAATACACGAATCAAGAAAAAGTTTGTTGGAAACAATTTTAATAATTAAATTAGAATCGATATGGCCCAATTTATTTGTTTTTTGAACCAGAAAAAAGTCATATTTTATGTTTGATGTTAATAACAAAACTGGAAATTTTTCCTTTGCCGAAATCGCAAATCGAAATGTTCTTATTCGGCTATTAACATATTACTACTACTTTTGTACTACATAGGTATCATTTATCTAGCTCAAACAAATTAAATAATTATTTATATTATTATATAATAATAACCCTATTCGATTCATTTCGAAAGAAAAGGGCTGAAATTGGATCTTTTAGAATCCACTGAAATTAAATTAGCCCTTTCAAAAAATTTAAATATTTTAAATATCCAATTAGAAATGAATAAAAATACAATTATTGAATATATTTTATAGGTAATAAATCACTCAATATTCCTTCTATTGTTCGCACATTGAATATTAATACTAAGGTAACAGCACTTTCCAGGTACCATTCTATTCCTTCCTATAAACTCAGGCATACATATTTTCTCACCATCTGGCTACAAACTTACTTTTGTTCCATCTGTCGAAAATATTAATTCTCAGTACGTTTTCTCCTCCCCTATCTTTCCCTCACCATACCTATTTATTTAATTATTATTTGTAAAAAAATTTCCAATTTATATTCAGTTTTCTGTGACTCCTGAAGATGGTCTGACAACCCGAAATATATCGAATTCAAAACTCATTTTTGTTTCATTTCTTTTTTTGTGAAACCTACCTCGCAATTTTTATTATTATTTATATTTGGTTTTTACTCATTAAGATTTCGCCTATTTTATTAAAATTTACAATATAATGGCAATTTACTTTTTTTTTTTACTTTACCATATACCGGGTATTGCGAAGTATTGTAATTGTTGATGAAAAATGTGGTTTTTAAGCTCCGTCTTTAAAAAAATTAATCCAATTCACGGTGTTTCGGTTTACAATAAAACCTTGTATAGTCAACATCGTAAAATGAATATTTTAAGAAATATTAATTATTTATCAAAATGTCTGTTAATGGGTGAGTGTGTTACCAAATATTATGTATGCTCTGGCTTTTAAAAACCAATCAGGAATTTAAACAAAATTTATATTTAGATGTTTTATATTGAGATTAAGATTTGATTTTGGATTAATTTGGACAAAAAATAGGGTGGAGGAAGGATTTTTAAAAATTTGAACTTTTGGACCAAATTTCGCACAGTTAGTATTTAGGACCCTTGGGGGGGGGGGGGGCAGGAGTATGATTAAATCATAAGATGGCAACATTACATATTTTTTTGATAAAAAAAGTGCTTTTTGAGAAATTCCCAAAAAACACTGTTTCATATACGATTACAATACTTCCTCATACTTCGTATGGTAATGTAAAAAACAGACACACATTCAGTACTGTGCAAATTAAATGGGACAAGCAGGAATATAGTGCTAAAAAAAATTGCCGAAACCCTAAATTTATACCCCCAGCTTCAATATTTTTTTCGTGAAATTTTTCAAATTAGCTAATATTTATTTTTTAATATTATCCTTTTTGATTTATTAGTAAGTATTATTCTTCAACCCTAGTAGCTAGAACTTGACCAAATTAATATGGCACCATCCCTAAGATATCCCCTTTCTAATAAAAAAAGAATCATCGAAATCGGTTCATAAACAAAGAAGTTAGGCCTGAACAAACCTAACAAAAAAGGTCTAATACCAATGAAAAAAAACGGGACCAATCGGAAGCTAGACTGAACTCAATGCAAAAAAAAACATCAAAAATTAAGAAAAAAATAAAAACCGACTTCAAAAAAATTAAATGCAACAAATAAAATACACTAAAAGGTATAAAATAATTATTATCTTATTTAGTTACAACTAAACGACGAAATATTAACATGAAATTACTTTTTGAAGTCGGTGCCAAACAAACTATACCTATAAGCGAGCGTACCCGCCAAACGTACTAAGTAAGATCCGTCAAGTACGATTTATAAAATGTATATGTTTGGCACCGACTTCAAAAAGTAATTTCATGTTAATATTTCGTCGTTTAGTTGTAACTAAATAAGATAATTATTTTATACCTTTTAGTGTATTTTATTTGTTGCATTTAATTTTTTTAAAGTCGGTTTTATTTTTTTCTTAAAAATTGTTTTTATTTTTCTCTTTTTAGTGATGTCATTAATAGTGATCATATCATCAGAACTTGACCAAATTAATATGGCACCATCCCTAAGACACCTCCTTTATAATAACAAAAGAATCATCGAAATCGGTTCATAAACAAAGAAGAAGTTAGGGCTGAACAAACCTAACAAAAAAGGTCTAATACCAATGAAAAAAACGAGACCAATCGGAAGCTAGACTGAACCCAATGCAAAAAACCATCAAAATCGGTTCACAATTGGGGGAGATATGAGGTAACATAGACACAAAAAAAAAAAAAAAAAAGAATCAGTCAAATTTTTTGAAGTCGGTTAAAAAGAAAAGAACGAATCCTAAATTGAATATGAAAAATAATTTAAAAAAAAAAATAAAACCAACTTCAAAAAATTAAATGCAACAAATAAAATACACTAAAAGGTATAAAATAATTATTATCTTATTTAGTTAAAACTAAACGACGAAATTTAACATGAAATTACTTTTGAAGTCGGTGCCAAACATAAACCTTTTATGAATCGCACTCGACGGATCTTACTTAGTACGTTTGGCGGGTACGCTCGCTTATAGGTATAGTTTGTTTGGCACCGACTTCAAAAAGTAATTTCATGTTAATATTTCGTCGTTTAGTTTTAACTAAATAAGATAATAATTATTTTATACCTTTTAGTGTATTTTATTTGTTGCATTTAATTTTTTCTTAAAAATTTATTTTTATTTTTCTCTTTTTAGTGATGTTATTAATAGTGATCATATCATCAGAACTTGACCAAATTAATATGGCACCATCCTTGTAAGTGGACTACTAGTCCGTAAAATTATCTAAATAAATAAATCCCTAAGATACCCCCTTTCCAATAAAAAAAGAATCATCGAAATCGGATTATAAACAAAGAAGTTAGGCATGAACAAACCTAACAAAAAAGGTCTAATACCAATGAAAAAAACGGGTCCAATCGGAAGCTAGATTGAACCCGATGCAAAAAAATTTTCAAAATCGTTTCACAATTGGCGGAGATATGAGATAACATTGACACAAAAAAAAAATCAGTCGAATAGAGAACCTCCTCCTTTTTTGAAGTCGGTTAAAAAGGTCTAATACCAATGAAAAAAACGGGACCAATCAAAAGCTAGACTGAACCCAATGCAAAAAACCCATCAAAATCGGTTCACAATTGGCGGAGATATGAGGTAACATAGACACAAAAAAAGAAAAAAATTCAGTCGAATAGAGAACCTCCTCCTTTTTAGAAGTCGGTTAAAAAGAAAAGAATGAATCCTAAATTGAATATGAAAATATGAGGGTGCGTTTACTTGCCGAGTGATGATCTGCGTGTTGCGATCTCGTGCGATCTCGTTCCGTTGTTTCTGTTGTGACGCCAGGCTATCAACTAGCGTGTCTGCAGAGCGCGCTGGTTCTTTAGCGCCGCCGCTTAGCCCCCGGTCCCCTTGCCCGATCCCCCCGTCCTAGACGCTTTTCGGTTACCATGGCGACGCCAATGTCACTTCAACAGAGCTTAACTCTACCTCTTTAGTGCAGGTAGGTACTTGTCCTTCTTCACTTGGAACAGGAAGAAAGGTAAATGCTCGTCGTGGTGGCGAAACGCGTATCCGTCCGTTGCAGATCCTGTAGCTCAAGAAACCCCGCTAAGAATAATTAACACACAAACAGTGCCATTGAAATTTAATTAAACATTCAGCCCGTAATCACTTCCTAAACTTAACTCTTGGAAATATTTTTAATTACTCGTTATTAATCTCACGTAAAATACATAAATAAATATTTATAAAGAGAAATCAATAAGGTTGTCCCCTGCTTGATTCAAATAAACATGGGCATATATAGTATATATAGCTTTTTAACTTCAAATTCGGACTTTTCCATATCAAATTCAAAAAATCAAAATCAGACTTTCAAATCAAATTCAGAATTTATTAATAAACAATTGAAAAAATAGAAAATAAGCTGACGTGTTCTGATGTGGCCATCCACTTGACTTTACCATACAACCTGGCCCCTAAAATTATTTATAATCATGTAGGGGGGGGGGGTAGTTTTTGCATTTTTTTACTTCTGGTGTCCCATTGATTATGTTACAAAATCTGGTTGAGTTTGGTAAATAGCCAAGATTTTCATTTTTTGACCCTACACCCCCCCCCCCCATTTCGGGTGGTTAGTTTTTGCATTTTTAGACTTCTGGGGGTCCACTTATGTATACAAAATTTGGTTGATTTTGCTCAAAAGACCTAGATTTTTTATTTTTAACCCCCCTCCAATTTTGGGTCGATATGCACCAAAATCTAATCAGCTCTTAATCTCAATGGACCAAAACTACGTGTGAAATTTGGTTTCGATTTTCACACTAGTTTTTGAGCTAGCTCGTCCACAAAAATTTGGTAAAGCACAGACAACTGGACAACCAGACAGACAACCAGACAACCAGACAGACATTTTGACAAAACAATTATTATCTCGAAAAATATAATTTTTTCGATGTTCACTTATTAGAGCTTTTTTTGTAGACCGAAATGCCATGGTTTAACTCAATTTTTTTAATCAAAATAGTTTGAGCCGTTTTTTAGATATTTCGAATAAAAAGAAGGAAAAAAATCACTTTTTTCATGCACGATTACAATACTAGTTGACCATACCCATGGTAAAGTAAAAGTTATGGTTAAGAAAAAGTTTTAATTAAATTTTACTCCCAGGAAACGTTTTCAGTTAAAAAGCTAAAATTTGGTGCATTGTAAGATATTTGAAAACAAATTTTAATCTCAATAGCTAAAACTAATTTATATTCTCGGGAAAGGTTTTCAGTTAAAATGCCTAAATTTTATGCATTATAAGATATTTGCGTACCAATTTTCAGCTCATTAACTAAAACCTTACAAGATTGGAATTTTATACTTCCAGAAAACGTTTTCAGGTAAAAAGTTAAAATTTGGAGCATTGTAAGATTTTTGCGTACCAATTTTCAGCTCATTAACTAAAACCTTTCAAGATTGGCATTTTGTACTTCCAGAAAACGTTTTCAGGTAAAAATCTAAAATTTGGAGCATTCTAAGATATTTTAGTACCAATTTTCAGCTCTTTAAATAAAACCTTTCAAGATTGGCATTTTGTACTTCCAGAAAACGTTTTCAGGTAAAAATCTAAAATTTGGAGCATTCTAAGATATTTGCGTACCAATTTTCAGCTCTTTAAATAAAACGTTTCAAGATTGGCATGTTGTACTCTCAGGAAACGTTTTCAGGTAAAATGCTATAATTTAATATGTAAAATATCCATGGTTTTATAGAAATTCCGAATTTGATTTCAAATAGTCTGATTTTGATTTTAAAATTCTGAATTTGTTATGGAAAAGTCCAAATTTGAAAACCTATATATTAGTGGTTTTTAATCTAGGGGCCGCGACGTATATTCTTAGATCGCGCAGACTCGTTAACTAAATATTTTACTAAATATTAATAAGTTTAAAAATATATTTTAATTTATTCAATACATTACTACTAAAGTAAAAATATTAAAACACGTGTTTTTTCATTAAATTCCACTTGTATCGAAATGTATCTTTGGTTATCTTAATTGCTAAAAAAATTTCTTATATATCTGAGTTAGAAAAAAGGTCATCATTGTAAAATTGAAGAAAATTACTAAAATGGAGTCTAAAAAAATTGTTATTAAAAACATTATATCTGTAGGGCCATCTAGCCCCTTTAATATACAATTTTAGGCCAATTTCATTACATAAAAATTAATTAATATAATACAAAATGCAAAACAAGAAAAACGGAAAATACTTATTTAACAATCAAGAAAAAATCAAAAAAGAAAACATATATGATACATAATAATTATATGAAACATAAATACTAAAAACACAATATATATAGAAAGAGAGTAAAAAAAATAATAACATATAGGATACAAAAACAAAAAAATAAAAAATAAAATATTAAACTAGGTGCTTGAGTAGTTCTACTCGATATATTTTTATTAATTTGTTAATTAATTAATTTAGTTTGGATGTTTTTTGGTTTAACTTGATACACACAAAAAATGTGTCAGTTTTTTTTTTTTTTTTTTATATATAATGATATTGATACAAGAAGAAGTTGCACCAAGAAGGTGCAATCTCTATAGTCTGCGGTGGACCCTTGTATCGTGAAGATAAGAAGAGATTGAGTGATTGGGTAGGAGTCGAAGGTATCTGTGGATGCTGGTCTTGAAAGATTGAAGGTTATAATTTGCTGGAAAGACGGTCGGGGGAAGAGAGTTCCAGTCTCTAGATGTCATAGGGATAAATGAATTGGCGAATGCGTTTGTTCGATTAGTATCCAGTTGTTCAGTGTTCCCAGATCGAATCTGAAAGAAACAGTAGAAAATCGTTAAATTTAGCAGTAGAATGATAAACACATCAGCAGACTTATTAATAATTTTTCATTAAACTCATGATGATGGACTAATAATCCGAAATATATCGAGTTTGTATAAACCTCTTTGAGTTTTATTTCATTCACTGTGAAACTACACACTCTTTACTTTATTAATTAATATCATGTTTCACCTATAACCTACACCACTTTCTCTAAGTAAAAAAATAAATAATTTTTCATGCTTTAAAATTTAAAATACCTATTAAAAAATTTTAGATAGTAAAAAAAGTTCATATTAAAAATAAAAACTAACCCTTACCTTAAAAAAATTGATATAAATTTAAAAAAAAATAAATCTAAATTGGAGTAAAATTAAATGAAATATAATCCAATTTATTATGATCAAGATGATAATGCGGAAGACGAAAATGAAGAGGAGGACGATGAAGATTAATTTATTATGATGAATTTACTTAAAATAATCAATACTTTAAAATTAAAATAAAGAAAAATCCGGAATATGATATATCCATCGTTGATTTACAATGTCTGCTTTTATTTTTTTAAACTACCATATATATTATTTAAATAATACTTTCTTACTTTGTTTACTTTTTGTATTATTATAAATAAAAATTATTTTTCTAGTATTATGGCATTTTTTTCGACACATGACATAAATTTTTATTTTTTTTGAGTTTAGAGTATCTAGTCAAAGTATTTTTTAATAGTTGTGATGTTGTGAAATAAAAATTTCGTATAAAATTGTGCAATCAAAAAATTGCAGCATTTTTTTGGTATTTGCAAGTGAAAAAATATTCCGATATATTTTTCGATTTTTATCGCTAGGCATATATTGATATTCGATATATATCGCAATGAGAATATCTATACTTATATATCGATATATTTTGAAAATATATCGATATAAAAAAATAATTAATAGATCGTTGCCATCCCTAGTCGCGACATGAAAATATTTTTCAAATTTGGGTCGAGGGTTAAAAAGATTAAGAGGTTAACGAGTATAAATATTTATACCTATAATATAATTTATTTGTTAGAGACTATAGTTTCAGAGGTTTGACCTTCATCGTCAGTTATTTTAATTAATTTTAATTTGTTATGGGTTAAAATACCCGATTGGATATAGGTAAATTTGTTTGGCCGTAATGCCGAGTTTTGAGTTTTGTAAGAGGATGAAAATGACGTTATAATAAAATTATTTTAATTGGAATTTGTGGTTTTTCTGGGACTGGCTTTTTATATCATTTCAGCATTTAATCTACCACTCCGTCTTCAATAGAAAATAACTCTAATTAATTAAATTTCCTAATTTTAATACATAATAATATTTGTAATGTACTATTAGTCGGTTTGAAAATTAAAAAAAAAATAATAATAAAAGGAAATTGAAAAAAAATTTAATTATATATTTTTATTAACAAAGCCACCTGAAATAATTTAATTAAGAAAAAAAACAATAAAATTAAAGTGAATCGAAGATGAAACCCCAACAGATCGAATTGTAAAACCAAGAGCCCCTAAGCTGTGATTTTCATCGAAAGAGATCCGTTTTTGACAAACCAATTCTATATACACCTCAGTGTGAGTTGGTGACTTTTCAACGAGAAGATGGTGTCCAAAAAAGTACCCTTCATTTTTTTTAATTTTATTTTAATCTTCGCATTTTTTGAAAATTTCATCATTTTCGTTATTTTTCAAATTTAACATTAAATTTTTAAAAAATATATTTTGGGACCTTCCTTGTGAGTGAGAGTAGTAGTCAGAAAGAAATTAATTCTTGTGACTTAAACTCCACATTCCCTGAGATGGAAATCGACCATCTTCCACAATGAATCAGCCTGTCCTATAAGAAAATCTTGAATTTCTCCTAATTCTATTGTATAAGCAAGCTATCACTTGTCTATATAGCGCTCTTAGTTATTTCCGATCTTATATGTTGAGAGTTCTTAGAAATGGATTAGTCCAAAGGTTCTCGAATTATCTTTATTTATTCCTTTTTTTGTATTATTACTATTTTAATAGTTCCTCAGCGAGAACAATTTTTATTCGACTAAAACTCGTCTGGTCCTTTGACATGCTTGAACTGGGAGATATACCAGACAGGGATTTCAAACCTTCTATCAGCACCCTTTTCGGAAAAATCATTATTCAATTTAATTGCCCCTTGAAACTATGCAACAATTTTATTTCATTTCGAGAACCAATATTAAACTTTTAAAAATAAAAAATGTTTTTTATAGAAATATTTGAAATAATGGTTGATAATTTGAAAATTTAAAGATCATTTTGAAATTTTGAAGTCGACCTTATATACAAGGTGGGGCATAAAGATTTACCACATATTGAAGAGGTATAAAAAATGAAAAAATTTAACTAGAAAATAACTGAATATATTTTTGAAAATAAAATAAAATATTTTTTTTTAATATGTTCTAAACATTATCAGACAAAAAAAGGGGAGGTCAAAAATGAAAATTCTAGCCCTTTTTACCAAACTCAACCGAATTTTGTGTACATATTCTGTGGACCCCCTGAAGGCTAGAAATGCAAAAACTAATCAAATTTTGTATATATATAGTTTGGTCGAAAGGGCTAGAATTTTCATTTTTGACCCCCACCCCCCTTTGGTCTGATATAATGTTTAAAACACATTTAAAAAAAATATATATATTTTATGTTCTTTTCAGAAATATGTTCAGTTTTTTTCTAGTTAAAATTTTCTTTTTTTTTATACCTCTTCAAAATGTGGTAGATCTTTATGCCCCACCCTGTATGTATGAAAATACTCTAAATGTTTGAGATTTTAGGGAATCGCCACATCCACAGCACCATGGACCGCACGCCACTGATTCACATATATACAAGAATTGCTCTCTAATATAATAAAATGTTTACGTTTCTACCTTACTCAATGATAATCTTTCATTATTATTTTATAAAATTCTTAAATTGAAATGTTTTTGATAAAGTTGGTGTCAAAACAGAAGTCATAGAGGAATTGATCAAATAAGATTGTTTTTAGAATATTCTTTCTCTCTCTTGTCGAGATAATTTCATTCACGTTCAGAAACAATACACAAAAGCACGTTTATCTTATCTTGTATGATTTCACCAAATTTTCTAGCATTCATTTCTCTCTTATCACATTTACATATACATACATATAAACGTATATATAATATTTGAATCATAATTGTATAATAGAGCACTGTAAAAAATTAATAGAAACTAATGACTAAGTAAAATATTTGCTTAGATAAATGCGACACCAACGGGGTATATAAAGTGTCTGAAGCTGTTGATAATTAAGTTGCATGCATCTGTTGAGATAACCCTCCAAGCATTATCTTGCTACCTTGGAACTTCTAATTCAGAAAGGAGTAATAAGGCTGATTAATAGACAGTGGCGAATTTCGGGGTTTGAGTGTTCCGGCTAGAACTAAAGAGCCCTTTATTATTTATTTGATAAATTTACCAATACTATTTATAAGATCAAAAACAATGCATATAGATAATAACTACATTTTAAATTTTACTAATTGGGATTCTGTGGACATCACCGGGTTCATAGGCCCAGTCCCCCCACAGTTAAATCCGCCACTGCTAATAAGAGATCCCGCCATATCTACAAGACATCATTAGAGACCGGATTTTTATGGAGAAAAAACTGCCAAAATATGCAGTTAAAAATGCTGAAATATGCAAATAATATTCAGTATACCTTGAAAAGCCATCTACTAGCAGCAAACAGACAAAAAAATTATTAAAACAAGCCTCGTGTGGAGCGGCCTTTAGTAACTAGTCTACTATTGAGTATACAGTCCTAAGACTGGTTTGACGCAACCACCCGTCTCCACTCGACGCTGTCCCCCGCCAGCTGTTTGACCTCTCTAAATGTCTCGCATCCCATATACCCAATTATTTGGTTGAAATATTCTAATCTGGGCTTTCCCCTTTTCTCCCCCTCCCCCCAAGATATCCCTAAGCAGTCCCCCATGTCTCAGTGTGTGCCCCATCATCTGACCTTTTCTCTTCTTCAGACTCTTCCACAAGGTTCTTCTTTCTCCGATTCTTACAAGAACTTCATTTGTAATTTTATCCATCCATTTGATATTCCTCTTCTTCTGTAGCACCACATTTCGAAAGCCTCTAATCTCTTTCTCTCCGCTTCTCTAATTGTCCAGGTTTTACAGCCGTACATGGATGGCTATGCTCCATACATATGTCTTCAATAGCATCTTCCTCTTTTCTAAGCTGATTGAGGAGGAGGATAGCAGTTTTTGTTTTGAATTAAACCCCTTTTTGCTTGGGCAATTCTTGATTTAATTTCGTTTTCGCTCCTCCCATCCCATGTTATTTTACTTCCTAGGTAGCGGAATTCCTTAACTCCTTTTAGGTTTTCTTGGTTCATTTTGATGCATTCCTGTCTCGTTTGTTCTTTTTTTGTACATACTAGGACCTTGGTTTTATTCTTGAATATTTTCATTTTGATTTCTTCTATTAGGATTTGGTTAATTCCATTCAGAGCGTCCTCTAATTATTTTTTGTTGCTGTCTACTATACTTCGGTTTCTAATTATGAAGTCGTTTTCAAGTTATTATAGTTTTTTTCCTCCCCCCCCCCCCCCCCCCCCGTTGGCCTCAATCCGTATAGATCATTTTGGCTAGTGAAATGTAGTTATATATTTTTATATTACATTAAATATATTACATTGATTACATTTATATATTACATTAAATTTTTTTAATAGCTATTATATATTGAATCACGAACTTTGCTATTATTGAATCTTCAGGAATATATGAGAGAAGAATATTCATATTTGTTGGTATGGGTATATTATCTTGAATGTTTATATAAAATTTATTTATTTTAACACTATTGTTTTTGCACTGTAGGAAGATATGATTAACATCCCCTATGGATGTTTGATCACACTCACAATAAGGGTTATCTCTAAGACCGAATTTGTGAAGGTATTCAGGTGTTAGTGAATGTCCATTTCTAAGTCTTATGATATGAACTGTTAGCCTTCTAAATGTTTTTATAATTTCAAACCATGATGTTATTGGTATCCTCGGCATTATATTGTGAAGGTATTTTCCTTTATGTTGGCTACTGGAGTCCCATAAGGATTTCCATTCCAAGAAGGTTATGCTTTTAAGCCATGCATAAGCATCCCCAGTCGGAAGGTCGAAAATGTTGATATGATTATTTAATATTGAAGATTCCCGAGCCAATTGGTCAACTCTCTCGTTGTCTCTAATTCCAGCGTGACTAGGGATCCAAAGAAATTTAATAAATGAGTTGTTATTTTTTAAAATTAAAATTTCACTAATGATTTCCATTATTAGATCTGAGGATTTTTTATTTTTTGGAAAACCGTTAATTGCTGTAATTACGCTTTGGGAGTCGGTGCATATTAATACTTGATTAATATTAGGTAACACTTTCACATGTTTTATTGCCTCAATGATAGCAATGCATTCAGCCGTAAATATAGAAGACATAGCTTCAAGCTTATAGATTTTATATATATTTACTGATGGACACCACCAAGCGCAGCCCACCATAGAGGGATCGGATTTTTTAGATCCATCTGTAAATATTAGAGTGTGATCTGGGAAATTTGATCTAATAAATGTTTGAAATAAAATGTTCATTTGAGGAGTATTCATTTGTAAGGAAGACAGTAGGTATTTATGCGGTGAGTTTGAATTTCATAATTATGGCAGTAAATAGGTGATTTCGAGTATATCTTTAATTTTGGGAAATTAGTCTGAAGAAATCTAATTTCCTTAAAAGATGTGACTTGATTTTTATAAATGTTATTAGAATCATTTAAATTATTAACTTCATTTATACTTTTAATAACTAGCTCATGATTCAATGCCATTTTTTTCAAAATATATTTTCTTGTTAGAACTTTTCTTCTTAATAATAATAAGGCCATCTCTCTAGCTTCTGCTAATAATGAGTTGGTAGGTGTGGATTTTAAAGCGCCCGTACAAACTCTAATACAAAGGAATTGTATTTTAAATTGAAAGTTTTTGCCGAGAGTAGTAGAATTTTTATATATTGAAGGAGACAATAAAAGAGTGTGTCTTCTGCTGGAATTATAAATTTTATTTATTTATAACGAGACTATAGTTTCGAGGGCTTTGCCCTCTTCATCAGTCTATTACAATGGATTCACAGGAATTAATTTATGAATGAAAGCTTAACATCTTTCATGTGGTTAGGTTAATAAATAAATAAATAAATAAATAATAAATAAATAAATCTTTATTCCTCGACCTGCTTAGAGGCACAAGTCCTCGGTGGCTAGGTCCTCCAAACATCAATACAATCTAGCTACAATACATTAATAAACATCAAAATTACACAGGGTGCGCAAGTCAAGATTTGAAATTTATACTTGTTTTATTATTTTGGCTGTAAGTGACGTTCGTGAAGTTTATATTTTAGCGGCTATTTTTAAAATAAAGCTTTCGGGAATTTCTATTTTCCGATTTAAGAATTTTTTTGGTGAATTATTGTATCGGGTGTTTTTTTTAGAGGTATAGAACTTCGAATTGAAATAAAACACAAGAAAATCGTTTTAATGTCCATCAATTTGGCTTTATTGGAAGGATAATTTTATGCCATTAATGTTTAAATATGATTTCGGGCATGTGGCCGCCGCGGCTGGCTCGAATAAATCCAATTCTACAGGTCCAATTTTCAACCACTTTTTCGAGCATATGGGGCCGTATGTTGGCAATAACGCCACGAATGTTGGCTACGTCAACAAGCAAAATTGCCGCATTTGGAGTGAAGAGAATCCACATGAGACCCTTGAGACGCCATTACATCCACAAAAACTGACTGTTTGGTGTGCTCTATGGGCTGGTGGAGTCATTGGGCCATACTTCTTCCGAAATAATGCTGGAGAGTCAGTTACCGTTAATGGAGACCGGTATAGAGCCATGATAACCGACTATTTTGTTCCCGAATTGGATGGCATGAATGTGGATGAGTTGTGGTTCCAACAAGACGGCGCTACATGCCACACAGCGCACGTCACATTCGATGAGCGCATAATTTCGCGGAATGGACCTGTCAATTGGCCACCAAGATCGTGTGATTTGACACCATTGGATTATTTTCTTTGGGGATATGTGAAGTCGCTCGTCTACGCCAACAAACCAGAAACGTTAGGGGACTTGGAAGCCAACATTCGTGGCGTTATTGCCAACATACGGCCCCATATGCTCGAAAAAGTGGTTGAAAATTGGACCTGTAGAATTGGATTTATTCGAGCCAGCCGCGGCGGCCACATGCCCGAAATCATATTTAAACATTAATGGCATAAAATTATCCTTCCAATAAAGCCAAATTGATGGACATTAAAACGATTTTCTTGTGTTTTATTTCAATTCGAAGTTCTATACCTCTAAAAAAACACCCGATATGATTAAAAAATTTCTAACGATTCGAAAATACTAATTTTTAAGGGATCTAATTCTGATCTAATTAATTTAATATTTGATTCATCTGGAAAACAATGTTTCTCGGAGATTAAATGGTCTGCAAATGCACTATGTCCCGAACCCGAAGGGAAGGGGGGGTTAGTTTTTGCATGTTTATACTTCTGGGGTCCCACTGATTATGTTTACAAAATTTGGTTGAGTTTGCTCAAATAGGCTAGATTTTTAATTTTTAACCCCCCTCCACCCCCCTCGATATGCACCAAAATCTAATCAGCTCTTAATCTCTATGGACCAAAACTAAGTGTGAAATTTGGTTTCGTTATTCACACTAGTTTTTGAGCTAGCTCGTCCACAAATATTTGGTAACGCACAGACTAACTAACAGACAGACTAACAGACATTTTGACAAAACAATTATTTTCTCAAAAAATATAATTTTTTCGATGCTCACTTATTAGAGCTTTTTTAGAAGGAAATGCCATGGTTTTGCTCAATACTTTCAGCCGTTTTTGAGATATTTCGAAAAAAAAGAAGGAAAAAAAACCGCTTTTTTTCATGCACGATTACAATACTTGACCATACCCTGTATGGTAAAGTAAAGATATATTGCTTATGAGCAAGAATCAATAGGTATATATTTCGGGTCAAGTCAAGATAATAAGATATAAACATTATTTCGTCTCTTAGTGCTAACCAGTAGGCACAGGAAAGAGTCTGTGCTAAGACCATTAGAATCTTGCGATTGAATTTCTCCCTTTTTCATTGGTAAAATTTTTTTAAAAGGAACAAAAAATGTTGCTTCCTCTCAAATTTAGAAAGGAACAATCTAAGTACATATGTATTTAAGGAAATATTAATCAAGAATTTTTATGTTGAAGTGCAAATATGCAATTTATTATGACCTCTAAATAAAAAGTTTTGGAAAAAATTTTTTCAACATGAATTTTCAACTAGAATTTTCATTTTTGACCCACCTCAATTTGGGTGGTTATTTTCCAAATTTTTTAAACAAAAATATCAAAAATTACATTCTCTACAATTTTGAATCTAATGGAATTTGTCGTAGAGACAAAAGTTTAGGAGTTATTTGATTGAATATTTCTAGGGGGACAGACATACAGACAAGCCTGGGGGGACGGAATATATATATAAATAAACAGATACAGGCACAAATGCCCTTTAATAGTATGTGATGATATCTCTAGCCCACTCTTGTATCGAATCCTAGCAACGGCATATTTACTCGAAGTCTATATAATTAATTCCAACAATAAGTATGTTGCCACAGTTCTAAGGCTACAAAATATAGAACTAGAAAAAAAACGAGCAGATAATATTTTTATCAAAATATTCAAAAAAACCTGAAAATGGGTATGAATTTACATTAAATTAATAAATTATTAATTTCTAATTAATTTTACTAATAATTTTTAATATTTCAGGCCAATGTTTATGTAAAAAGAAAGAGAGGAGAGATAATGAGGTAATTATATAATAATGTGACATCGACCATTTAATTTTGTTACTATTAGGGTTCCATAACTCAAAAGTCTAAATCGGAATACTTTGATGAGAATTCATTGCCTCTGTACCCCTAAACTTAAAAGTATTATTGAAATTTAATATGTAGGCAGAGTTTGTTGATCTCTACAGTTCGTCCAATCGTCAAAGTCAAAAAAAAAAAAATAGGACATTTTGCCAATCATAAAGTGCTGATAAACAAAAATTTCGCGCACCTCATCAAGTATAGTTTTATTAAATAGGCCTTTTTAAAATTTATTTAAACATGATATTTTGTGAATTTTATTTTCGCCCCAGTCGTCAAAAAATTCAAGCTCCAAAGACAGGCTTCTATCATCGCGACAACGTAAAATCACGGGATGATTTGGCAACCCAAATCCCCTTCTCTCAAATTTTGAAAATTACAAAATCTATTTGAAACGCGGAGGGATATTTTGGACGCCGAAATAGAGAACCCTTTATCAGGATTCGGAACAAATTTTACAGTTATCCGTTTCATGACCATGTTTCCTAAACTAAAGATAATTACACCATGGGGGGAATAATAGCTATTTGAAGAAAGTAATCAGAATAATTAATATATTTAGTAGTTCGGAAAAATTTACTAGATCATAAAGTATTTTTTTTTTTTTATTGTCATAAGTTTAGAGAATTTTCATATTTAAATATTTATAAGACGATCAAAGTTCTATAAATTGAAACTGATAGAACATTTAAAATATAGCACAAAAACAAATGGTAAACAGTCTTTAATCCTAATTTTAATTTTATTTTCTCATATTTTTTTTAACATTTGTAAAAAACATACGCCTTACTTGGTCATAGGAGAGACAAAAAGGTTATAGAATTCATTAGTTTGGTCCAAAGGGCTAGAATTTTCATTTTTTGACTCCATACCTCCATGTCTTTATCAATGGTTACCAATAATTGCCGAAAAATCAAAAATCCAATGTAGAATGGTTATTCTTCATGTTTTTAATTTTTATATAATTTCATCATTAAAAAAAAAACAGAATTTAAGTAAACAAAAACATGGCAACAGAATCAGCCAATCACAGATCTAGGTGGATTTTCGTAAAATCCCTTCTTAGCTGACATCTATGGCGTATAAAGTACCAATATTCTAAATTTCAAGCCCCTAGGTCTAGTAGTTTAGGAGATTTCGTGTTGTGTGAGTGAGTGAATGGTATTTCAATTTTATTATATATATGGATTAAATAAAATGTTTTTTATTATAATTTTCAAATAGGACAGTCTCTTTGTTCAGATCAAATCATAGGATATACGCCGTATACCGACGTATACCCTCCACTACACCCCTGTTAATAGCTATTAATAAAAGAGAAGAAATTTGATTTACAAAATAGGTAAAAGTTGGATAAATTCACTGAAGAAGGAATAATAGAAAATAAATTAAAATTTCTAATCAAGTTTCACTCCAAGACATTTTGGCTGGTATCTTTTTCAAATCGTTATTGAATTATTCATATTAACTAGATAATATCTTTCCCAAATTACAGTTTAAAGTATTTTTAATCACAAACCTCATTTTTATTAAAAAATTTTAAAACTGAAATTTTTATATATCTTTAATTTTTAAAAATTTAAAAAGTCCTTTTAAGAAAATGTCTGTAGTACCTATATATGGTAGCAATTGCTCTGCTTGACTATTAAACCAATAATTATAAAATCAGAGAGAAATTATAGAGATTTTGGCTAAAAATATAAAAAAGTGACTAAGTTAAATTTTAAAATTATTTTATAAAAAAAATTTGAGGGAACAAAATTTGTTTCAAAAAATTTCTGGTAAATGACATGAAAATGATTATTTATTTTTTCTTGAAATAAATTAGGTACACTAATAATGATAATCCCTAAAAAGATGCCTATTTTAATTAAAATATTAATTAGGTATGTAAAATAAAATAATTTTCACTAAAAATATAAGTCCCCAACACTAGTACGTCCCCAACACTAGTACGGTGAAATATCTAGGTCTGCACCTTGACACTAGAGCTCACCTTGGAAGGAGCATATCAAGAAAAAAAGAAATGAAATCAATATTAAATATAAAAATATGTTTTGGCTCATCGGCAGAAAATCACAGCTTGCTCTGAAAACAAAAGTGATGATTTACAAAGCAATCCTTAAGCCTATATTGGTTGTATGGCTGTCAAATATGAGGGAACAGCCAGTGAGTCCAACTTGAGCAAGATACAGAGAGTGCAATCAAAAATTCTCAGAGGCATTACTAATGCCCCCTGGTACATAACAAATGAAACTCTACATAAAGATCTAGACGTACCGTCAATCAGAGAAGTCATATACAACCAATTTGATAAACACCAAAGGAAACTAGAACATCATTCAAACACATCGGCCATTGTCCTATTGGACAATAGCCAGACTATCAGAAGAAGAAAGAAATACCACATACTTGATACAGAAGAAAGGATGTTGACCTTCAGCTGGAAAAACAAATTCAAATAGGATAGACATCAATGGATGACTATTCCTTCAAGATAATTAACTCTCATCAAATTTACTAAAAGTTGTAAATAAATAACTGATTGTAAAAAAATTGAAATAAAAAAAAAAAAAAAAAAAAAAAAAATATAAGCAGGTAAATTCTCTAAAATGCATGAAATAATAAAAATGCATGCCTTGTTGAGGCAATTGTTTCATATTAAAAATAATATTCAACTTTATTTATTCTAATATAACTATATTGTACCGTATATATTTTAAATTACATTAATACATATCTAAATGTAAATAAAGTATATGAATTTGATTTTTCAGAATAAAAAATTTGAAATTAAAATTATAGAAAAGGAAAATGAAAATTCTGAAAATTTAAATTTAAAAATTTTAAATTTTGAAGAAGAACACAGTGATGATGATTTTTTGAAAAGAATTGAAATCTATGAAAATATATCATCATTAGAAAGCAGTCATGAGGACATAATCAATTTATCAGATACTATGGTAAGTGGTTCTGGAGGGGGGGGGGCAAAAAAATAAAAAATTTAGCCCTTTGGACCAAACTGAACCAAATTTTATATACATATTCTGTGGGTCCACAGAAGGCTAAAAATGCAAAATCTAACAACCCAAAATGGGGAGGAGGGGTCGAAAATGAAAATTCTACCCCTTGAAAGCCTGGACCCGTGTACGATACTCAACCTCGCCCATAAAATTTAAAAAATATAAAATTCTAGGTAGATTTCACAAAAATATATATATATATACACATATACAAGTGGGTGCTCGCGTCCGGGATGAATCGTAAAAAGTTTATCTTACCGGGAACGATTTGATGACGAAATGACGGAACGTGACGTGGAATCTTGTTGATATTCTGGTGAAAAATTGTGCCCTAGAAAAATGAAGAATCTTGGCCAGCATGTCAATATCGAGAGAAACTTGACAGACTTCGATTTTGAGGACGTCAAAAAGCTTTTTAAACTTAATTTTGACGAAGAAGGCAATCGACACACGAGGCGAAAATTGAAGCTTTTCGAAGGCTTTAATTTTGACTCTTTTAGTCGAGAGCGCAAAGCAAAAGCCGTTTGCAGTGACTTCTCTCAATCGGACCTGGTAATTATCTCTTCGATATTAGGCTTGCCCACAGACTCTGACAAGAAGTGTCTTGCCAGAAATCTCGTGGTAAGCTTGTCCGATTTTGGCCATCTGAAAAGGGTGCACGGGACTTCATCAAAAGACACGCGCGTGAACGACGGACAACCAGCTAAACAGCTGGGGGGAGATGAATTCTCTCGGAGCTTCTGCGAAGCCAGGAATTCAATTGAAAAGTTCGACGGAACGGGGAGCGTTTCAATCGAACAGTGGATCAAAGAGATTAAGAATTTAGTTGAAGAATCCGGATGGGGTTCGACGGAACTATTTTTTCTGGTGAAGATGTCGCTAGCAGGCTATGCGAAAGATTATATCCAAAGCGAAAGAGGTTTGACTTCTTGGAGTTTGCTCGAAACAGCTCTGAAAGAGGAATTCTCGCAAAAAGATGAAAAAGACGACGAGGACGACGACGACGACGACGATGTTGAACAAAGCAAAGAGGATTGCTTTGTCCATAGCGAGGTCTACGAAGAAGATGTATCATTTTGCGAGAAAGCCCCCTTTCAGGTCCGGCTGCAGCAGGACGCCAACGAGGACGACGGCAACGAGGAGAGGTTCAAAGAAGAAATCGCCGATGTCGATTTGGATGAAGACGAAGATGCTGACGAGGAGGATGTAGTTGATTTGGGTGAAAGTGGTGTGAAAGAAATTGCCTACTTGGCGGATGAGCTGAAAGAAGAATTTGAAGAATTAAAGCCGAGGAATATACTTGAAAAAGGTAAAGAGTTGCTTGAGGATGAGAGCCAAGACAGAATTCTAGAAAAAAACAATTTAATTATGGATTTGCGAGAAGAAAGAAGATTCAAGAAAGAGATGAAAGAGTGCTCTTTGTTAGAAACAAGGGAGAAAGAACAAGGGTCAAAAGCAAGGGTGATTAGCCCAAGCGAAATTCCATTGTTAAGGGATGTTTGCCAAAAGCTTCTCCAAAACGTGACGCATATTAGTGCAAGTGATATTTCAAAAATCATTTATAATAAACGCTATTCGATAATTAAATTTGTGAAAAATATTGGTGAATATAAACGTTCGAGGTGTTCCGAAAATAATTTTATTTTTGATCGAGGAAAGAAGTCACGTGATTTTTGCGCCAGGTGCGCGGTTCGTGGGTTCACGGGTGTGTGTTTGTGCGTATGTGCGCGTATGTGTTTGTGAAAAAGTGCCTTCCAGTGAGTGCCAAAAGTTATTCGAGACCCGACTCGAAAATGAACACGTGTTTGAACAATACAAGGAGTAGCACAATGGATAAAGGTTTTTTCTTGAACAATTATTTAGAATAAAGTTTATAATTTAGCTAAAACATATGGTCACATATTTTGCAAGAAAGTTAGAAATATTTTCAAAAATAATGTGGATAAAGAAATGTTTCTATCATAAAATTAAACTGATATATAAGAAATTTCGAAATTTAAATTATGAGGACGAAATTTTTGATTAAGATTGAAGTTTGAGCAATTCATTGTTCTTAGATTTTTTTGGTTTTTGTTTAAAAAATTAGTTTGTTTAAGAAGTATAATTTTGTTTTGAACGTTGAATGTTTAATTTTAGATTTCAAATTTTGAAAGAGAGAAATTAAGTTCAGAGTTAAATAGGTAGATTTTAATAAAAGAATTTAATTTGAAGACGAGATGTTCAATTCAGTTCAAAATTTAAATTCGAAGAAATTTTAAAATTAAAGATGGGAATCTTGAGAAATTTTATATTTGATTCGGGTTAAATTTTCATGTGGTTAAATTTGGAAAGAAAGATTTTTAGATAATTCTTTTATGGTAGATTATAATTGATAAACGATTTTTATAAAGAGACTCTAGACCGACTTATATAATTGGGTTATTTAATGAGATCATTTGAAAAGAGAATTTAAATTTAAATTTTTATGATTATTAATTAAATTTAAATTAAACGTGGAAGAATTTGATTTTTGAATTGAAGGAATGAAACAATTTTAGATATAAGAGGAAGTCTAATACTTTATTATTCTTATAGATGTGGAGATCATCATTTTTGTTAAAATGATCTTCTTTTAAAATTAAGTTACATATTATTTCTATATAATTATTATGTTTAAGACGTTGAAAATTGCTTTATGTGTTAAGAGTGATTTGATTTAGATTGTATCGAGTGATTTTTCATACGATTTTTGTGGACTTTAGTATAATTTGATTTTCTATACAGGATTGGGATTGTTTTGTTTTAACGGGTCGTTAAAACTATCAGGATAGCCGAATTTGTGGGAAATTAATTGATTAATTTAGCATTTAATTAATAAGTGAATTCTGTTTAGCATCATGTGTTCGACAGATGTCCGCCTGGGCCTTGTACCCTTGTGAAAGCGGCATTCCTTTCTTCTTAGCTGGATATTGTCCCTTCAGGCTAAAAGCATGTAATAAATATTATTATGACAACTGGTGTCCAAGGGCTGTCAGCTGTCGACACCCTCACCCCACTTATATGCATGTGTGTGTGTAAGTGTATATGTGCGCTGCCAAATGTTGGTTGCAGCTGCAAGTCAGTTCAGTTGAAAACGAGCCATAGTCAAGATGACACGATGTATTAATTAATGATGTGTATTACGATGTTTTAACGATGACCCCCTAGACACGAATATGTATAACCCCTTTTGTAAATAAATATGTAAGTTTCTTCTTAGGTAAATGAAAATCGAATTCTGAAATTGAATTTAGAATCGATTTTTCAGGTCCTTTATTATTTCTTATTAATAATTAATATAATACCTTGCATGCATCTCGTAAGAGCAAAGGTCGGGCGAATGAATCAGAAAATTGTAATAAAATAATAAAGCAAGGGCGTATTATAATAGTTTCGAAGAAGATGGGGCAGATTATATAGTTTAAAAATTTTAAGTTACTTTAAACCAATTTTCATTTTTTTATATCTATCTAGTTCCGATTAGTCGGGTTTCAATTAGTCTGAGATTTGGCGGAACCGAATACCCCCACTATGATATTTCTGTATATCGAAATTTCAATATTATACCTATTTATATAATTTTTAACTTTCTTTAAATAAAATGGGAGGAGCAGGAGGCCCAAGATAAAATCTTTCCCTCTAGGGCCCCATATTTTACTAATCCATCACCGAATATAATAATTTAAATAAAAGTAGTTGAGTGTTTTGAATTTTGAAGAAAATTTTTAACTATCTTAAAAATTTGAAGGGCAATAGAATGACTGACTTTCCCCAAATTGAATATAAAATACCTAAGTCTACTTCGATTGGCAATGTGAACTCTTATATTAAAAATTTTTAACGAGTTATTTGTTGGTTCTAGGTGAAACATTTTAATATAATAATAAAACTTGAGTAAGATGCGAGCTAGGTAGACCTCAGCCTTCGCAATTCACTTACATCAATCCAACCATTCAACCTCTAATAATAACCCTATTCCCCCATTCATTTCGAAAGAAAAGGCCTTAAATTGGATCTCTTAGAAATCACTGAAATTAAAATAGCCCTCTCTAATAATTAAAATATTTTAAATAATCAATTGGAAGTGTATAAAAATACAATTTTTGATTATATATTATAATAAATTAACTAAACATTCCTTCCCTTGTTCGCACATTGAATATATTAGGGTAATTGTACTCTCTCAGGTACCTTTCCAGTTGTACACCTTTCAGGTAATTTCCCATTCGTTATTACAATAGCAGGTATAGCTTCCCTTCAGCCGGTTCAAATCTCAATAGAAAATATTAATTCTTAGAACAACTTCTCCTCTTTCCCCTACTTAATTATTTAAAACAAATATAAAAACTATTAGTCCAGATAAATTACATAAACAGGAAATATCTCCCGGTAAAAATTTTATTGTTGGAATACCTTTATTGGTACTCGAATATTACTACCCAAATCTGTGTTGTGGAAATTTTTCTTCGCGCCACAAAATGAGAAAATTTAAGAGTTTTTTCAGTTTTTCTTGAATAACTCTAAAACGGCTCATCAAATCAAAAAAATATCTATTAGATAAATTAAACGATCTTTTTAAGACTATCCAAAAATACTCCAAGGAATTTTATGGAGCTTACAACTTGAATATTGGTATTATTTACTTATATTTGTTGGTATATTAATTTTATATTTTCTTGTGAAAATCATGGCTCCTTGTCCTAGACCTTTGTCTAACGTTCTAGGGCTAATTTGCACATTCTTATTTTGAAATATAGCCTTTCTATAATGGATCAAATTTATTAATATATTAATTAACTTATTTGGAATTTTTATTTTCCTTAATTGATAAGATAAAATAACAATATTAACATTGTTATATGCGGCTTTCACATCTAAAAATGACGCCGTAGTGATGCTTCTTTTAATGAAAGACGATGAAATATCGTTATATAAAATAGTTAAATTATCGAGCGTAGATCTTCCTTTAAATATTTTATTTTTGATTCAACACTTGGAGGAGCCATTAAATCAGCAAATTCTTCTATCAAGCTATCTGTATTCGGTGAAGCCGGGATTTGAATATTTTTTAATAGTTTAATTTGTTTCCAGATGAGACTATCTGGGGTGTCTTTATTAATATTAGAGCAGAATGTTTTCCAGCTGGATCTTTTTTCATATTTCAACAATTTTTTGACTGCAGCATCGGATTTTTTGTATTCTATATAATTTTGATAATTGATACAATTCGAGTATTGTAAAAATTTATTTTTTCTAATTTTAAAAACTTCGGAACATTGATTATCCCACCAAATGGGGGATTTTCTTACATTCTTGTTGGGATTTGGTTTTGATATAAAATTTAAAGCTGCCTTTTGCACATTAGGTATGATGTTCTCATATTGTTTAATATGATTAAGTGAATTGTTATCTGTAAAATTATAATTGAGGTATGCTTTATATTTATCAAAATTAATTTTTCTAGTATTAAATTTGTTGATCGTATTTTGATCATTGAGATCGTGGATGACTTGAAGTTTAATTAAAATACTAAAATGATCGCTTCCCATTATTTCGTTTAATACAGTCCATGATATTAGAGCAGCTAGTGTTGGAGAGCTAATACTTATCTACTGGAGAATTATTTCTGAATGGGTTGGGCACCTGCGTAGGGCTTCCATCATTTAACAAAATGAGAGAGTTTAAGTCCATATTATCCATTAAATTTCTACCCGCTGGATCTTCGAACGAACATCCCCAGGCTGGTGAATGTGCGTTAAAATCGCCACATATTAAATAATTATCTGTTGATTGATTAACGATTCCCAATTGTTTCGAGTTATAACCGTTCTTGGGTGGAGCGTACGTTGACAAAATATTCATTTTAAAATCTGATTTTAATGAAACTTCAATACAAATAACTTCAAAATTAATATTTGCCTTATCTACATTGACTTTTCGATGACAAATAGAGTTTCTTATCATTATAGCGACACCTCCGTATCCATCAATTCTATCATCTCTATATATTGAGAAGCCAGCTTTAGAAAATCTCTGGGTTTTTTTTTTTTTTTTTTTTTTAATGCAATCGAATGCAAGAAGGGGTGCACCAGTAAAGATGTAGCCCCTATGGATCTCGAAAGACCCTTGCATTACCGAAGAGAAGGGAAAGTTGATTAAGAGAGAGGATGTAGACGCAGGTGTCTATGCACCCTGGTTTTGAAGGTTTGAAGATCATAGGTGCTGGGAAAGATAGAGGCTGGGAGAGAGTTCCAGTTCCTTGAAGTCATGGGGATATATGTATTCGCGAATGAAGTGGTCCGGCACTTTTCCAATTTGACAGCGAAAGAGTGTTGGGAGTCGGCAAAACGTGTGCTGCGTGCAAAGCATGCTTTGGGGGGAATTATTGATTTTATCTCGTCAGAGCACCTGCCGTGATAGTATCTATAGAAAAGGGAAAGGGCAGAGACATCTCTTCGATGAGCTAGCGAGTCGAGGGAGTCGGTGAGGGTAGAATCGTCAATTAGCCTGACGGCTCGTTTCTGAATTGCATCAAGGGTAGCAAGAGAATATTTTGAGGCTCCTCTCCATAGATGAGAGCCGTATTCGAGACAGGGGCGGATTTGGGCCTTGTAGATGGTGAGAAGTTGTGGGGGTTTGTAAAATCGCTTGGACCTGAATAAGAAGCCAATCTTCCTTGCTGCAGATTTCGCCACAGAGGAGATGTGTTCATTCCAAGACAGGTCAGATGCGACAGAGACGCCCAACATGGATAGGCTGTCACACATTTTCAGGGTATTCGAATCGAAGTGAATATCAGGGAAATCTCTATTTTCGCGCCTGGTTGGGCTTAAGCCAAGTTTCTGATAACAGAATATCTAGATTTTGGTCGTGAATAAGTTTTTCTAATGATTCTTTATTTGAATTTATAGATCTGCAATTCCATTGAAGGATTTTAATTTGTTTTATTTGGGCATTTCTAGAAGCCATTTCAATTATTTAGTTATTATAGTTATAATCATATAATTCAAGTCAACTCAGCCAAAGACTGAAAATTCAGTCATTGAAGGAGATGTTTCCTATAAAATTAGAAAATAAAAAAAAATTGTATTCAAATTAAAAAATAATTTCTCAACGTTCAACTCTTGAAGCATCTTGATAAATTTATTTTAGGTGTAATTCGACTAGGAGTAAAATTTAAAACTTCTTTCTATTTTAGTGAGAAAAAAAGTAATTAATTAGAAAGAAAAACAAAACATATGCAAGTCATTCATTTTTTCTATACCGCTTAGACTTTTCTTCTTGCATGCATTGAATGGATTGGAAACCTGTTTGATTCACTACATAAACACTTAATAATATCAGATAGAAATAAGATCTTTAAAAATAGACTTTAATAGAATTTTAAATAATATACCAATTATTCTTGTGTATGCTTTTACTTTTCCCCCAATTATTTTATTGATTTATTTAAATTATTGAGGTACCTATTATTTAGGGTGAAAATAACTTTAAACCCTTATTTCTTGCAAACTATTAATCGGAGAGATTTAACATAAAGAACCATCTTTGTAGAAAATGACATTTTCAAAATAAGTTGTATTTACATTTTTGTGCTTTAATTTATAAATTTAGTCAATAATTGAGATTAATTATAAATTATCCCCTAACTTTAAACCTTTGTGTCTTGTAAACCATTCATCGCAGAGATTTAAAAATAGGAATAGATCCTGAAGAGAAAGCCAAGCTTGCGTGCAACTTTTGCTGAAGAAGTAACATTACTGACCAGTACATGACCACATAGTCATTCCAAGAGGGGTTAGAACCTAAAGTGACATCCATAGTAGGCTGGAGTGAAAAACAAAAATTTTTGATATGCCTAACCTCTTAATAGTTGACTATGGGGCTCAAAACTATTCTCCAAAAATTTTGAGCCAAAATTCAAATGTCTTGAGGTTGCACATCTTATTTAAAGTTACAACCATATTGTGGAGTGGAATGAAAAAGCAAGATTTTTTTTTTCAAATTTTATTTCTCCTAATAGGGTTACAATAGTTGTAAATTAACATAACAAACAATATAACAAAATCTTGGATTTTTCAGAAGTCGTCTTGAGGTTGCACAATTCACTTGAAGATCTGTTGTTTCGACTCGAATTTCGGAACTTCCTTCCTGGACTGAATCTGGGTTCTAATAACACCATCCCTTGTTTGCTGGACAGAAACAGTTGTTGAAGCTTCAACTAGTTTAATATGTCTTTGATGATTTCATCCAGTAGAGTGGCTGCAGGCTCATGAATGATAGCGTGTTACCAATTAATCAAGCTGTAATATTCCTGTGAAGAAAAATTAAATTTGGGAATGTGAAACGGGCGTATACCACTGCTCAGAATGAATCTTTTAGCCGAGTTCGTCATGAGTTTCCGACCCTTCTTGGTTCGAAATTAAAAATCTCCCAAAAGCCACTCATGATCCCCGACATCACAAAGAGCTCCTTCATAATAGAAAAATACAAAAAGGTTGTCTTTGATGCTATCCAGAGAAATGCCTACTTTGCGAACTCGGAAATCTTAATACTAGCCATGTTGCAGGATGAAAGGCATATTTGTGAACTCGGACTGCGACGGATAATTAAGGCTAGAGGCATCATTCGGAGGAGTGGTATACGCCCGTTTCACATTCCCAAATTAAATTTTTCTTCACAGGAATATTACAGCATGATTAATTTGTAACATTATCATTCATGAGCAGACAGCCACTCTAATGCTGTCCGAATCAAACTTGCATGAAATCATCAAAACTGGCTTCAAAATGAATATCGCCAAGCCGTTGAAAGACATATGGTATTAACAACAACTGTTTGTGGACAGGAAACCAGAGATAGTTTAATTAGAACCCAGATTCAGTCTAGAAAGGAAATTCCGAAATTCGAGTCTAAACAACAGTTCTTCAAGTGAATTGTGCAACCTCAAGACGTCTTCTGAAAAATCCAAGATTTTGTTATATTGTTTGTTATGTTAATTTACAATTATTGTAATATCAGGAGAAATAAAATTTGAAAAAAAAAATTTAAATCTTGCTTTTTCACTCCAACCTACTGTACACAAATGGTTGAAACTTTAAATAAAATGTGCCACCTCAAGACATTTGAAATTTGGCTCAAAATTTTTAGAAAATAGTTTTGAGCCCCATAGGCAACTATTAAGAGGTCAGGCATATCAAAATTCAAAAAATTTTGTTTTTCACTCCAACCTAATCCATAGTCCTCTTTGTCAAAAAGCCATAGGGACAAATTTTTGAAAATGTTATTACTATTTTAGTTAATTATTGCTATTATGTTAATTCTGGCTTAAATTTCTTTAAATTATTTAATTGGCCTTTTATTTATATATTTATTTATAAGTATAGATAAGTGAATTTTAATATTTTCAAAAACCGTTGTAAACAGTGGGGGATTTCGGTATTTAGAGGTCTTGGGAGGTAATAGGGGCCCCTATATTATTTATTTATGTGATAATATTTGCGATTCTGTGGGCACCTGATGGCTAAACAGACCGCTCACCGAGAAATCCGCCAATGGTTGTAGAATTTGAATTTTTTTGATTATGGGGTGAGATATACGAGTATGTATTTAAATTTAGAAGTGTTGAAAGAGGCGCAAAGGCAAAGGCATTCGGATAGAACGATTATATTTAATAAGAAACTACTAATTGAAATATTTGGACGATTCCTAGAATCAAAAAAACAAAACAGTTTCGTTATTTGATAGAGCTTTTCTGGTTTTTCTTTATAGTTTTTATGTCGGATCAAATTAAAGTATCTTATCTTATCTTATTAAACCGGGGGGAGGTACGGGGTTTCGGGGGCAGAGTGGGGGTGGGGGTGGGGAGGGGAGGGTGTAGGTGTGGGGTGGGAGGGTGCTGGAGGTGGGGTGAAGTGATAGGGGTCCGGAGAGCGAGGGGGGGGGTTTCGGGGATTAATATATAGCTATTAACTGAAGCAAAAATTTACCGAGGATCGCTCAGTGGCCAGTTACTTATATATTATATTAAAAATGCCTCTCGAAGATATTATCTAGACATATAAAATAATAAATTATATATCTAATAATGAACCAGGAATAGATTCAATTAATACAAATTAACAAGTAATATATATATATAAACATTTTATTAAAAAAATTATATAGAAAAATATAAACGGTAGATAGAATATGTAGTTTATATAAATAAATATTTACGTATAAAAATACTAGAACAAATAATTATCACATCACAAATGAATATAAAATATAAATAAAAAGATAATACAAATAAAGAAAAAACTTAAGGAGCTTAATAAATAATAAGTCAGAGAAGTAAAAATGGAACTTGATTAGAGTATTTATATGATAGTGAATATTATGAGGTATGTTTGGTAGTTTTGTTTTTAAATCTGGCACTGGATTTGATTTCATTTGGTAATTTTCAAATTGATAAATTGTAACAAAAAAGTAACAAATATCAAACATGAATTACAATTTAGGAGTATTAAAAAGAAACTTGAACATTACAAATTACTTCTGTGTTAATTTTTTTTTCAATAAATCTATTTTATTTTTTATATAATAAATAAATATTTAAAAAAAAGAAAAAGTGAAGAAAAATTGCCAAAAAAATTATTAATAAAAATATCCAAATATTTGGTATAAATTCTACTTTCTAATTTTTTTGTTTGGCACATTATAATGAACACATCATTTTAGGAACTTATCACATTTGTTTCTTAAGAAAATGAATCGTTGGTATCTGAACAATCTAGTCTCGGGATTTTAGCAGGTGGTAGGTCACTGATATCCAAATCGTCGGGTTCACTTCTTGTCAGAGAGCTCAAACTATGAAATTCATAGACCATGCGAGCATTCTAAAATAGAAAGAAAAAAAACGGTTGATTAAAATCTAGTAAAAGAAAATAGATTTTCAAACATCCATCACTGTTTGCAATTAAGGTAGTTGTTCCGCCAAATGGGTTTTCTTAGGATTTTTTTGAAATTTAGACAGATTATTATTTAAATACTTCTGCATCGATTGGTGGCAAAACGAAATTTATGAACACTATAGTTCCGGAGATATTTCAAAAATAGAGTTTTCCAGACTCTTATACACAAAGAGAAACAAAGAGGTTGTCCTCTGCTTGATGCAAATAAACATACACCCATATATATCGAGATGATATATCTGTGTATATATATTATTTATTTGTTTGAGACTATAGTTTCGAAGACTTGGTCTTCATCATCAACCTCTTTGTTTCTCTTTGTGAATCAACAACTCTGCTACGCTCGGCAAAACAAAAACTTTTCAATTAGACTCTTATACATTGCACTATATGGGATATCGGAAAAATTTGCATACATATTTAATTATGTATAATTAAGAAACCCTTCTTACCATTTTTATAAAAAACTAAAAACTTTAAACACTAACCAATACATATTTTAAGACAATTTTGATTCATAGTTACAACACAGTTTCTGAGATAATAATGAATAAATAATGAAAAATGTATAAAAAAAATTTACACTAAAAACAATTTGGCAAGAGCGCATTTATTTGACCAGCGAAAGATGTATAAAGCGGGCATGCGCTAGATTTTTTCAAAATTATAATTTTCATAAGTAATGTAGGCGTTGATTACATTTGTTAAAAAATAACAAAAAGATTTTTATAGAAATAAATCGACCTTTAAAATGTATTTTATCTGTCATTTTAATATAAAAATATTCAATCTCTTACAATGGTGCCAGATTTGACAAACGAGCACGGGATTGGCTAGAATCGGTACATAAACAGGAAAAAGTTTTGGGCTTATGAATTATGAATCCTTATTGTCTGTTCTATATACTCTAGCACTAACTTTTTGCTAGTATTGTAGCGAAACAACTACCTTAAATTATATACTAACTAAAAAACGCATTCATCAGTTCGTTTATGCCTATAACTTCTAATGACTGGACTTTCCACCGTCCGTCTTTCAGGCTAAATGTAACCTGCAATCTTTCAAGACCAGCGTCCATATATTTACCAGGGGTGGGCAACCATGAGTTCAAAGAGAGTCGCAACCCGGTTTTTTATATTTTATAGAGAACCACATGTAGATACAAAAATTCACAATTTTTTATTTAATGTAAATTGATATTTTTACAAGTCACATATAAGCAGAGCTGGGCACAACATCGTTAATCCGTTAATCGTTAATTAACGAAGTTAACAAATTGCTTAACGATTTAACTTTTCAGTTAAAGTAAAAAAATGTTAACGGTTTTCTTAACTTCCGTTCAATTGAACTTCCATTAACTTTAGTCCGTTACAATGGTTGTTGCCGTGATTTTTTCAGTAACTTTGAGAAAATTTGAGAATTTTCTTTTAAAAATGATAAACAGTCCCGAACCCCCTTAAGAGCATACGATCAAAAAAACTGTTCTCTTGGGCTAAACATAAACATAACTCAACAACTAGTGGAATTTTTTACATTAAATATTCCCATCCAAGTATCAATTATTACAAGATTTATATTTATTTAATGATATATCTTACCTTCATCCAGGAATGAATAAACATTTCTTCAACCTTTATCCGATTTGACGGATTGACGGTAAGCATTCTTTTTATCATATTTTTAGCGTCATCCGTTATATCTGCAAAATATTCTCCACTTAAAGAATAATCCCCACGCATTATTCTTTGCTTAACAGACATATGTTTTGTTTCAACAAATGGCTGAACTCCTGTTAAACTAAAAAAAAAATGTTTAAATTAGTATATATGTAAATAAATATAATACAATAAAGAAATAATTTGTATAGTCGAAATACAATACTGATTCAAAAATTGATGAATTAAAAAAGTATTTTCGGGTTTGAAATATGATTATGACTTCCAAATTGATAATTTTATTGTTTTTGTCAGTGGTGCCGGGCCGTTGGCCTGAAGTACGCTGGTTCGAGACTGAGTCTTGGCAGATATTTGCAGTCGCCTCCTCTTGGAAAGCAATGGCAACCTACCAAGAGTATAATTGCCTAGTAATCTCTCCAAACTACCCGCGTTAAAAAGTAGGTCCCGTATATCTGTGTAAAAACAGCTAAACACACTCAGCACAGGTATATGTGGAGAGGAGCCGAAACGTCAGGGAGACCTGATATGGCGCTTAAAGAAGAAAATTGTTTTTCTATAAAATAAATACATTACTATTTGTATTTTAAAACTATATCTGCTTCTAAGATATTTACAATTTATTTATAGAAGCAATGTTTTAATAGAATTTTGGCTTAGGATGAGAAAATAATACTTGTGTAATGATAGAAGACAATCTTGATGATATTTCTGAATTTAAATGAAATTAATTACTTAGGGCCAGTTGTTTGTCGGTTGGTAAACTCTTTTTAAACGTGCCTGTCATCTGATTGGCTATCCCACCGGTCACAAGGTGAATTTTAAGGTTTTACCCTTTGTCAACGTTTAAAAAGAGTTTACCAACCGACATACAACTGGCCCTCTAAATTGCTAGATTATTTTTATGAAACCTTCCATATTGATATTATTATATTAGATACATTTTATTTACTGAGTGTTTGTGATTATATGGAAAACCCAATGTTAAAATTTTCATTTGTGGATAGATTTTTTCTCTATTAATTTTATAACAAACGTATAAATAAAAAAGATTTTAAGAATTAAAAACTTCATAAATATGTTCATGTGGAAATATTAGTTATGAACTCAAAAATTATTTTCAATTTAAGATATCACAATTTCTATAGAACTGGAGCTAAAACTTGAAATATGGTAAGTAGGTTAGTTTCAAGACATGAATACTAGCAAGGTAAGTTTTTTAAAAATTCAAATTTTAAAGGGCAGAAACAAAGAGATAATTCTAAAATTATGTTTTTATCGGATTTCATGACGATTTCAAGTCTTAAAACTAACTATCATTTAAAATTTCGAGTTTCTAGCCCCAGTATTTAGGGAAATCGTGATGAAAGCGTTATTTTAGAAGTTTTTTTCTAGTTTTACCTCTTTAAGGTAGTTGTTTCTCCAAATGGGTTTTCTTAGGATTTTTTTGAAATTTAGAGTTTATTATTTAAATACTTCTGCATCGATTGGTGGCAAAACGAAATTTATGAACAATATAGTTCCGGAGATATTAAAATTGGAGGCTCTTATATATTGCACTATACGGGATATCGGAAAGTTTACATACATATTTAATTATAAATAAGAAACCCTCCTTACCATTTTTATAAAAAACTAAAAAAACATTAAACACTAACCGTTACATATTTTAAGACAATTTTGATTCATAGTTACAACACAGTTTCTGAGATAATAATAAATAAATAATGAAAAATGTATAAAAAAAAATTTACACTAAAAACAATTTGGCAACAGCGCATTTATTTAACCAGCGAAAGATGTATAAAGCGCGCATGAGCTAGATTTTTTCAGAATTATAATTTTCATAAGTAACGTAGGCGTTGATTACATTTGTTAAAAAACAATTTTTATAGTAATTTTTTTAACTTTTAAAATGTATTTTATATGTCACACTTCTATATATATAAAATTAAGGTTTTGTCTGTACATTGCTCCAAATCACGCCAAATTTTGGTTGCACACGTTTCAAGTAAAGTTATGAACGAAAACACCCTCAACAAAATTTCTGTCTGTCTGTATGTATGTATGTTTCAGTGGTTTCCGAAAAGTTGCTCACGATTCACGTAAAAACGGCTGAAGGGATTATTAGGAAATTTCATATTTACATCAGATGTCTTCTAACTTACGTTTTTAGCTATATAACGTAACCAGGAGGGGGTTTGGGGGGGCGCACGAATGAATATTATCAAATAACTCCTAAACTATTAACCCTACGGCAAATTTTATAATAAACAAAGTTGTAGGGGATGTGATTGCTGACAACTTTTGTTTAAAAAAATTTCCCCAAAAACCCACCCAAAAAGGGGAGGGAGGGTGAAAAAATATAAATTCTTGCCCTTGGAGCAAACTCAACCAAATTTTGTATACATAATCTCTGGGCCTCTAGAGAGCTAGAAATGCAAAAACTAACCACCCAAAATGTGGTGGGGGGGGGGTCAAAAAATGAAAATTCTTTCTCTTGGCCCAAACTCAACCAAATTTTGTATACATAATCTGTGGGTCACTAGAAGGCTAGAAATGCAAAAACTGGGTGTGGGGGTGGAATGGGGGTGGATGAGGAGTGAGAGGCGGAGTGAGGGGGGGGGAGTCCAGGGGCATAGTGGGGGTGGGGTCCAGGAGGCTAGGCGGGGGTGTGGTGCGCAGGGTTGGAGGGCACGGGGTGGCTGGGGTGCGGGTTGTGGTGTGGGGGCGGGGGTTGGGAACGGGAGCGGAGTGGGGGTGCTGTAGGGGGTTTTAGGGGTGGGGTAGTGGGTTAGGGGTGCGGAATGGAGTGTTGGGATGGTGGGGTGGGGGCGGGGGTTGGGCATGGTGCGGAGTGTGGTGGGTGGGGTGGGGTTCGAGGTCTGAGGGTCCAGGGCGTGTCCCCTGGCTAGCAAGAAGGGCCGCCGGAGGCGGCCTTGCAGCTAGTTTTAATATAAAAATATTCAATCTCTTACAATGGTGTCAGATTTGTCAATCGAGCACGGGATTGGCTAAAATCGGTACATAAACAGCAAAAAGTTTTGGGCTTATGAATTATGAATCCTTATTGTCTGTTCTATATACTCTGGCATTAACTTTTTGCTAGTATTGTCGCGAAACAACTACCTTAATGTTGGAATTTTTTTAAAAATTATTTCTATTACTTAAATTTCTAAGAATAAAAAAAAATCTTTACCAAATATATAATATTACTCCCATGCTCCAAATATCAATTGCCTCTGTGTAGGGTTGAAATTTTAATAATTCAGGAGCTGAATAACTTGGTGTTCCACAACAAGTTTTCATTCGGGTCATTTCTTTAGAAAGACCGAAATCGCAGACCTTCACTAAAGGATATTGTTGATGTGAGGCTAAGAGAATATTTTCTAACTGTGAAATACAAAGAAAAATAAATAAATATTTTTTTCAAAAGTTTAATATATACGCTTATAAAATAAAATTTACCTTCAAATCTCGATGACTAATTTTTTGATGATGGATATAATCTACAGCTAATAAGATTTGATAAAAAATATATTTTGCTTCCTCTTCACAAAATTTCCCGCAATTACGGATTCTTTTAAATAAATCGCCCCCAGGCATAAAATCCAGCACCATATACACAGCTGAAGGCGTTTCGTAATAATGATTTAAAGATAAAATATTAGGCTAAAAATAATTTAATTCAATTTAAGTAAAAAATTAAAAAAATGTTTATATCATGGATGAAAATAAAGTAAAAATGGAGAAAATTAGCGGAACAAAAAAAAGTTATAATTCGATTTAAAGCTGCTCTTATCTTTTAGTTTCTTGATTAATTGGTTAAAATCTTACTTTTATTTAATGACTCACTTAAATATTGGTTTTTCCTCAAATTTCACATTTTACTTAAATTTTATAAAATTTATATTTATTAGGCAATGGGGGGCGGGTTGCGGGTGTAGGGCGGGGTTCGGCATTAGAATTACATGTTTGTGATTAAACTCGACATTAAATGCAAAATGACGGACCTGAGCGAAGTTGATGTCGCCAGAGCTGTTATGTTAATTGAAAACAGCAATAGGACGTACCGAGGGGTGAACCGCGACCTAAAATCGTGTACACCTACTTCCACTTCCACGTAGAACACAATAGATGACAATAGATTATCTAATGAATTCCAAAGACGGTGTACACCTAATTCCAATCGCGGTTCACCCCTCGGGACGTACCAACAAGTGGCTGAAATGCTTGGTGTATCGAAATCCTGTATACTTTGTTCAACGATAACACTGGGCAGGCAATTCAAGAGACGTGAAGGCCAAGGTAGAAAAAGGGCTACATCCACTAGGGACGATAGATTTATTGTCAACTCTACACTGAGAAATCGTGTTCATACCGAAAGGGACATCGGAAATCAAATGCAAAAAGTGAGACAGGTGACAGTGTTAAGACAGTTAAAAGAAGATAGATTAACATCGGGGAGACCGGCCAAAGGTCCCTTTTAGAGACACGCCATCTAGTGTCTACAATTTGCAAAAAACCATGAGAATTAGTCTGAGACAGATTGGAGTCATGTTTTGTTCACAGACGAATCAAGATTTTGTCTGAAGCCAGATGATGGAAGGGTAAGAGTGTGGAGACGTTGCAATGATAGTTACCCATCAATGTAACATTCTTCCGAGGACGGCTTTCGGTGGCGGATCAGTTATGGCTTGGGATGGCATTTCTTTGGGGCCACGTACGGAACTAAACATCGTGGAAAATGGGTCTATGAATGCTGAAAGGTATATTTCAGACATTCTGGAAGATTATGTAATTCAATAAATAAAATTGTTGTAGGGAAATAAGGACAATATCTTATGCAAATAATTTTTATTTTTTGCCAACGTTTCGTCAACTTTGTTGACTTCCTCAGGAGCTCGAATAATTAACTTCCTTGCATATCTGTCATTTTTATCAATATTGACCAAGATTGATGACTGGCCTGATATGTTTGCTAAGGAATATTGATAAAATGACAAATATGCAAGGAAGTTAATTATTTGAGCTTTGAAGAAGTCAACAAAGTTGACGAAAAGTTGGCAAAAAATAAAAAT
Organism: Forficula auricularia; assembly: GCA_024734495.1. Classification (NCBI taxonomy): domain Eukaryota; kingdom Metazoa; phylum Arthropoda; class Insecta; order Dermaptera; family Forficulidae; genus Forficula; species Forficula auricularia. The sequence goes on from JALMQS010000166.1 coordinate 886,454, forward strand.
TATTTGCATAAGATATTGTCCTTATTTCTCTACAACAATTTTATTAATTTAATCGATGGACATAAATAATCAAAATAATTATGTAATTCCTTACGCACCATAGATTTGCGAACAATTTATTCTAATGCATGATAATGGCCGCCCCTCACATAGCCCAGAAAGTTTGTCGCCAATCGTCGACAACGAATTGCCCTGCATGCTATTTAAATCGCAATTAAAAATTTCTGTGACATGTTGGGAAGATCATTGAAGAAAAGATCTCTAGCTCCAGTTAACCTAGAGGAAGTGAAAATTGCACTTCTTTAGGAATGCGATCGAATACCTCAAAAATTCATTGATAACACAATTAAGAGCATGCCTAGGAGAGTGAAATGTGTTATCAGAGCCAGGGGAGGGAATACAAATTATTGGAACAATTTAAATTTTTATTAAAGAAAAATTACTGTCAAACATTTTCAGATATAAAATAAACTGCAACCGATCGTTGCTAAACTTTATCCAAAGTCATTTGAAATACCAATATTTTTATTCCTTTATTATTAATCATATATCACTGCCTATTTGCGGTCCATGTTTAAAATAAAATAATAAAGAATTTAAAAAATGTACTATCTTACTCTAGAGTAAAGTACTTTAAAATATAATTTTACTAAAAACTTTATTTAACATTTTTGTGGTCCCCAAGGCCCTTAATTAGCATATTAAATTTCATCAAAATTGGTTAAGTCATTTTCAAGATATTTAGAAAAAACTAAAAAAGTACTGAAATAAAGTACTAATGTTTGTGGGCCGATATGTACCAAAAACTAATCAGCGCTTCAGTTTGTTAAACTAATGGTAGGTTTTCAATTTCATTTCAATCGGCGCAAAGGTGTGGAAAAAATCGTGGACGAAAAAAACGATAACACACATACATCCATCCATCCGCACGCACTTCCAAAAAATTGGTTAAGTCATTTTCAAGATATTTAGAAAAAACTAAAAAAGTACTGAAATAAAGTACTAATGTTTGTGGACCGATATGTACCAAAAACTAATCAGCGCTTCATTTTGTTAAACTAATAGTAGGTTTTCAATTTCAATTTAATCAGTACAACGGTGTGGAAAAAATCGTGGACGAAAAAAACGATAACATCCATCCATCCATCCGCACGCACTTCCAAAAAAAATGGCACTTTTTGGCCTTTCGACGAGATTCCAGGTAATTTTTGGCAAAACCGTCACGTACTAAAATTCAATCTCATTGAATACTTCAATTTGTGACCTTAATTGAGTCCATGGGTTCCGTAGTCTTTACCTGAGGACCCTTTGAAGTCGCGCTTGCCGCGAGACCCATTACAATACTTTCTCCCATGCTTCGCATTGGATAAAGTAAAAAAATGGCACTTTTTGGCCTCTCGACGAGATTCCAGGTAATTTTTGGCAAAACCGTCCCGTGCTAAAATTCAATCTCATTGAATACTTCAATTTGTGACTTTAATTGAGTCAATGGGTTCCGTAGTCTTTACCTGAGGACCCTTTGAAGTCGCGCTTGCCGAAAGAGCGATTACAATACTTTCTCCCATGCTTCGCATTGGATAAAGTAAAAAAGATTATTTTTAATTTTCTAATTTGTTCATTAATGTCAAAATTAGTTCAAATTTATCAAAATCACATAACAAATAAATGATTAAAGAAATATATAAGTAATAAGCATATTTTTCAGCCCTTTTTTAGAGGTTCCGCTAATTTTGTCCATCAGTGTATTTATATATGAATAAATATATCTCTAACAACAATAATTAAACACTTACATGACTTAAAGATCTCATTATCTTTATTTCACTCTCGAAATATTTCTTATGAGATGTAAGAGCTTTCGAAATTATTTTGGCTGCGTATCTTTTATTGTTTTTCTGAAAAATAAAACAAATAAATAAATTGTGGTGCAATGAGACGAAAGGATTAAGGCAAAGTAAATTTGTCTAAGTTTATTAATTTGTTTTCTTTTCATTTGCATTTATTTATTTATTTTATACTAAAAAAATATGAAATTTAATAAAATGAAAATAAATAAATAAATGTTTTGGTATTTGGTTTTTAATTTTAAATTAATGATTGTGTCTTCTGCTTAATATAATTATTTTTATTAAAAAATAATGCATAGCGTTTTCTATTGATCTCCAATAAGGGTGGTGAAGCTAGCATAGCATTTTGTTTATTAGGCATAAGTTTCCTGTATTTGGTTCGATCGTGAATCGAATAGAGATGATTTTTTGTCAAATATTAAGTGAAAATAATATCCGAATTTATATATTTCTAACTTGAAATAGTGAAGTAATTTTCTCATTAATATATCAAAGAATAATTAACACGTTAACGAGAATTGTTTTTGATCGCGCTTTTTAAACAAGATATATATCGCGAGACTGACTACTGCTGACTTAAGACTCAGCAGACTCCAATAGCTTCAACCAGCAGTAGTCTCGCGATATATATCTTGTTTAAAAAGCGCGATCAAAAACAATTCTCGTTAATGTGTTAATTATTTTTTGATATATTAATGAGAAAATTAACTTCACTATTGTTTTTAGGGTCTCCAAGACTGAATCAACCAACTTAAAACGCTATAGAATGATAGATAATGTTAATGTTGGGACGATTATACTATCACTAGTAATGTTTAAATTTTCAAATTCAAATATTGTTTTTTTTTTTTTAATTTAATATTACATTTAGGGGCCAGGTTGGTCAAGAGAGTAGAGTCCCTGCCTACGAATCAGCTTGGCTTGGTTCAAGCTTGACTAACTGCACAAATTTGACTTGAAATAATCGCAGCCCTACAACAATTTGGACCCACATCCACAGACTAGTATATGTAAAAAGAAAATATAAAGGAAATACAATATATTATATATATTGTTTCAAGAAGGTGTTGAAGAAGCTTGCATTGGGAAAAGAGAGTAGAAAGTAATTTCATGGATTAGATCATTGGGTCCAAGTTGAATTTACCGGTATTGAAAGAGAGAAGGTTATGTCGCCGGAAAGACGGATGTGAATAGAGGGTTCCAATCTCCATAAATCATGGGAAGAAACGAGCTGGCAAATGCATTTGTCCTATGTATGGTATATCTAATTTAATCGCGAAGGGGTGTTGAATATTTGAAAATCGTAGTTTTCGCGCAATTAAAGCTTGAGGGGATTTATTTATTTTACCTGTTTAGAACAAACAACATGGTAGTATCTATAAATAAACTGACACGTTTTGATGTGGCCATCCACTTGATTTTATTATACAAATTGACCCCTCACTTATATTTAATACTAGCTGCAAGGCTCGCCTTCGGCGGCCCTTCTGCTTGCCAGGGGGCACGCCCCCTGGACCCCCAACCCTCAAACCCCACCCACCACATCCCCCGAAACCCACCCAGCACCATACCCCTCGCACCATGTCCAACCCCCGCCCCCACACCACCACCCCAACACTCCATTCCGCACCCTAACCCACTAACCCCCCTCACCCCAACCCCACATCACCACCTGCACCCCACCCACCTCGGACCCCACCCTGTGCCCTCCAACCCTGCGCACCACACCCCCGCCTAGCCCCCTGGACTCCACCCCGCACCCCCACCCTACTCCGCCTCACCCCACCCCCATTCCACCCCCGCACCCACCCTCTGCACCCAGTTTTTGCATTTCTAGCCTTCCAGTGACCCACAGATTATGTATACAAAATTTGGTTGAGTTTGGCCTAAGAGAAAGAATTTTCATTTTTGACCCCCCCCCCATTTTGGGTGTTTAGTTTTTCCATTTCTATCTTTCTAGAGGCCCAGAGATTATGTATACAAAATTTGGTTGAGTTTGCTCCAAGGGCAAGAATTTACATTTTTTCACCCCCCCCCCCCCCCTTTGGGTGGTTTTTTGGGGAAATTTTTTTAAACAAAAGTTGTCAGAAATCACATCCCCTACAACTTTGTTTATCATAAATTTGCCGTAGAGTTAATAGTTTAGGAGTTATTTGATAATTTTCATTCGTGCGCCCACCCCCCAACCCCCTTCTGGGGTCAAAATATCAAAACGTTATATAGCTAAAAACATAAGTTAATGATGTAAATATGAAATTTCATAATAATCCATTCAGCCGTTTTTACGTGAATCGTGAGCAACTTTTCGGAAACCACTGAAACAGACATACATACATACAGACAGAAATTGTGTTGAGGGTGTTTTCGTTCATAACTTTGCTTGAAACGTGTGCAACCAAAATTTGGCGTGATTTGGAGCAATGTACAGACAAAACCTTAATTTTATATATATATAGATTTAATCAAATTATTTATCATCATGTAGGGGGGTTAGTTTTTGCATTTTTTACTCTTCTGGGGTCCCACTGATTATGTATACAAAATTTGGTTGAGTTTGGTACAAGGGCTTAAAAATTAAAAATCTAGGCCATTTGAGCAAACTCAACCAAATTTTGTATATATAAACAGTGGGACCCCAGAAGTCTAAAAATGCAAAAACTAACCGCCCAAAATGGGCGGGGGGGGTCAAAAAATTAAAATCTAGGCTCTTGTAACAAACTCAACCAAATTTTGTATACATAATCACTGGAAACCCAGGAGTCTAAAAATGCAAATCCTAACCACCCTCCCCAAAATGATTATAAATAATTTTATTAAATTTTAAATATAAGTGAGGGGCCAGGTTGTATGGTAAAGTCAAGTGGATGGCCACATCAGAACACGTCAGCTTATTTTTATTTAGTTTTCATCTACATTTCGACTATATAAAAGCACTCTTGTCTTTTTTATTATTTTAATTGAATTTAATGATATATCGTCGCCTTAGAGAGTAAACCTGCTAACTCACAACAAGGAAATTTTACAGGGCAGAGAAAAAACAAACAAAATTTACTATTGTTGTTGTGGAAAGAAACTATTTTTCAGATTTTTTTTCTACAACTTACGATCGTAATTTTTTAGTAGCAGTTTTATTTGGACGATGCTGCATTTCTTTTTCTTTCGAACGGTATTAATAAGTCATATTTGATAAAAAATGGATTTAGCAGGTTTACACTCTAAGGCGACGATATGTAAATTGAAGATTTTAATATTTAAAATCGTTACCTTTAGTGTGACGGAAAAAACTTTGCCACTACCTCCCGTTCCCAGATGAGAATTAATTCTATATTTATTTCGAAACTCTTCAGGAAAAATACTATAATCAATCGACTGGTTTGTCAGAAACATATAAACTAAAAATTAAAAAAAATATATTTATAAATTATAAACGAACCACTTTTTTTAATATATTTTTTTACCAATTGGATGTTGATGAAGGCAGTCCACGGAGGTTGTAAAAAATAAGATTATAATGGTTTTATTATTTTACATTTATTTGTTAAACCGACGTTTCGGAAATTTATTCTCTCCTTCTTCAGGGTAACAAAAATTAATGAAAGTAGTTCAAATCATAATTACTTCCTGTCTCCTTCGACAATGCCAAAAAAACATTATAAAATTTTTTCATCTCGAATAGAAAAAAGCAATTGATGATTAATGTGATTAATGTATTAATGAGATATATATATATATAATTTATATATATCTCATTAATACATTAATCATCAATTGCTTTTTATTTTCTATTGGAGATGAAAAATTTTATAATGTTTTTTTGGCATTGTCGAAGGAGACAGGAAGTAATTATGATTTGAACTACTTTCATTAACTTTTTGTTACCCTGAAGAAGGAGAGAATAAATCTCCGAAACGTTGGTTTAACAAATAAATGTAAAATAATAAAATTACCATTATAGTCTTATTTTTTACAACCAACGTGGACTGCCTTCATCAACATCCAATTGCATATTTATACCAGTCCGTCTCCTAAAGAAAAACGCTATCAATATTTTTTTACCTTTTAAATTATTATTATTTATAGAAATTACATCTTCATTTTCTATAACTCTCCACTTAGATTTACCAATAGGAAAATCATTTACATAGGTACCATTAGTGCTTAAATCTTGAATTTTGATTACATTATTCTGTCTTGTAATCAAAAAATGAAATTTACTAATTTCATCCAAATGTCTGCCAAATAGGTTTCTTGTGGCGACCAAACTATTGGAAGGATGCCTTCCAAATGTAAATTTATCTTCATGTAAATCTTAAAATAAATAGAACAAAATATTAAACTTTTGACTAAAAAAAGCGATTTTTTTTAATGATCAAATTAATATATTTATTTATCATTATATATTAACAATAGCCAATTTTCTCATAAGTGATAATAAGAGTATAGTAGTTTTACCAATAGAAACAAAAATTAAATTATTCGGAAAAATAAGAGATAAACAATTTGGAAAGAATTGGTATTGTAAAAGGATTATTAAATTTAAAAAATCAAATATAAGCATATTTATAATAACTGCCTTGGTATGGTGAAGTTTAGTAACATATGAGGCAGTTAGTTTATTTAACATTGATTGAATACCTGAGAAATTAATTAATTCAACCTCCTATTTTCACTTCTCTACTCCTTATAGCACATATCACACTAGACTCGGCCTAGAGAAGTGAATTGGGATTTGGATTTGCGATTTAGACTCCCTAAGAATCTACCTTCGCTAATACGTGCAGTTGGCGATCACTCTCTGTTCAAAAGATTCTTTCAAGTACTCTGATCTTATGAACTTTATTTGACATATTCAGTGATGCCCCGGCTGGCAAATCAAATCAGAAGCTCAACCCAAAAACATCTCTTGACTGTACAATTTCAAAGATCTAAAATAGAATTATTATCTAACTTTGCCAGTCTCCAGCTCTCCAGGCTATGAAATTCATTAGAAGGATTTGATAAAAAGTGCATGCACTGTTAAATATATTTATTAGCCCAAGCAAATACAACACAAATACACAAGATCACTAAATCTGTGATGGTTTTTAAGTGTTAATCACAGATATAGTGATCGTAACGTCATGTATTTATGTTGTATATCGTCGCCTTAGGGCCGGTTGTATGTCGCAAAGTAAATGCTTTTTACCACTAACAAACGGTAGATGGTAAATGGAGGACCTGGGATGGCCAATCAGATGACAGGCACTTTCAGTCTGATTTGCGAAATACACCGCTCCTTAGAGTGTTAAACCTGCTAACTCACAACAAGGAAATTTTACAGGGCAGAGAAAAAAACAAACAAAATTTACTATTGTTGTTATGGAAAGAAACTATTTTTCACATTTTTTTTCTACAACTTAAGATCGTAATTTTAAGTAGCAGTTTTACTTGGACGATGCTTCATCTCTTTTTCTAACGAACAGTATTAATATGTCATATATAATAAAAAATGGATTAAGAAGGTGTACACTCTAAGGCTACGGTCACACCGGAAGCGGCTAGGAGACTCGCTTGGTGAGTCACCCAAGAAAACGAACAGTCTAAAACAGTGATGGCGAACCTTTTGAATTTGGTGTGTCAAAATTCAAAAAAAACCTGACTTAACTCGGCTGATATGTCACATCTAGAAATATTCATAATTTGGTGATAGTTGCAGCCCTAGTAAAAAAACAAAAATAACAAAACAAACATATTTTTTATATATTTATTTATTCAAAAACAAAACATAATTATTCTTTAGTGAATTAAGCGCAACCTCCTTTGAATCTTCTTGAGCGAAGATCGTCCGTAAAATTATGCATGTCACCCAAAATGTCTTAATGTGTCACCATTGACACGCGTGTCATATGTTCGCCATCACTGGTCTAAAACATATGAGAACGGCCACACTAGCACCTGGTTACATAGTGACTCACCAGGGTAGTCACCTACGAAACGAACTCGTCTGTTCTTTCATCTAGGGACAAGGTGACAACTGCATTGTACACTACGGAAATAGCCCTTATGTGGCCACTTGTACCTAGGCTCCAAGTAACTAGGTGACTCACCAAGCGAGTCGCCTCGGGTGTGGCCGTAGCCTAAGGCGACAATATGTTTGGGTTAATAAATATATTTAACAGTAGATAACCAAGCCTTCTAATGAATTCCATAGCCCAAAGTTCTAAGAAATTGATATCAGAATTGAAATGATATCCACAAAGAGAAACAAAGAGACTGTCTTCTGCTTGATGCAAACAAACATATACACATATATATCAAGATGATATATCTGTATATATATATTATTTATTTGTTTGAGACTATAGTTTCGAAGACTTGGTCTTCATCATCAGTCTTTCTTCAATTATAAATGTTTTTCATGGAGTCAATATCATATGGATATTGAAAACTTGGTGTTCCTTCGTCACTGGAAAGCTAGCAACTAATAAAGACACTCTCTCCGGGCTCACACTCAAATATAACCATATGTTTCCCTTTCTCCTTTCTCCTTAGAAACAATCACTCCTTCCCAGAAGGTATTAGATTAATAAAAGGAGAAAGGGACCCAAAATTGATTAGCGCAATCGAATCTTTAGAAATTTTGAAGTCATTCAATAGAAATTCAGAACTCTGTTTAAACAATCAAATTGAATTATCCAATAGTAATCTACTTAAGATGTTTGCTAACAAAAGATAAAAGGAAAGAAAAAAAAAAAAAAAATTCCTCCTTTCTAAGGAGAAAGGAGAAAGGGAAACATATGGTTATATTTGAGTGTGAGCCCGGAGAGAGTGTCTTTATTAGTTGCTAGCTTTCCAGTGACGAAGGAACACCAAGTTTTTAATATCCATATGATATTGACTCCATGAAAAACATTTATAATTGAAGAAAGACTGATGATGAAGACCAAGTCTTCGAAACTATAGTCTCAAACAAATAAATAATATATATATACAGATATATCATCTTGATATATATGTGTACATGTCTATTTGCATCAAGCAGAAGACAATCTCTTTGTTTCTCTTTGTGAATCAACAACTCTGCTACTCTCGGCAAATCAAAAACTTTTCAACTGAAATGATATCGTTGGAAGAACAATTTTTTTTTTCCAATAAATTAATATTCTTGTAAATCTTGCCTGATTTCGGAAAGTTTCATTAAAAATTAAATATCTTCTAGATTTTAATTAAGTTATTTTCTTTGGTCAGGACACAGTCTCGGTGCTGCTAAGTAATTAGGATTCAGAATTAAAAGGTGAATCATTAATCCTTAAAGAAAGTTATATATCACTTTGTTAAGGTAAATTTTGAGAATATTCATTGAGTGCAAATTTACCTAAAGAATTTAGAGACCTTTTTAAAGCAAAAAGTCTCCCCCAAAAGATTTCTGGATTAATAATTTCTTGACTTTGAGTTAAAGGTGTCTGGGTGGAATTCACCTGGGTGTCCGGAAGAAGAATATCCATGTTTATTCAATTCTAAAAAAAAAAAAATTAATTAAGATTTACTAAATTTAATTATTATAAATAGGTATAAATTTATACAGTTAGAAGAGTCCATGAGAAGTAAAAATTAATTTCTTTGATTTAGAAGTCAGAATGAGGATTTGATTTTTCTGGTGAGACGACTTGTTATATTGATTGATAAGAATTTTTGACGAGCTTTCGAATTAAAACAAAGGATCCAATAATAAAAATAAACCTCTCTTTGAACTTGAGATTTACTTATTAAATAAAACTCTTAATTTTTAGTTACCTTTTAAAGATAAACACAAACAAGAAAATTATATTCTAAACTAGCTGACGACTCGGGCCTTCGGCCCGGCAGTCACTTGACCCCTGGCGGGGAGCGTCTCGTTCATACCAATTTAATAATTGAAATTTAAAAATCTTACTGTAAGTATCGAAAGAATGTGCTGAATGAAATTGATTCCAAAATAAGGAAGAATAAGGAAAGATTTATTTAACACATTGCCTAAGCACGATCACTATCTGACCAATCAGAATCGTTCTAATAATTTAACGCTTTGGCATTGGCTAGTGCACTGGCCAATCAGATCGTTTCCACATACATATATATCCACATACTTTTCTATTTTATATATATAGATAGATAGATAGATAGATAGATAGATAGAATATACAGGGTGTTTCAGGAGGAATAGTAGATATTTTAGGAGGTGGTAGTATAGACCAATTGCAATAAAAAATGCCATATAACATGTGTCAAATTTTTATTGAGTACAGAGATACAGCTGAGTTCGATGCAGTTTCATTTCGTGTCTTGGTACACCGGTTGCTATGGGCTTATTTATCGAATGTCAGCAGTAGAGTGTTGATGTTCAAGTTGTGAAGTTGTGCTTTAGTTTAGATTGTGATTTGTTGGCCAAGTCTATGTACTCTACACATGCTGAGTATGCCGATATTGGGTTACATACTAACATCTGTATCTCTGTACTCAACAAAAATTGTTATATGGCATTTTTTTATTGCAATTCGTCCATACTACCACCTCCCAAAACATTTACTATTCCTCCTGAAACACCCTGTATATGCCATTTGTTTAGTCATTCTTTTGGTAAAAATTTTTTTAAACCGTTTACACATCGGTGGATTATTATTCCTGGAAAAATGTCCTCGTTTTTATTAAGAACCGATACATCCACGTCTTGGTTGAGATTTTCGGCAGCCTGTTTAATGGAGCCATCTTTTTGAAAATTATGACATGACAGTCACTGGTGAGAATACAAATTTTAATGGTCCATATTGTTCTTTCAATAAGAGCGCTTCTCAAATGGCTCAAGAAACTTGGAGTTAATTGCGGGAAATGCTATTTCTCGAAATGGTGATATATTACCAGCGAGTGATCTAGTAATACTTATTTTTTTGTATTAAATTGAAAAGTTTTTGTTTTGCCTAGAGTAGCAGAGTTGTTGATTCACAAAAAGTCTTCTGCTTGATGCAAATAAACATACACACATATATATCGAAATTATATATCTGTATAAATAAATAATATATATACAGATATATAATTTCGATATATTTGTGTGTATGTTTATTTGCATCAAGCAGAGGACAACCTCTTTGTTTCTCTTTGTGTTATTTTTTTGTATTTGGGCTTGCCGAAACAAAAAAAAGCATCCAGCCTTAGACACCATACATACACAATACAAAAGATAAGATAAAGCACCTAATTAGAATGATTTTCAATTTTAAACTAATATTTATTTATTTAGAATTCACGCCAAACAGATACATGGTGCTTTTAGTATATATTTACATAATTCAGTATACATGAAAAAATAAGATAATGTGGTCACCCAGATGAGTTTACCTTAACTCCCTCATGAGGATCAAGTACAAATATTGGGTCTCCAAAAAACTTCTTTATATAATTTAAAAAATAATGTTTTTAGTTTTTCTCTGCTAATAATTTTTAGAACGAATGCCCATGAGAAAGAAAATGAAATATTTTTTATTGTTGAGAATATTATTGGTTGCTGCAAAGACTTAAAAAACGTATACTTGTTATATTCTAAATTATATTTATAAATTTAAAAATAAAAAATAAATACAAATTGATATCAATCAAACACACAATATTTTATTGTTTTTCATACATTGTATTCAATATCTATTATATGAAAAAATTTCTATTTATCAAATTCTGTCTACATTACAGACTAATTATTAAAGTTGTTATTGGGAAATAAGGACTATATTTTTTATGCAGATAATTTATATTTTATTGCCAACGTTTCGTCAACTTCTTCAGGACTCAAACCGTTATCTTCCCTGCATATTTGTCATTTTTATAATCTGATTGATGTTGATGACTTGCCTTGATGTTTATTAAGAATAATTATAAAAATGACAAATATGCAGGGAAGTTAATTTTTTGAGCCCTGAAGAAGTCAACAAAGTTAACGAAACGTTGGCAATAACATAAATTATTTGCATAACAAAATATTGTCCTTATTTCCCGAAAACAACTTTAATAATTACAGCATGATGATGGTGGTGAATGACCACTGAAACGTCTCTTTTTTGTCAAATAAACAGCAATTACAAGATAAAGTATACTTTATTTCAACATTGAATGAATTTTTTATCTTCACCATTGAATTTAATACCTAGTTCTAACGTGGCTTTACATACCTCGCCGAGGTAGAAGAAAATTAATTATTATAAGCCATCAGTGCCTTTTTATGATAGTATAAAATATTTTTAATAAAAAAGATGAGGTAGAATGCCAAAGCCTTTAAGGTAGTTGTTTCGCGACAATACTAGCAAAAAGTTAATGCTAGAGTATATAGAACAGACAATAAGGATTCATAATTCATAAGCCCAAAACTTTTTGCTGTTTATGTACCACTACTAGCCAATCCCGTGCTCGTTTGATAAATCTGGAAACACTGTCCGAGCTTGTTTATGTATTTTATCATAGAAATTTCAGATAAAGTACATTATAAAGGGAGATATATAAAACAAAAATTTCTTAATAAGCGATTGAATGCTGTTGCGACAATAGCTGAAGTGAAAAAACGTCAAAAAATTACTGAAGTTAACCGAGTTTTTAGGTTAAATAAATACTTTGTTGCCAGCTTGTTTTTATTGTAAATTTTTCATTATATATTTTTAATTATTTATTCATTTTTATCTCAGAAACTTTGTTGTAACTATGAATTAAAATTTTCTTAAAAACTGTATCAGTTATTGTTTAATGTTGGTTTAGTTTTTTTTTAAATGGTAAGAAGGGTTTCTTAATTATAATTAAATATGTATGTAAACTTTTCGATATCCCTTATAGTGCAATGTATAAGAGTCTGAAAAAAATTTTCTTTGGAATTTAATATTTCCGGAAATATATTATTCGTAAATTTAGTTTTGCCACCAATCGATGCAGAAGTATTTAAATAATAATGTCTAATAAATCCTAAGAAAACCTATTTGGTGAAACAACTACCTTAAATCTAGACTCTAACAACTTTTTAATAATTGGAATATTAATAAACGTTTTTTGATTGTTTATATATAGAACTGGATGGATTGTTTAATATTACATCAATCAAGAAGTTATTAAATTGAAAGTTTTTGTGCCGAGGGTAGCAGAATTTTTATATATTGAAGGAGACAATAAAAGAGTGTGTCTTCTGCTGGAATTGAAATTTAAAATTCCAGCAGAAGACACACTCTTTTATTGTCTCCTTCAAGAAGTTATTATAAAGAAAAAAATTTTAATAAGGCATTATTAAAACAAACTCCTAAAAGAAACAAAGAGGTTGTCCTCTGCTTGATTTAAATAAACACAAATATATATACAGGCGTAAATCAAATATAAACATGTACCTATATATATATATATAAATTTAGTTAATAGAGTAATGGGTGTGTAGTTTCACAGTGAATGAAATAAAATCTCAAAGAGGTTTATACAAACTCAATATATTTCGGATTATTAGTCCATCATCAGGAGTTTACAAGTTAATACTAGTATACTAGTATAATATTAGTTAATACTAGTATACTAGTATACTAGTATTAACTTGTAAACTCCTGATGATGGACTAATAATCCGAAATATATTGAGTTTGTATAAACCTCTTTTGGGTTTTATTTCATTCACTGTGAAACTACACACCTTTTACTCTATTAACTAACATCATGTTTCACCTAAAACCTAAACCACTTTCCATAAGTAAAATATATAAATTTGTTTGAGACTATAGTTTCGAAGGTTTGACCTTTATCATAAGTCTTTTTAATTAGAAATATTTTTTCTGTCACCTCTAATGGTGTCAACAATACAAGATTAGGTAGAGAAAATTCGTTTCGTTGTTTAAACAAGGTAGACACACAAAAAACGAGAATCGTTTATTAAATATATATTATATTTGATATATATAATATATGTTTATAACTTTTAAGGAGTTCGGTGTTGGTTCTAGGTGAAACATTTTAATATAATAATAAAACTTGAGTAAGATACGAGATAGGTTTCACAAAAAAGAAATAAAACAAAATTGAGTTTTGTTTTAATAAATAATTATAAAGTAATCATGTGTGAATTAAATAAAAATTTAAACTTTAATATATATAATAATAAAACTTGAGTAAGATACGAGGTAGGTGTATCAATATATCTATCTATCTACAATCATTGTATCAATCTAAGAAGAAAAAATTCTACTATGTCTCAATTATTTTTATTCTTAACTCAACCAATGTTGCTCTAACCAATTGAGTGCTTGAAAATGTCTCGAGAGAGACGAAACGTTGTACAAAAATTGAATAAGAGCTTCAATAAAAAACATTGTCCAATGAACTGTGAATTTTTAATCTAATAAAAGATTAATATTTATTGAGTGGATATTGATGAGGCAGTCCAAAAAAAGAAGATTATTTATACTATCTTTTTATTTTTATTTATAAACCGACGTTTCGGAGGCTATTCCTCCTTCTTTAGGGTTTTGAAGTCAGGAAACCCTGAAGAAGGAGGGAATAGCCTCCGAAACGTCGGTTTATGAATAAAAATAAAAAGATAGTATAAATTATCTTCTTTTTTGGACTGCCTCATCAATATCCACTCAACTTCACTTATCAGTCCGTCTCCAAAAATTAATCCAATCTTATTAATTGATAGCGTTTTTAGGAGTCTTTAGGAGACGGACTGGTATAAATATGCAATTGGATGTTGATGAAGACAGTCCACGGTGGTTGTAAAAAATAAGACTATAATGGTTTTATTATTTTACATTTATTCGTTAAACCGACGTTTCAGAGATTTATTCTCTCCTTCTTCAGGGTCTATGTAATTGAGGGGATTATATAGACCCTGAAGAAGGAGAGAATAAATCTCCGAAACGTCGGTTTAACGAATAAATGTAAAATAATAAAACCATTATAGTCTTATTTTTTACAAACACCGTGGACTGTCTTCATTAACATCCAATTGCAATCTTATTAATATTTATTTATCGAATAGTTTATAAAGAAATTTATTTTTTATTTTATTTTCATAAATGTCACATATAAATGATAAATATATGCATTCAGAAATAATAGCTACATTTTTTTAATAAAAGCAAAACAAATAATCAAATATTAAACGTTATTAATTCATAATTATATATATATAAATTTGGAAATTTATGTCTTTGAACAAAGAGAAAAAAATGAAGTAGTTTTCGGTTTACCTTTATTTTCGTATTTTATTAAAGTTATCAATTATGACAACTAAAATGATGGATTTCTTCTATTTCAATAAGAAATAAAATATCAAAATAAAGAATAGAATAGATTCTGGAAGGTAAATTAAAAAGCCATTTGATGTTTTGTCTAATAGACAAATTTTCACTTAGAACTGTTTGGTGTTTGGAAATGGCAGTGGCAGTTTTGAAGGATTTTAGTTTGAGTTTCGTGTTGTTTGTGCGCATGCGCAGAACTAAAACCTGGAAAGCATGGGCGAGCGACAGGTGTGCAAGTCGGCCAGAATAGAGCAAAGATTCTTTAAAATTATTCCATCATTTAAAAAATATTTTTATCTTCATCAAAGAATATATTTATATTTTTTAATTTATTAACTTAAAAATACCTTTGAGTACATTTATTTATAAGAAAATAAATTTTTTATATCTGATTACAGGTGTTGAAAATTTCCGCGCTATTTTTAATTTTTTTGATTAAACAATTGGAGAAAAAGAGAAACTTTTTCAAGACTCGGTACGTTGTTTGGCAGTTTCATTGAATTAAAAATACACCTGTTCGTTTGTTTATTATTATTTTTTACTTTGGAAATGGATTAAAATCTCAAAAAATATCATTTTTGTAATAATTTTGCTTTAGGTACTTAACAGGAAAATTTGGTGCTAGAAAGCCCAAAATCTAATCAGTTCTCCAAATTAGAAATACAAACATTTTAGCCAGTGGGGTCATCGCAAATTTAGTTCTACTGGAACCAGGCCCGACGATAGGGAGGGGGGGGGAGTAGTTAACCCCGGGCCCGGACCAGAAAGGAGCCCGGCCTTACCACTGTTAAATAAATGTTTGTACTACTAAAATCTATTACTTATTATAAATAAAAATATAAAATAGCAAAATTAGGTAACCAAGCATATTTATTTATTTGTTCTATAATAAAATATTTTATAAATTGAAAAATGTAGTACTCTTATTTATCCCAGCTTTGATGGTCCCGTTGGTTTGATTTTGCCCCAGAGCCCGTAACAGCTCTCCACGGGCCTGGTCGGAACGCTGAAATTGTGAGGGGCCTGGGGGTTCCGGGGGAAATTTTTGGAAATATATGTTTCCAAAACCAGTGGGTTGGGTCAGTGACATAGTGTCAAATTTCGGGACCCCAAAAAATTTGTTTAGGACCCCCTTACACTTACAACAATGTTTATAGAATTATGTATTTAACAATAATATTTACCACGGACCCCCTTCCCGCGATTTTGGCCCTACGCTCTGAATAGATGCAAAATCTAAAATTTTTCTTAAACAAATTATAAAAATAAAAATTTTCACTTTCACTTGCATAGCGAATTATTAAAGTTAAAGTATTGGATTCACTTTTTGGAAGTTCAATTTTTGAAGTATTCTATATCTAAAACCATAAAAGTTAATTTCCCTCTGAGTAGGTACTCCAAGTGCAGGGGTGGAGTTGGAATGACGTTCAGGGGGCACTTTTTCCAAACTGAGATGTGTTACTTTTCTGAATATTGGAAAGATTTTTGAAAGCAATGCTGATTTATATATTTTTTTTTATAAGCAACTACATTTGCAATACTAATAAGTAATAAATAATAAAGAAACAAAATGTTAAAATAAATTCCCTTAATTTGTTTAATGCCTAAAATAATATTCTCATTAAAAAAAATCAAAAAGGAAAATATTAAAAAAAGTATTATTCGCTAATTTGAAAAGAAAGATTTCACCAAAAAAATGTGTATGGTGGTACCAATTTAGTGTTCAGGCACTTCTTTTTATAGGACTACAAGTCCAAGTGATATTAGTATTCGATGCCTTTAAGATATAAAAAAATAAAGCAGTTTTTGTGGGTGTCGTAACCAGAAGTCACCAAGAAATTCAATGGTGTGTTTGTTTGTGCGCTGCTATATCTTAGCATCAATGTAATTTGAACCTTAACATGCCAGCACAAATTGGTAATCTTTTGTGGACCAATTCAATATAACTCTTGTACCTCTTTACTTAAAGGTTTCGATAGTGTTTATATGTTTTCCCAAAAATTACTGCTAAGATTTTTTAAAAAATCGCGGTGCTTAACAAGTATCACCAAATTCTGTGATGTATATTTACTTATATCGATTGAAACACTGTGAGATGACTACTTTGATAGGGGGAAATTGGTAGAATGATTACAGAGAAGAGTAGGTTGAAAGTGAAAGTAGTGTGGTGTACACAACTGTTGATTTATTCTAAATTTTGAGTCAGGGATATATAAAAGGGAGGAAAAAAATCAACGATGGGAATTAGCCACAGAATAGAGAAGCCAGAATCCCCTTAGTAATGTTATTAAGATTAATTATTTTATAGCAATTCAAATTATTTTTTTTTAAATACTTAAATTCAACTACTTTCATTAATATTTTAGTAAATGTTTTCATGGCTTGTGTCTTAATAATCAGATCAATATTTCTTTTAAAGCTTGATATGCAGCTAGCTTCATGAATCACAATTCGCCCTCTTCTAACATCAAATTGGGAACTAGTTGTACCAAATTATTCATCAATTCCGACAATATAGCTTTCAGTGAGTGGAATTCTTTCTCTGATTCTATCTTTACCCGAGTCCTACAACTTTAAATCCTTTAAGACTCTAGTCGGCAAAGATCTTAAGACTTCAATCGAACTAATGAAAAATTCTCTTCTTTCTTTTATGGAATACATATGATTCTATCTTTAATTGAGGAGCTCTCATAGGTAAGCACTTAAGTCCAAAAATCACTTCTTTTTTCAAATTAGCCTACGCACTGAATTCTCTATGATGATGAGAATTTTATATATAAAACGGCTTAAACAGTTACTCTAAGATTTTTTTTTTAATGAAAATGATGAGAGAAGGAGTTACACCATAAAAGGTATATCCCCTAAAGGCCTGGGTTGGCCCCTTCATCGTGAAAAGAAGAAGAAAGAATTTTATGGACTGGGCGGGGGTCGAAGGTATCTGTGGATACAGGTCTTAAACAGCTGAAGGTTATATGTCGCGGGCAAGATAGTGGCAGGGAGCGAGTTCCAGTCTCTGGAGTCATAGGGATAAAAGAGTTGGGGAAAGCGCTTGTTCGATTTTTATCCAATTTGACAGCGAAGGGTGCTGAACGTTCGAAAGCCGCGTGTTTCTCGTAAAGAGGGCTTTAGGGGGGATAATTGATTTCAGCTCGACTGAACAGACACCATGATAGTACCTGTAGTACAGGGAAAGGGCAGAAACGGTTCTTCGGAGAGCCAGGGAGTCGAGTGAGTTGGTTAGAGCCGGGTCTCCTATTAGTTTAATTGCTCGCTTCTGAATCGTATCCAGTGTGGCAAGAGAATGCTTGGAGGCCCCTCTCCACAAATGATAGCCATATTCGAGACGAACGAATTTGAGCCTTATACAGTATAAGAAGTTGATTGGGAGTATAATAGCGCCTAGACCTAAATAGGAGACCAAGCTTGGTAATTTTTGGACTTAAGTGCTTTCCTATGAGAATTATAATTGAGAAGTCTAACCATATGAAAAACACTCAAAAATTTTAATCAATTGCCTTATTGGCGTTCCAACCAAAATTTCGATGATAGATGTGAAAAGCTAAGGAGCTAGGCTTATAGCACAGGTTAATGAAAATTGTTGATGAAAATATTGAACTATGAGTTTTCTTAATTGTTTTCTGTCTGTTCATCCTGAATCTATTTTCGATTGATAATTAAATTATAATATACACTCAACAGCAAAAAAAACCGGACACTTGATAATTTTTGGATACAATGAATAAATAGAATATGAAAAAAAATATTTCCATATTTTGACTAGATAGGTAATTAAAAAAATTATTTTTAAAGCTAAAATGACATTTTAATTTTTTCTTGCTTACTAAATATGATTTTAAAAAACGGAAAATTGTAATAGCTATCTATTAAAATACAAAAAATGTCTCTTTATGTCTCGTATAAGAGCTTTTATACGATGAACGTATGAACAGTTTCGAAGACAAAGAATAAAATGATTGATTTTCATTAAATTCATTTTTTTTTCGATTAATATTAAGATATCATGAATTAATCAAAAGTGTTAACATTTTAATTTATGTCTAAATATTATTTAATATATTTTGGTTCGGTTATTTTATAGGAAAATTTATTTCAATTCATTTTATCAAAAAAGAAAAAATAAATATCAAATGACCGATTTTTTTTGCTGTTGAGTATATATAATATATATTTAAATATCATAGAGTAATATAGAGTGGAAGGCTACCGGATACCGAAAAGCGCTCTCTAGCGGCTCGGAGAACATTATTCTTAGTCCTTAAGAGCTATTCAAAGCCTTTGTCATAGATAAAAGATTCATACAGGGTTTGTGCTAAACGTTCATTTATAAAATTTTCCAGAGTACAAATTTATAGAATAAAATATTATTAAATATGCCTAGATCTCGACGTCAATGTTTTGTGAAAGGTTGCATTTGCGACACAAAATCAGATAAAGAACATACTTTTTTAAACGACCTAAAAATCCTGAAATGTAAATACCCTTTATAAAATTAACTAGTAATTTATTTCTTTGATTTTTATATGTTAATTCTTTAATAATTTAATTATAGAGCTAAAGAAAGCGATTCCCGCCATTTTATTGCCCATTCCGAACCGCCAGAGAGCTCTAACTTGTATACACTAAAATAAATTGGCTCCTTATGGAGCCTTCCACTCTATATTATTCTATGATAAATATATAAAACTCTACGTACAAATAGGGTAATATATACATAGCTTTAATAAATTAATCAATATTAAGCAAAAAATAAGCTTTACAAAGACTAAATAATAAAAAATGTTTTTATTATGGATAAAAAAAAATATTTTTTAAAAAGTCATCTTTAATTCATTGTGAATACATTTCGGAATTTTAAAAATTAAATTCTATTATAATACACGTGTATACATTATTATCTTCGTCCAATTTACATTAAAATCTATCTTTCTATATTAAAGACGACTTCATTTATTTAAATGCAAATAATTTTATTTAATTATTTGGCGACAAATTGTTCTCCTTTTTGAATATTTTTCTGTAATTCAGGAATAGCCTTCTTCAATAAATCCTTTTCGAAATCATTGAGTTTGCCTAGGCCAAGATTTTTCTCAACACCATTTTTGCCAAGAACTAATGGAGTTGCAAAGTATTTGGCTTCTGTAACATTTGATTCGACGTATGAGCATTCAATAACATTAGATTCTCCATTCAATGCTCGAAGAAGGGAAATTGCCATTCGAGCGCCAGCATAAGCCGTAGATAATGTGGCACTACCCGCTCCGGCTTTAGCTTTTACAACCTAAAAAAAAAAAAAAAAAAATATACAATCAGTTAATATAAAAATATATAACAATAACATTAAAAATTGATAGTGACAAAAATCAGCAACACCTAGAATAGGGTGATCACCCGTCCAACTTTGGAAGGTCATTTCCTACAATTAAACCTTTGTCCCACGTCCTACCGCCTAAAAGAAATCTCCTACTATCACAGATAACTACCTTGCTATTGGCGATTATGGTCGCGCGACCGGCGTGCATCTGTGTTGAATAGGAAACTGAATGTGGCCGTGGTCATGCTACCATGCTACGAGCTGAGCTTGTTGTATATTGTTGGTCGCACAACAAGAGTAGTATATCTTATATCAATTTAAAATTATTTACTTATCAATTTCTAGTGTTTTGTGCTTTTTTTATTACCGATTTTTATTGTTTTAAGCTGGGTTGTCAAATGTCCTACTGGGGTGCCTTATAAAAATTAAAATGTCCTACTTTGACTTTGTCAATGTCTGGTCTGGTCACCTACCTAGAGGTGAATAACAAAAATATTCTAAGGCGGTCACCTAACCTAGAGGCGAATAACAAAAATATTCTTAGGCTAGGCACACACAGTCGATTTTCAGTCGATGCAACAATTTAGTTGGGTTGGTTTGAAATCGTGATGCATTATCAATTTATAACTAAATTCTAATTAACTAACTAAGCTCGATTTTTTTATCAAAAGTGCTCATCGATCGCTTTTGATTAAATAATCGAGTTGATATGCAGTTGTGTTGTGTATGCACCTACATTAAACTTAATATATTTATGTCCAACAACTAAACTATCGCTCGACTGAAAATCGACTGTGTGTGCTTAGTCTTATTGTGAGTGAAAAGTTGCGTGCTGTCGGGTGAGGGGCAAATTCGCGCTACCATATTAATTCTTTATATCATTAATAGATATCACCTATAGTGTGATTTTCGCCAATAACGTTCATGCTATTAATAACAAATTTGATATTTATAAAATAATACATGAAAATAGAAAAAAAAGGATAACTATGAACGAGAGAGTGAGACTCACATACCCTCGTTCCATAGTATTTTTCAACTGGCATTCAAAATAATTATTCAATAGCAGCTAAAATAAATTTCGACAAAAGAACTCACTATAAACTACTTGTATTAACTGTTACAAATTTTTAAATCAAAGGTTTGCAAAATAAGAAGGGAGTCTACTACCTAGACTGGGATGGTAAAATAAAAATTCTAAGATAAGATCTTTTAATAGGATTTTAAAAGACATATTCAACTGAACCCCATTCGAAGGGGAGCGCGATTATTTTTTCATCCCCACTATTTATTTTTGTGAAGGTAGCTCAATTTTTATATTTTTGATTGATCTATATGGTGATAATTAAGCTCTATCTAAATACCAGATTTCAAAATTATAGCTTCAGTAATTTAGAAAATACATGATTGTGAATGGGCAACGAAGTGTCCCAGTAAGGCAGGGGTCTCCAACCCTATACCCTATGCCCGCGGGCACTATAGCAAGCATTTTACGTGTGCCCATAGCTGAACGACCACGGTAAAATAATTTAATTTTTCAAATAAAATGTTATGTAGAAATTTTTTTAATATTTAGTAATTAATTAAAGAAATATAATCTTATTTGTTTGAAAATAATTTTTTGAAAAACTTTTTGTTTCACCGTCATTTAAAAAATGAATCAAGCATTTCAGAGACCAATTTTTCAAAAACTTTAATAAATAATGTCAGATTTTCTTGCTATAAAAACAATATATATTTTCATTTGAAAGTTTATAATAGGAAATTAAGGACAAGTTTTTATGTATGACTTTTTTAATTATCAGCCAACGTTTCGTCGACTTGCCGACCTCTTCAGGGCTTCAAACAGTCATGCCACACATTCGTCTAAATTTTCTAGTTATCCTCGTTACTATTGAAGACCATCAGAAACACAAATTTCAAAAAATATTTGGCACATTCACATAAACAATTTTTCTTTCTTTTCTTTTTATATTAACAATTACATTAGATATAAGGAGGAGCGAAAACGAAATTAAATTAAGAATTGACCAAGCAAAAATGGGGTTTAATTCAAAACAAAAACTACTATGCTCCTCCTCAATCAGCTTAGAAAACAGAAAGATGCTATTGAAGACATATATATGGAGCATAGCCATGTACGGGTGTGAAACCTGGATAATTAGAGAAGCGGAGAGAAAGAGTGGTGCTAATGTGGTGTTACAGAAGAATGATGAATATCAAATGGATGGATAAAATTACAAATGAAGAAGTTCTTGGAAGAATCGGAGAAAGAAGAACCTTATGGAAGAGTCTGAAGAAGAGAAGAGGTCAGATAATGGGGCACACACTGAGACATGGGGGACTGCTTAGGGATAACTTGGAGGGGGAAGTGGGAAAGAAAAGGGGAAGGGGAAGGCCCAGATTAGAATATTTCAACCAAATAATTGGGAATATGGGATGCGAGACATTTAGAGAGGTCAAACAGCTGGCGAGGGACAGAGTCGAGTGGAGACGGGTGGTTGAGTCAAACCAGTCTTAGGACTGTATACTCAATGATGATGATTAGATAAAAAACAGAAATAACATAAACAGAATGAGGGAACACAGTTTTTAATAAAAATAGAATAGAATATTTTTTCTTTTGAGATTTCTATTCTGTTTTTAAAACCAGTTTTGCTTCATTCTATTTATGTTATTTCTGTTTTATATCTAATGTAATTGGTAGTATAAAAAGAAAAGAAAGAAAAATTGTTTATGTGAATGTGCCAAATATTTTTTGAAATTTGTGTTTCTGATGGTCTTCAATGGTAACGAAGATAACAAGAAAATTTAGACGAATGTGTGGCATGACTATTTGAAGCCCTGAAGAAGTCGGCAAAGTCGACGAAACGTTGGCTGATTAATAAAAAAGTCACACATAAAAACTTGTCCTTATTTTCCTATTATAAACTTTCAAATTAATATAAATTATGGACGGAAATGATAATTATATTTTCATTTATTGTTTTGTTTCATGATAACTATTTTTTTGCTGGCCAACTTTTTGTCACCTTAATTTTATGTCCAACTAGAAATTAATTTGCCTTGAAAAAATAAATGATGCCCGCCGCCGGACAGATATTCTAGAATGTGCTCTTAGTTACAAAAAGGTTGGGGACCATTGCAGTAAGGGCTCCATTTCGGGTACGCAACCCTAAAGACTGTCAATAATGATAGAGTATTTGTGCATTTGTTTAATTACTTTTTTTAATGGGCAAAATGTGGCTGGGGAGAATGACAGGCTCCCGTTATCTATCTTAGTGGAGGCCGGAATAAAGAAAGGATTCTAGAGAAGTTAGCACAACAAGTGTAATTGAATCATCCACGGGTTGGGAACCGCAGATTGAATATCTCTTGATTTTGCTCAAAAAAAGGTATTGGACAGGTAGTTTTTAAAATTTTACAAGAATATCTTGTTCAGATTTCTAATTTCTTTTTAATGGTAAGTAAGACAAGAAAAATTTATTTAAACTTTCGCAATGGATGTCTATCTAAAGTTCAAACCGAAAGATAATTTTATATTTTCCCCTATGTTTTGTACTCATTTATAAGCGAATACATCTTTTACAATCTCAAAAAATTAATGGAAATCGTAATTAATAAGCCCTATTTCTAATTACTAAATCATAATTTGTATTATTTTTTTTATTTATTGAAAATTCACCTCTGTTCCAGCATCTTGAATTCTTGCTGTCAATTTTTCCAAGACATCTTGAGGGAAGGAAACACTTGGTTTACATTGAGAAAGTAGAGGTATAATGGTGACTCCAGAATGTCCGCCAATAACGGGTACATTCACTTCAGCAGGATTAAGATTTTTTAATTCAGCAACAAATCGATTGGCTCGCACAACATCAAGTGTGGAGACACCTAAAATAATTTAAAAAAAATAATATATAAGTATTATATTAAAAAAAAAAATACATTTTTAAGGAGGTTCTTTCGCGACAATCCACACAAAAAGTTTTACCCTCGCTCGTAACTACTCTATAAATATGAAAGGTGTTAAAATTGTAGGTTGTTTTTTTAATGTGACTGTACTTTTTAAACTACTATATTCTCTTTATGAATGGATCGTTTCCAAGCCTTTGATATTTTATCCCCTCCACTAAAAATAATCGCCCAAATGTTTTTTTTTATTTTTTATCAAAACTACGTGGTAAATAATTTCAATTTTTTTTTAAGTTACTCCGAATATATTATTCTAACAAATATGAGTTTTTCATCAAGATGGTGAAAGTCCTTCAATGAAAAAAAATAAAATAATGATCATTTTCCCACCCTTTTCCAATCTACCATAAAATTTCATTTTTAATTGCAATTATTTCATGTTTGGTGTGATAAATCGTCTTCAAATTTTAACAGTGTGTTTATTATGCTTTTAATGACTTATATTCCAAGTTTCGAAGACTTCTTGAATTTTTGCATTTGTGAAAGAACTACCTTAAGAGAAGAATAAATAAAAAAATTAATTAAATATATATGTATATCAAAAGAAATCTAGCTTTAAATATATTTAAAAAGATCTTAATAAAGATTAATGAATAGTTTCATACCAAAGAGTCTCTTAGGATCATAAGCACCGGCCTTTTTCAATACTTCTGCAGCAATTGGAACAGCAGAATTAACTGGATTAGTAATAATAGCAATTAAAGCTTTAGGGCAAGCTTTCGCGACGCCTGCGATCAAATCTCTCACAATGGATGCATTAGTATTAAAAAGATCATCTCGGGTCATTCCTGGTTTGCGGGGCATGCCAGCAGGAATTACTACAACTTGACTGTCCTTGAGTGCTTTTTCTAAGTTTTCTGCCCCGACAAATCCTTCGACCTGTAATTTAAAAAATAGACATGAATAAATTAATGCATGCAGCTGAACATAGTCATTCTTTTGATTACGATAATGCGCGAATATTGGTCAAGATTGATAATTACTATAAAAGATCCATAGCCGAAATGTTATATATAAAAATAGTAGGTGAAAAAGCTATCAATTTTAAAAGAGATTGTATGTTTCTATCCAATATTTACACATCTATCTTGTGTGATATGAGCCAACAGCTGTTCTCTTGATCTTAATATATAAATAAATAAATAAGGAAAAAATGCCTTTTTGGGATTTTTTGATAGATTGGAGAATACATGTAAGAATTGTATAATTTGATTGAATGGAAGAAATGCATGTGATTTAAAAGTAATTAAATTCTAATTTGGACTTTTGATTGTAAATAAATAATGATGAGATTTATGATGACCTCCCATAAGGGTCAAATATTTAATTATAATGTAATATATAGAGAGAAAATTTATATAAACTCATTACTTTCA
The DNA here is from genome assembly GCA_024734495.1 of Forficula auricularia. Lineage (NCBI taxonomy): Eukaryota > Metazoa > Arthropoda > Insecta > Dermaptera > Forficulidae > Forficula > Forficula auricularia. The sequence continues at coordinate 912,248 of JALMQS010000166.1, forward strand.
TTCTGAAACTTTTGGGTCCAGGCACGTTATAAATTTACATGAAGCTAAAAATTTTATTTTTATTTTTGACAAGGCTTGGTTCGATCACATATGTGTACCGCATTTTGTGTATAACTGTAAGTTTAAACAACCAACTTTGTCAACTTGTAATTTTGTATAAAATATATCAATTAACATCTATTTGTAAAAAATTTTTAGCCTAATTAACTGAAGATGGCCAAATAAATTCAGGCCGAAACGTTTTATTAAAGGTGTTTTATTGAACCCAGTGATTCCATCTTTGGCTGATACCTCCTCCTTCATCCAATACAATAACAATATGAATAAATTAATTTTATACACGCATTTTGGACCTGATAAAAATATATTTGCCCAGATTTCGATATATAATTTATTGTGCAGACTAAAGTGTTTACAAAGTTAGCGCAGACTAAAGTCCAGATTTAGGATATCTCTATTTAAAAATAGCCACCAGAGAGATTGAAAATTTTTATTTTTAACGGCTTAATAAATAAATCATGTTTAGAATAATAAAAAGAATTAATTGTGATGATGCTGGACGGGTGAGTTTATTTGATTAATCTACTTGAAGCTCTGTTATTCGGTCACAACTCAGAATGGACGGTGAATATAAAAATAAATAATTAGATTATTTATTATAAGAGTTTTTTTTTATTTCCAGGTTAACAATGGTGGCCAATTTTTACATCGTTTCGGCTTACTCTGGCTTCATCAGAACTATTGTTAACCTGGAAATAAAAAAAAAACCTATAATAAATAATCTAATTATTTCTTTTTATGCTCACCGTCCATCCTGAGTTTTGACCGAGTAAAGAGCATCAAGTAGATTAATCAAATAAAAAGAATATAATTTCACATACTTAAGTTTAAAATTATATATATGTATAAAAATGTTAGGATTTCTGTCTGTCTGCACATTTGTGTTCAGTAGAGACGCCCAAACGAAAAGCCATTCCCCAATTTGCGTCTATTATGTATACCAGGACGATTTATTTCTCGACGCCAAAAACTAACCATCCAAAATAGGGGCGGTTCAAAAAATGAAAATTCTACGTCTTTGAACGAAACTTAACCAACATTTGTATACATAATCTGTGGATCCCCTAGAGAACTAGAATTGCAAAAATCGCTTAAAATGGGAGGAGGGTCCAGGGGACGAGGATAGTGTTGGAGGGGTATAGATAGTTGGATGGATCCAGGGATCGAAGCCTCTTGAATAGCAAGATGCCCGCCGAAGGCGGTTGTCGCAGCTAGTTTTATAAAAAAACAATCTTCAAACGTTTATTGGAATAACATTGGTTACTTTTAGTATTACTATTTTGGGTACTTACGTATTAACGCCACCGCAGCTAAAGATTTGGCGGTGTTTAAATTTTGCCAATCTACACCTAATTTTTTTTAGATAAATCAGTTCCCCTCTGTCATAAAACAACATGAATAGGTTCGGTTTATGATCTCGATTCGATTAGATAAAAAATGCGTTCCCAAACAAACCTTGCAAACAACTTGAATAGGTTCGGTTTATGATCTCGGTTCGACTAGATAAAAAATGCGTTCCCAAACAAACCTTGCGGTGGCGTTAATGTACCCGCATTTTTTATCTAATCGAACCGAGATCATAAACCGAACCTATTCAAGTTGTTATTTGACAGAGGGGAATTGATTTATTCTATTTTATGATTTATCTCAAAAATTTTAGGTGTAGATTGGTGAAATCTGTAGCAGCTACACTGCGGTGGCGTTAATACGTAAGTATCCTATTTTGGTATTCCAATAAACGTTTGCAGATTGTTTTTGATTATTTTTTTATTTTATTTTAATGGCCTGGGCTTATTACCATTTGGCCAGAAACAAGATTCTATACAGAGTATTAACAAGTTATCGATAAACAAAATAACCGAAATACATTTGGATCAAATACAAAGATTTTAACAAAATAAATTATTAAAAAATAAATATTGAAAAATCACAAGAACAGCCGTGAAGATATTAAAAATTTGGTAATGCACTTTTGTATGGGGAAATCATTACAATTAATAAATAAATAAATCTTTATTCCTCGACCTGCTTAGAGGCACAAGTCCTCGGTGGCTAGGTCCTCCAAACATCAATACAATCTAGCTACAATACATTAATAAACATCAATACAAATTAATTACAACAATTTAACAAAAAAAAAGAAAAAGAAAAAAATAGAAATGTATGCTCATTAACAAATAACATGACCATAGATTTCCATCAAAAGACAAAAAGTAATTTAAAAATTCCGCGCAAAAACCCGATACCAGGAGCAAGCGACGCATTAGCCATCCCGGCATTTGCCATAAGTTGTTAAGGAAACCTGGTCAAAACCTTAACAAGGATGGTATGACCTCTCTCTACCTCACCTAATCTCTGCTTGTGAGAACTAAATAAAATTTTGCACAACTCTAGGACATTAGGACTTGACAAAATTTATAATTGATTTAATCATAGGGGGCAGAGGACTATAATCCCAAGTAGTAACAGACAGACTGTTCCACAAATCAATGCCAGATCCTACAAATGAATGTAAACCGATATTTTTCAAGAATCTTGGCTTACGAATCTTTTTTCTATGATCAGCTCTACCTAAATAATTTGGTTCCTGAAATCTATTCGTTATTTCCTCCCAACTCCTAAAACCCTTATAGGCTTTGAAAATCACTTTCAATTTAGCCCATTCCCTTCTCTCCAATAAGCTAGACCATCCTAATTCATTAATCATTGAAGTGACACTACTAAACCTATCAAATTTACCAAAAACAAATCTAGCCGCCCTCCTTTGTACCATATCAATTTTTCTCTCTAATCGTTGTGGATGTTTGTCCCAAACCACAGAACAATACTCTAAATTAGGTCTTACATAAGTTAAATAAACTTTTGACTTAACTTCTCTAGATGTACCCTTCAAAATTCTACCAAACATCCCCAATTTCCTATAAGCCTTATTGACTATATAACTAATATGCATATCCCACTTTAAATTTGCCTGAATATGTATGCCTAAATATTTATAAAATTTAGATTCATTGATAATATTTCCACCAATGTAATAATTTTGAGGACTAACCAGATTTCTAGTACTAAATCTAACCAAATTTGACTTGGAATGGTTTAGTTCCATTGAATTGGATCTACACCATCCTTCAATTTGATCCAGGTCATTCTGTAAAGTAAGGCTATCACAATCATTATCAATTACTCTATATACGACACAATCATCCGCGAAAAGCCTAATAGATGATTGCACGATAGAAGGCAAATCATTTACATATATAAAAAAAGAAGAGGACCCAGAACACTACCTTGAATCACCCCAGACGTGACATCTACTCTATCAGACAGACCATTACCCTACCCACTTTTACAATTTGAGTTCTATCCCTAAGAAAACACCGAATAAATTTAATTAACTTAACAGGCAAACCTGACGAGTTTAATTTTTCTAAAATAATTTTATGACTGACTTTATCGAAAGCCTTGGCAAAGTCCAAAAAATTAAAAATTAAAATTAAAATATTCTAATAAATTTGGGTTGTTATCGTCCATCTTTGAAAATAATTAGTCTGGATATTGGGATCTTGGACTTGAGAAAATAATTAAAAGCTAAAAATAAAATTTTATTTTGTTTAATACCTTTTGCATTAAGTTTGTTTAAGCCTTGTCAATGGTCTGTATAATCTATTAACGAGAAAGCTGATCCTAAAAATTGCCTGAAAAAGTCGAAAAATATACGACGAAACGTGTTGCAACTTTTGGAAATTTAGCTTTTAATTATTTTCTCAATTCCAAGATCCCAATTTCGGGCCTAATTATTCTAATAAATGTTCCATTTTTGTGGGAAGTTGGATTTGGTTTCCATTTGTTGAATATAGTGTGTCGTTTGACTTCTGATTATTCTCGCAACCAAGAAAGCAGTGGTTGATATACGGTATCATCGCAATCGCAATAGGATTCTCTTTAATTTTAAAATAAAAGAGTTGTTTCGGCGTCGCTATATGTCCAAGACTAAGACGTATAATTAAAACTATAATTTTATACAATAGGCTATCAACAAACCAGCATTTACGTGGGATATGGGCCATGGTTGAGTATAAATGACTGGCCTTTATCTGGGAAGAGGAATCCCATCAATTTTACCACATCTCGAAAGCATTTCCCTTAAATAAAGAGATAGCATCCAGAGCGGGCAATCCCAGGGATAATTCTATCCCTATTGTTTTTGATTAAAGTAGAATAAAAATAAGTGACTTTGAGACACCGCAAAAAACTTATAAACCTCTTTAAAAATAAGGGAAGTCAATATATAAAACATATTCGTTAAATTAAAATATGATTTATAATTACTTTTGATCCAGTTTCGATGTGAGATAAATCAGCGGCAACTCCAAGAGCATGTTGAATATCGTAAAGTGAAAGTTGAGTGACTAATTTGCTTTGTTTAAGAAGTAAAGAAAGGGGTTGACCAATTCCACCAGCTGCCCCTAAAACGGTTACTTTGTAACCAAGCTGAAACAAAATAGAGAAAATTAATTATTAACATTATATGATAATTGTAATGAACAGCATTCATTAAATCTAATATCTGGTTCGTTTGGCAAGTGAAGCTCGCCAGACTCCCGGAGTAATCACTTGACTCCAATTTTACTCGGTACGTATCGTGCCTTTCCTGCCTTCCGGGCGGCCCTAGTATTGAATTGAAGCAATTTTTTTTTCATTTACTCAATATCTTTAAAAGTGAACGTGGAGAAAAGTCATTTTTTCTTTTTGTGTATTTATCTGGACTTACGCAAAAAGGTAAAGTCGTAGAAAGTTCATTCTAGTGCCAAAATAATTGTATTTCCATTGCGAAAATTTTGGACTCTATCATAAAATGTTAGGCCCAGAAATGCAGAAAACAATTTTTTCACTTGATTGAAATTTTAAGGACATGTCAAAATATGATAGTAAATTGATAGAGATTTTCTTTAGGAGACGGACTGGTATAAATATGCAATTGGATGTTGATGAACATATTGATCATCAATTGCTTGTTACTTTATTTTCTATTCGAGATGAAAAAAAAATTTTATAATGTTTTTTTTTTGGCATTGCCAAAGGAGTCAGAATGTAATTATGTTTTGAACTACTTTCATTGACTTTTTGTTACCCTGAAGAAGGAGAGAATAAATCTCCGAAACGTTCGGTTTAACAAATAAATGTAAAATAATAAAACCTCTATAGTCTTATTTTTTTACAACCACCGTGGACTGCTTTCATCAACATCCAATTGTATGATAGTAAATATGTATAAAAGAGTGTATCGAGCCTTGAAATGCATTTTGTTTCTTTATTAGAAATAATCGGGCTAGAAGAAAAATAATTTGAAAGCATGTTTTTTCTATATTATAGACTTATATCTGAATAACAAAAGAACGTACGGTCATAGAAAGTTCGTTTTGGTAACAAATTTTTTACATTTCTAAAACGATGAAATGATTAGATTTTAGGCTTCCTAGGTTCAAAAATTCGGAATGAAAAATGCAACAAAAAAATCGAAGCGTTATATGTTATTTTGGCACACAAGTTTTTATTAATAAGCTTTAGCTATGTATTAGCTTTTTAATTCAAAACCCTTTCAAAAACAATAGTTAAATCAACAAAATTTACAGCAAAATTTATTTTTGTTTTACTCTTATTTAAGTATTTTAGAAAAGTTAATTTTATTTCTGATATAAAATATTGTGGCAAAACTGTTATGATTTTATAGGGTCTGGTGGTAAAATTAGAAAAGTGGTTGAAATTATCTAGTCTATTGACGACTTTTCAGCTTTTAATTCTGAAGCTGTTGATAGTAAGTGATATAATTAGTGTCAACTCACTCCATTCAGTTAAAATTGACGTTACAGTAAGATTTTGTTAATACAAATGTTGTTTCAGTAACATAATAAGTTTTTGCGAATCGAGGTGTCCGGTTTTGTTAAATATGAAACTCTTTGTCTTAAGAAAAGTGATGTTTCTTTTGTCAAGGGTTTGAGTGTGTGAGGGTTGGGTTTCTGCCTCGACTCTTTGTTATCGAATCTACCTGCTTGTTCTAATCATCTTTGAAAACAACTTAAATTCTATTGGCTTTCAGTATTCTAAAATATTTCTTCTCTAATTTAATTATAATTTGTAGAACAATTTGAATTAAGAATGTTATTTGTACATTTAGGTCCGGTTGTATGTCGCAAAGTAAATGCTTTTACCACTAACCAAGGTAGATGGTAAATGGAGCCACTGGGATGGCCAATCAGATGACAGCCACTGAATGTGCCTGTCATCTGATTGGCCATCCCAGTGGCTCCATTTACCATCTACCTTGGTTAGTGGTAAAAAGCATTTACTTTGCGACATACAACCGGGCCTTACAGTATAGGCATATTTAATCACCTATTTCCTATTTTTTTTTTTTAAGCCATTAATAAATCAAAAGCTTTGTCATTGGTCTTAGATTTAAAACAAAATAGCTATATTTTTGAACTTAAGGCTCTCAATTCAAAGAGACTGGACTAATGAATTCACTCAGATTTTATTTTTTTATTTCTGTCTAGTATCAGAATGTTTAATAAGTGGAGAAAAATCATTAGCAAGCTGGATTCAGAGCTTTCTAGATTCAGCAATTCCAGTGGAAAAATACAGAGAATTAGAACAAAATCAAGTATTATTTGGAGATAAACATATACCTATGGCTGAAATTTGGCATATAATTTTGTATGACTAAGTTGCATTTTTATGATGAGTTTCACCTTACCTGCTCAAATCGTTCAATGAAAAAATTGCTAAATCATCAAAATTTGCATTGAGCGTATCGTGTCTTGAAAAAGTTTTCATTTTTTTAAAACTTTCTCGTCTATTTTAAAATAATAAACTATTCGCTTTATAGATATGTTGTTGTTTTCAAACAAAAGAATGGAAAATTTCCTAGAGAGATCTTATAACCAGAGACCGGACTTTATCCAAAAAACCCCTAATACACATGACATAAAATTTGCAGTAAAAAAACCTGGTTATAAGATCGCTATAGGAAATTAAATATAATAGCCCAAATACGTAATCATTTTTCATATAATGTTTATGTATTATGAAAAAGGGCCAAAACAGCGAAATAAATATAAAATAATTATTTTACAAATTTCCATCATCAATTGAATACATTCTCTCACTCTATTCTATTAATAATAATAATAATAATAATAATAAAAAAGAAATTCAATATTCTCTCTAGACAGGAAGGAAAAATACTATCGTACATGCTTTCTTCATTGACTCTTTCAACCCTGAAGAAGGAAGGAAGTTGCCTCGAAACGTTGTTTTCAAAAAACTGTAAAAAGAAAGCCTTCCAATAAATCTTTTTTTTGGGAAATAATCATTTATTTTATTTGCATGAAATTTTCTCTGGAGAGAGACGGACTGGTAGAACTTTTAAATGAATGTAATGGAAGGCAGCCAAGGGATAGTGAGGAAAAAAATTAACACATATCCAAATAAGGTGTAATTTATTGGATTTCTTCCTCCTTTCCTTTCAAACCGACTTTTCGGAGGAATCTTCCCTCCTTCAGTGTTTCAAGGGTCAATGAAATTAAAAAAAAGGAAAAAAAAAATTGTTTTTCTATGCTTCTGCTGAGGAAGAAAAAAAGTTTTAAACACTGCTGTGGAGAGAGTAAGTAAGCGTTTTATTAATTTCCCTCATTGACCCCTTGAATCCCTGAAGAAGGAGGAAGAATCCTCCGAAACGTCGGTTTGAAAGGAAAGGAGGAGTATTCCAATAAATTACACCTTATTTGGATATGTGTTAATTTTTTCTTTCATCACTACCCCTGGGCTGCCGTCCATTACTTTCAATTAAAAGTTCTACCAGTCCGTCTCTCTCCAGAGAAAATTTCGTGCAAATAAAATAATTATTTTCCAAATTTCCATCATCAATTGAATAGATTCTCTCACTCTATTCTATAAAGTATAAATAATAAAAAAAAATTCAATATTCTCTCTAGACAGGAAGGAAAAATACTAGATGCTTTCTTCATTGACCCTTTGAACCCTGAAGAAGGAAGGAAGTTGCCTCGAAACGTTGATTTCAAAAAACTGTAAAAAGAAATCCTTCCAATAAATTCTCTTTTATTGGAAATAATAATTTATTTATTCTTAGACTTCTTTCCATTCAATCCTCCGTGATAAATCTACCTGTCTGTCCCCAAGAAAAACTTCTAACTTTCACTTGGTATTAGATATAAATAAGTGACAAAAGTAAAAGCAAACGAATTAACGCCAACATGTTATTGCGATGTTATTTTTTGATAGCAATGAACTAATAAAGACAATCACGTGAAAATGACACCAAAATTAAAACAGTCAGTGTGTGTGTATCAAAACATCTAATAAACAATCAAGTCTAATTTTGGCCTTAGTAAATATATTTATTTTATTATAACCCCACTGTTAAATCTAATAATACCCTTATCTATTGAAAAGATATTGTTTTGCCGAGAGCAGCAGAGTTGTTGATTCATAAAGATCAATGAGGTTGTCCTCTGTTTGATGCAAATAAACATATACATATTATATATTCCAAATGTAAATATGTATATATATAATTTATTTGTTTGAGAGATAGTTTCGAAGTAAGTTGGTTATAATGAAAGGCAGTCCATTAATTATTTACTTTTATTCAATTTCCGACTATTTTCTCTCCTTCTTCAAGAGATAACCAAGTATACTTATGGTATAATGTTAGAAAATATTGTAATATTGTTGCAATCACTGAAAGGAGGGACAAATGGGAACCGAGTTATAATCACCCATCAATAACTATTCAATACCCTGAAGATGGAGAGAAAAAAGTTTTCGAAACGTCGAAAATTTAATAAAAGTAAATAATTTATGGACTGCCTTTCATTATAACCTACTTATTTCGCTTACTAGTCCGTTTTTCTAAGAAAATAAATAAAATTAGTTTCGAACCTTCATCATCAGTCTTTTTAGTTGTTATATCTCATGGGGGTCAATTACCCTTATCTGTTTCAATTTTTGTGATTTTATCTATGAGTTTTTATTGAAATTTATAAATTAGATTATTTTTCTAACTTGAAAGCCTCTAAGGATTTTTTTTATTTAGTGATGAATATTTAAAAATACAGAATCTAAGAATAAATCACTTGTGAATGAGAAAAAAGTTAAATTATGAATGAACTTCCCACTCTATTTCTATAATTAAAATGTGGACATTTAAAAAAAATTGATAAACAAATTGTCATGAAAATAATTCAATGAATTGATAAAGAAGAAATTGTGTAATAATTAATATTATAATGTTTTAAATTATATAAGATAAAGATCATCCCTTAATAAATGTTATATCATGTTAATTGCATAATGATGGTTGTATTGATTGAATGTTTTTTTTAATAATAAAGTAAAATTCTTTAAATCAATGACATATGGGTTTAGAGTATACTTACACTAGATGAGGTGCTGAAATTTTTGGAAACAATCCGGGCTGGAAGAGACAATCGGGAGAACATTTTGGTTATTTGGTGCGATGGTTGATGTTACGTGCACAATGCCGAAACGAAGAGAGAACTCTGGGATGACCGAATAACAAGCCCAGATTATCTGTCAAGGACGGACAGACACAGAAATCGCAGCATAAATTAAAAGACGATATTGCTAACCAGAAAATTCAATGACATAGAGATTTATTAAAAATCAAAAATATATATTTGTTTAATATTGAAAATGTTATAATAATAAATTCTTAAATAAAATCTAAATGTAAATCACTTGGCGGCTTTTTTAAAAAGTTGATCGAAAATTTAATCATTTTTTTTCTTTTTATCAGAGAATTATCTTTTCTTGGATTATGACAACTGTAAGACATTTATTTACACTGGAGGAGCACTACGTCTAGTAGGCCCTGTAACCTGTAACGAAATTTCTTGTAGAGCCCTTTTCGGAAAATAAACAAAAACACTTGAATAAATAAAATATATTTGAAAATAATAAAGTTTTTGCATTTCTCCCCTTCTAGAGGCCCCACAGATTATGTATATAAAATTTGGTTAAGTTTGGTCCAAGAGTAAGAATTTTCAATTTTTGACCCCCCCCCATTTTGGGTTTTTAGTTTTTGCATTTCTAGCCTTCTAGTGACCCATAGATTATGTATACAAAATTTGGTTGAGTTTAGTCAAAGAGCAAGAATTTTCATTTTTTGACCCCCCTCCCATTTTGGGTTGTTAGTTTTTGCATTTCTCCCCACAGATTATGTATACAAAATTTGGTTGAGTTTGGTCCAAGAGCAAGAATTTTCATTTTTTGACCCCCCTCCCATTTTGGGTTAGTTTTTGCATTTCTAGCTCTCTAGAGGCCCAGAGATTATGTATACAAAATTTGGTTGATGAGTTTAGTCCAAGAGCAAGAATTTTCAATTTTTGACCCCCTCCTATTTTGGATTGTTAGTTTTTGAATTTCTAGCCTTCTAGTGACTCACAGATTAGGTATACAAAATTTCGTTGCGTTTGCTCCAATAGCAAGAATTTACACTTTTTCACCCTCCCCTCCTTTTTGGGTGGGTTTTTGGGGGAATTTTTTAAACAAAAGTTGTCAGAAAACCCCCCTACAACTTTGCACATAAGAAAATTTGCTGTAGAGTTAATATTTTAGGAGTTATTTGATAATTTCCATTCGTGCGCCCCTCCAAACCCCCTTTTGGGGTCAAAATATATAAATTTCATAATAATCCCTTAAGCCGTTTTTACGTGAATAGTGAGCAACTTTTCGTGGAACCCATGGAAACATACAGACATACAGACAGACGTAGATGAATTTTGTTGAGGGTGTTTTCGTTCATAACTTTGCTTGAAAAGCGTGCAACCAACATTTGGCCTGATTTGGACCAATCTACAGACAAAACCTTAATTTTATATATTATATATACATATAGAGAATAGTTAAAGTTTATGAATAAAGTTATAATTATGTATATATTTTTTTAATACAAAAGAAGAGATAACTACAAGTATATCTAAAAAATTAAGATAAAAACAATATTTTTCCACTTAAAACATCAGAGCATGAAAGTAAGGGGGTGGGGGGCAGGATCCTCCTTAACTAGGGTGACTATTTTTCCGCGGTGTAATCCGGGACATTGGCCCTCCCCCATCACCCCACTAACAATTTTTTTTCCAAAAATATTTAAATGAAAATCTAAAATGAAATATGAAAATACAGTACAAAAATTATTTATAATATAATAAGTGTGTGGTGACTGTAAACATAAGCATGCGCGTAGATGAGTAAATGCGTTCAAATATATATAGTCATGTACGAAGAGACGCGCGAAGAATAAAATATAATCTAATATTATAATATTCACATGATAGGATGAATTATATCTAATTCGGAGCATTTTCCTGGACACGGGGCCTTAAACCGGGACTTTGGGAGCGTGCCCCCAATGGGGCAAATTTTAAGAAGCGGCACAATTTGGGAACTTTTTGAAATTTAAATTTAAAATAAAATGGTGTTAAAATTTAAATGATTTATTCTTGACGCTATAGAACCATATAGTTGTTTATAATAACCCATTTAGTATTTTTATCATACTTTACTTGTTTTATAATTATAGCATTGGGGGGGGGGGGGGAACAACGGGAAATTCAATCTTGTCCCCATCCTTTTGATTTTGGTTACATGGGAATAATGATAGGAGATGGGCGTTTCATCCCTTCGCCTTCCTTTGGCTACGCCTCTGGGGCACTCTTTATCTAAAACCGCTTTTATTTTTGTAAAATAATGTTTACTTTTCTCAGAAAAAATTATTTAATTTTGAAATTTTAATCTTCTCTAGCTAATTAAATAGTCATCGGAGCTAGCTTTTAAATAACTTTCTTTTAGGAAATTACAATATAAAAATGTTTCTTCATTAGGGTTTTTTTAATATGTAGAATAAATATCCAGACCGTTAGAGCAGTATTTATCTAACTTTCCACATAAATTTCACCATTGCTGCTTAACCCTTGGAGGTATACACATTTATATAATGACCTTTATTAAAGAAGAATTAATTTCCACCATGGAATCTGACGGCGGTAACCATGGGGACGCTTGATGTTTACTTATTTATCTATTTATTTAATTAAAATCGTCGCTATACAAATTGATTCTCTCATCATCATCGTCGAGGCCGCCAGGCAGACAATTAGCAGCAGTGGCCGATGAGGAATCTTGAAGACGTTCAAGCATCTTATGAGCCGCCTGGCGTTTAGCAAGCTTTTTCGATTTTCCAGTACCAGACTCTTTGTGTTTATATACGGTACAGGCGATGGTAAAAAGCCGTTCGTGGGGCAAGCCCTCTTCGTGGACCATCTCGTAACTGGGTGGTGGCCACCGACGGGACATACACAGTTCCTGGAGAGTTCCAATCGGATTACCTGGAATTGGCTCATCATACGGCCCACAACCAGCCAACAATTCATTCTTTACTTTCACACTAGACGACGAGGCGAGAAACAACATCCGTGTCGGTCATGGTGGACATTTGGGGCCTGGGCTGCGTGGGGTCCTCCTCCGAGCCAGCAGTCCGCACAATCATTTTATCAAGCACTGCTTTAGCGGCGGCATGTTTGGCTTCTTTTTTCGAAGGACAGGCACCCATAGCTTGTCTTAGCCACTTTAACTCAAAACCTATAACTTTTCCAAATGTTTCAGAATAAGTTTTGTTAAACACGTCTCAATCGTCATCTCTGGGTGTGAATCCATTTTTGCTAAAAGATGAGTACGGATTTCAGCTTCTCCAGGAGCCTGCAAGCCGCAAACAAAAATAAGGCCCTTGAATTGGTCTACTGAGATATTTTTAAAACCGAATTTTTCACAATTAGCATTGACAATTGCTCCATATGATGTGAAAGAATCTCTTGGATTTTTTTTGTTTTTAAACAATTATATCTCTTTTGAAACGTTGATATTGATCGACCAAAATGTTTAGTTAACTTTTTTATGGTTTCATCAAAAGAAAAATCTGAGGGCTTATGTGGTAAAATAATATCTGAATAACGTTTAAATACAGTGTTACTTAACTTTGATATCAAAATCCGAACTCGAGTCTCTTCCTTCAATATAGTACCTTCTTTTCTGAATATATCTTCAAACCGGCTGATCCAAATATCAAATGTATTATTATTTTCTGGATCATAATTAAATTCCGTTACACGCTGGGAAATTGAATCGATAAGCCGTTCATTACCATGTTGAGTCGTTTGTAATGTCTTCTCTAGAAGTTCTTTCACTTGCTCAAATCTAAATGGTTGACGACATATAGAATTACCCCTAATCAAAATTTACCACAAATTGATATCGGAAAAACACATTTATCCCCGGCAGAAGTACTTCTCGGACGTCCTATTAGAACTCGACTAGACCTTATGAAAGATAAAAAAAACACTCCTAATTTTGAATCAGTTGAAGAAGATAATATGCCACCCAAATTTAAAATCGGAGACTTGGTATGGGTCCATATGTATAACAGTCAAAGGGCATGGATTCCCGGTATTATTATAGGACAGAGAGGGAATGTCATATTTGAAGTTTCAGCAGAGCAGAGCACAGTAGTTAGACATGCCAACCAGTTGAGACGTCGGTATAAAAACTATTATTGCCAGTATAAGGTGAAAACGAATAGAAACTTGTTTGATTCTTTTGATTCGTTTGAGCCGCCCAATCAGTCGAGTCAGGTAGACGATCGAAATATCAGCAATGAAGAGGGAAGAAACAACAATCAATTGAATGAGCAAGAAGAAGGTACTCCAGTTGAAAATCAACCAAGAAGATCCACAAGGATTATAAAGCCAAGATTGAAATTTGAAATAGATCCAAGAAAAAATCATATTCTTGAAGGGGGAGGTGTTAAGTCAATGATGGAATCTGACGGCGGTAGCCATGGGGACGCTTGATGTTTACTTATTATTATTGTTTTGTTTTGGTGTCTCGCAAATAAAAGGTTTTGTTTACATTTACGCCTAGTCCTTTCATTTAACTATTCGAATAAGAACATAACAAAAGATAAATAAAAATAACACACAGATATGAAATTTCAATAGATTTGAATAAATATCTAATGAGAAAAAAAATAAAACTTTTTGCTATTTCTAGTTGATTCGCTCCAGGAGAGAAGAAATTGAATCTCTTCATACAATTTCTTTTATACTACAAAATTCTTATTCAAAATGCTATTTTCTTATATAATATACATACTGTGAACCTTCAGATATGATCGTTGTCTTTCTGAATTATATCCTTTTGGTCTCTTTTATCAAGAGGCTGGGTCGCAAGTCACCCGGCATCAGCGAGTCATTTGTTACGGTTTTCTATGTTTTAGCGTTTTTTCAAATTAGACTTCAAGTAAACTACCATTTAAAATGCAAATATTCTAATAAAAACTATTTGATATAAAAGATATGAAATTTCAATAGATTTAATTGAATATGTGAGGAGGAAAAAATTAAAGCCTTTTCTAGTCGACTCGCGCTGCCCCAGTGAAGAAACTGAATGTTTTCATAACATTTCATTCAAACTACAAAATTCTTATTTGAAATGCCATTTTCTTATATTAGAATGATTACGTGTATCTTCACATGGATTAAAGTGATAAAATAAGATCGTTTTCTTTTTCATTTATAAAGCTTAGTTAGCTATTACCAAGTTTTACTTTAATAATCACTAACCCAACACCACTTTGAGCACTTAATGTAAAAAATTGGATATACTCGAAAATTTTAAAATAAAAATGGCCTGATTTCGACTTCCAAATCGATTACGAATGCCGACTAGGTAACGAGGCTTACTAACTTGCTCGTGATCTATATATGTTTGTTAAAGGTTAATTTTCTCCCAAATTATTTGTGTATGATTTGTTTGGATATATTTTTTTAGTCTCATGATAAACACAATCATAAACCAAGTCTTTTGAATAGGTACATATTAAGCAAATAGGGTGTACAATTTATTTTGTTGGATTTAATCAAGAGCATATTCCTGGAGAGCCATAAAATTATTAAGTGAAAAAAATTATGCTCATTATCTTAAAAAATCTGAAAACCTTTTAAGTTTTTACCTATACATAATATTAATAGAATTTTAATAGACCTAAAATGTCAATAGATCAAAGCCTCGAACTCATATTCTTCGTTCCCAAATGACAAAAATATCTGCTCTCGATTCGGCTCTGACATGATAGTCATTTGCTTTCAACATACAAGAGTCAATCCTAATTAATAGCTTCTTTTTGCATCTTGTGATGATTAAAAACAAATAAAATAAACTAATAATTTTCAAGGAACTTGGTGTCGGTTCTAGGAAAAACATTTTAAATAAGAACTAATTCAAAATACTTGGTAGATTTCACATAAATAAAACAAATATATTTAAAGGTTTAATATAGATATACTATATATTTGATATAAATATTGTATTAACCAGAAATAAATATCTCAAGATAAAACTCTTAAAATGTGTTTTATTTATCTGAAACCTTACCAAGTATGTATTTTTAAACGTTAGTAACCATGATGAAGACGTGTTAGATTGAAGTTTGTTCGATTCGAGAAAAATAGAATGAGGAATGAATAAGCTAATAAAAGTAATAAAACATTTAATCAATATGTAGATTTGATTTGTTTCCAGTTGTAAAGTGCAAATAATCTATTTCACTTAAATAAAACTTTTATTGTTCATTCCCATTTGAAGGAGAATTATAGAACCTATTAAAAAATGAAAATTGGAAACACTTTGACGATGGCCAAGGAGTCAAGATCGAATCTTGTTCCAATATGTGTTATGCAGATACGGACTGTGAATTTGCGGGGCCCTGGGCTAACACTACTTGGGGGCCTACCTAATTAATCAAACTAATTGCCATTTTGTCAAAAAACTGTTTTCTATAATGATGTATACGGCATTGGAAAAAATTAGGACAATAAAATATTGCTGGGGGTCCTTTATATCCACGGGGTTCTGGGCTGAACCCCAAAAAATCCATATATGGTGTACATCCGCCCCTAGTCTTATGTCTCATTAACTTTTTAAATCATTTGCTATTTTCTAAAATGAAATTACTAGATATTATTATTACTCGGTAACAACAATGAGCTTAATTCACTCAAGATATTCATTTTTTTAAACTTTGCAATGGGGTTAGGGAGGGTAGGTGGTTGGAGGGGTATGGAAATTAGTTTGGCAAGGGGACTTTTAAGGGGAATATTCCTGAGTGTGAGAATACTAACCTTTATAGACGTGGTGGTGGTGGTGTAACTCAGTGTATCTCGTTGTACTAGTTTGATAAACTACTGAATTTACTCTTATGTTTCAAATTCTACGTTACTGAAGTTAATCTGATGCAATGAATTTACAAAAAAAATAATAAAAAAAAAAACAATTTTAAATAGGCAAACAAATAAAAATAATTGACTGAATTCTAGCTGCAAAGGAGAATGGGGAAATTTTCTGAACAGTAAAAGATAATCAAGAATATAATTTATAATATATGATTTATTAAGGTCCTTTGTGAATTTAACAGTCAGCAAGAATCGATTGATTGGATGGCTTTAATGGGTGAACGGAGATCGTTCAAAGAAATTATGATTATTTACGTTTGCTCTCGAGGTGTGCTGATCGGTTCAAATAATTCGAACAGCGCTATCTGTGCCGTGTCCACCTCTCGCTCAGGTTCCGTAGACTGCCACGTCGAAGAGTACGTAAGGTCCCAGGAGTCTCGCCTTTTTGATAAGCCTCTGTGGTGTCTTCACGAGTGCCGGACAGATATTCTTGTCCGTGCTATTCAGTTAGCTATCGTGCTAATGATATAGGTGCCAATGGAAGGGCTAGCAAGTGGATGAATGCAAATGCCCGCAAAAACGGCTCCAGGACGAAGAAATATACTCGTGATATCGAGTTGATGTAGGCGCCGTGAATATTGGAAGAATAGCGATGTAAATGTGGTGTAGAGATACGGAGCGATAATTTCAATGATAAGAGCGTGGTAGTATAATGGAGTATAGAGGGACGAATAGAGAAGAGTAATAGAGAGAGTGTATAATATGGAGAGTGTAATGTAAGAGAGATGTAGTGTAAGAGAGCCGTAATGTAAGAGAATAATATAGAGAGAGACTATTTCTTCGTGTTGATCCTTTTATGCATTTTCAATGGTGTCTCCTCGGCGGGTGGAGGCTATGTTTTATACGATTCTTCGTTTTCTACCCCTTCTAAGGGACATCGCCAATCATAATGTTCTATTTTGTTAAATGAGGGTGTTTGAACCCTGTCCAATCTCACTCCCCTGACTGTATTCAGAACTGGGCCTTAAAGCTCATATACCACGAATGACTTTAGATAATCCCGGATTAGGCCAGCTTCTCTTTGTTGGATAGGCGTTGCTAGGCAACGCTGGTTATTGTTTACTGTTGATTGTTGTTGTTTGTTTTGTTTTCTAATTCTTATGTGATATTTGATTGAATAAAGATTATTCGTTACCCAATTGAGTTGTGTGAATATTTTACTATAATGACGGACACAACAACTGGCGACGAGGATGGGATTCACAGTGAAAAGAAAGGAACAAGAATCGCCCTAAATGATTTCAATCCATCTATCATGGAATGGGATGCCTGGAAGATAAAGTTTGAAAATTTTTTATTCTTAGAAAATGTTAAAGATGATGATTATAAAAGAGCTCTGTTAATCAATTATCTATCACCACAACCATTTCAGGTAATACTTTCAGTTTGTAAACCATTAAAGCCCAACGATTATTCATTCGGTGATATTATGTCAAAGCTTGATACAAATTATAAAAAAACGCTTAATGAGGGAATAATTCAAACCAAGTTGGAAAATTTTCTGTTCCGATATCGAGTTACACCTCATACAACAACACTAAAATCACCAAGTTCATTATTTCTAAACAGAGAATTGCGTACAGAGCTAGATTTTCTAAGTCCTTTCAAGAAAAATGTAACATGTGATGAAATACCATCAACTGATCGAGTGAGGAATTTCAAGGAAGGAGATGAGGTGATAGTTAGAGATTTTAGGAGGGTAAGAAGGTCAGATTGGACTAAGGGAATTTTAGAAAAGAAAATAGGAAACAGAATATGGATTGTAAAAATTAGTGGAGAAAATTGGCGCAGACATGAAGATCAAATAAAACGGGGTTTCCAGAAAGATCCCGATGAAGAACCATTAAAAGATCCTGATGAAGAACCATTAATCATTCCCCCAATAATTCCACCTGTGGCTAATAATGGCAACAATACTGAAACACCCACTATTCGACACCAGATTCCAAATACAGCGTCTCCACCGTTAGAACCTTCGCCAGCGAATCAACGAACCGTTTCTGATCCATCGCAAAATTCAACGACCTCAGGCACAAGACCTAAAAGAACATGCAAAGCGCCTCAACGCCTTATAGAAGAAATTTAGAGGGAAGGTGTTGGATAGGCGTTGCTAGGCAACGCTGGTTATTGTTTACTGTTGATTGTTGTTGTTTGTTTTGTTTTCTAATTCTTATGTGATATTTGATTGAATAAAGATTATTCGTTACCCAATTGAGTTGTGTGAATATTTTACTATAATGACGGACACAACACTCTTTAAATATGAAAAATAAACTAATTTTTACGAAATTTATTCTATATTTGGCTTGTCTGGTTAATCTCTTTCCTATTTTTAAGGTATTAAATTAATAAATTATGAAAAAGTTCAGATTTAAGATTTATTAACTCTACTATGCATAAAAAAAACATACTTCTAAATTTGATTCTTTGTTCAACAATGTGCGAAAATGGGTTGTTACCATTTTAACTTATTTATGTTTAAAAATGTCTAAATGTAATGTTAAAAAAATTTCTTTTATGTCTATAGTACTATAGGTTATGCCTGATAATAAAAAAATACCTTGTCGGATACCCAGAGGATAAATAAAAAACAGAAAGTTTTATTTTTGAGAGAAAATATGTGTGTATTTTCACAACAAAGAACTTTGGGTGTTTTCTAGATTCGAAATTTCATGACTAAAAATGCAGAAATTCAGAAAAAAATCATCCGAGTCTTATTATATGGGGAGATTTTGGTCGATTAGCCAACGAGCTGAAATTTGGTACACAAGTTTCTACTGATATGTTAAAGCTTTCTAATTTCAATTGTTAGCAGACACACCTAGCAAGGTTTTGTTTCTGATTGTATCTCCAAATTAAGATTTTAATTTAGTTAATTATTTTAAACCAATTCCAAAATAAGTAACTTAACCTTTGAGATAAACTATACTTACCTTTTAGTGGATTGTATTGATTTATCTTGAATAATTATATTCGAAGCCCGATGATATACAATATAAAAATAGTTTCTACTAAAATCTTTGATTTGTCCCTAAATAAAGTAAATTCGTTTATTAATTATATTCTGGTTTAGATTGTAAAAAAATAAGTTAAAAAACACCGTAAGAATATTTATTTAAGAACTAAATCGCATGTCTTCATAATTTTGCAAAGATTTTTCGAAGCTAGAAAGGTTTACTTAATTCTTCAAATTTGATTTACCAATTAAAAAGAAAAAAGTATTCACTTTAGTTATTTAATAAGTGATGGAACTGGTTAGCATTAATAGATTAAGACCATCCATTATGTAATGTATTTGTATAAAGAACATTTATATGACGTTGTTTTCAACCTTTATACATTCATAAAGGTTGAAAATAACTCGCGACGATTTATTTAGAAGACTAAATTAAAAAAACAAATCAATATATCTTTGTATATTTTTTTATTTTTGTAAAAAACTTTATTTATTGTGGCTTATAATATTTGAATCCGATTTTATTAAAAGGGCATAAGCTTGGTTTGTGAAATTAGAGACTTACGCCCTTTTAAAAAAATTGCATTCATTTTATTATTTATAAAATATTTAACATATATATATTTTAAAACGTAATCATATATACATTTTTTGACATTAATTAAATTCAATATTTATAATATATTACAATTGACATTGGGAAATTTTTCTTTCAATTCTTAAGAAAAATTAGGTATAAAAATAAAAATTCTAAAATATTTATTAAATAATAATAATAAAGCTATATTTTTCCGATACACTTCTGGCCTGAAGTATAGAACTGTTTGTAGAAAATTCTGAGCTTCTCAAATAAAAGGACTGATATGTATAATTTCATTAATGTTATTCTACAATTTTATTGATCTACACTATTTGTTTCACCCTACTTATCTTTTAATTCTACTAAATTCGTCACAAATCAAGTTTGCTGATTTTCAAAATCTAGATCAGTATTTCTCACTGTAACACAACATGTATAACTAGTGATTTGACTTAACGATTATTATTTACATCGATAGAACAATTAATTAGTAGAGATTGTGGTGTTGGTGCAAGGTGAAACATCTTTAATAAAGATAAGAGAAAATAAATACTCTATGTAATATTCATTTACTATGAGTTAACAAGTGACCAAGAATCCTTAACTCATAGTAAATGAATATTACATAGAGTATTTATTTACTCTTATCTTTTGATAGAACAATTATTTTTGGAATTTTATCACGAGGAGATTTTCGGTCAAAATCACAATTGACTAGAAAGTACTCCAAATAAAGTGTGTAAATACGTAACATAATTATTTAATTAAATTAAGATATTTTGAGTTATATCGACGATGGCTCAAAACAGCTTCAATAGCCGGATACTGACTGAGGATTTGCCTCGCGAGGCCTTCCCCTTGAGGCAAATGGCTGATCGATCAGTACGTGCCTCGCCCAAGGCAAAAGTGCCCGTTGCCTCGGCCCGATCCATCGGTTGTCGGTTTTTGTGAATGCTCAAAGGTGCCTTGGGTCGTTTCCTGCGTTCACTCAGGGCGATTCTGCGGCAAACGCCCGAGGCAGCCTCGCGAGGCTCTCGCTCAGTCAGTATCCGGCTAATGAAACTTAAAAATAATAATCAATAAAGCGTTTAAAAAGATGAAAAGGGTACCTATATGCTGAACCAAGTCACTTCTCAAACGAAAAATGAACAAAAAAGTTAATAAAAAGTACAACTTTTTAATATTAATATGATGGTAAACTTTTATATAAAACTCTGTTTCCCAAAGCCTCAAAATCTCAACAACAAAAATATTCAGAACTATTGATTTTTTTTTGGATTGAAGACCTAAACACTCCTAGCTGTTGTAGGATGTGAATCTTTAATAAATATTTTGCCTCATTTTCGGGATTTTTTTTAATTGGTATTTTATCTAGTTATTAATTTTTTTTGTATAATTTGTATAATTCAAACAAAAGATCGACTTTATCACGTAAAAAAAGTAAAATAATAATAATAATAATTTATCGAATGATACGACAAGATAAATAGACATTAGTCTCTAAACGAACAACTTACTATTCAGTCGATTAAGAGACTTCTCCAGAGCACTTGGAAACGAATCCAGAATTAAATGTCGAAAGGTCGTGCATTCGGATGAAAATGTCTTATTAAAAATGTGCAATCTAGATGGTTTAAGCAGAAAAAACTATTATTCCTACGTTTTTGTTTTGACCATTCTCTAAATGCTATTTTTGAGAAACACTGCTCTAGATTAAATGAAATACAATTTTTTTCTCCGGCTTTTATGCCGTTAACTAAGAAGCTTTAATAGTTGATAACATTACAGTAAGTGAAAATGAAAAACTTATTATGCTTTATGTCTTGTATTAGAAAGATTAAGAAAATCTTACATTTAAGCATCAAACTCACAGGCTTAGCTTACACCGTAGCTTCACTATATTGTTCCAACCATTAGCTCCGGACGGTTATTGGCTTGGTATGATATTTTGGAAGAAGGCGTATCGCGTATCAAAAACTTAAATACCGCTGTAAATTCATGTTTATTAAAAAATCCTCCATTTTTAAAAGATTCAACACGTATAGATAGAGTTAATCTTTAGCTAAATAGGTTTGAACGGAGAGGTAAACCGCGATCTAATATCGAGTACACCTACTTCCACTTCCACTTTCATTTTCAAGTAGAAGACAAGAGATGAAGGGGCATTATCTAACGAATTCTAAAATAATTTCACATAATTCCAAAGACGTGTACACCTAATTCCAATCGCAGTTCACCCTTCGGTTTGAACTATAAAGAAAGCTTATTCGAACT
The DNA here is from genome assembly GCA_024734495.1 of Forficula auricularia. Lineage (NCBI taxonomy): Eukaryota > Metazoa > Arthropoda > Insecta > Dermaptera > Forficulidae > Forficula > Forficula auricularia. Next base: position 934,503 of record JALMQS010000166.1, read on the forward strand.
TTAGATTTTAACAAAGCATGTGGTATAAACAAGGCTGATTTTTATTTATAGGTTCCGTATTGTTTAATTTTCTGTCTACTTTGTGTAAACTAAAGCACTGTAAGAGAGAATATTTATATGTATTTATTGTATTTAATTACCCATCTTTTATAAAACTATTAAAGAAAATTGAGTATCATATCGAGGGTTCAGAATCAACATTTTTTCTCAGAATGACTTAGGTTTTTAAGAACGTCCTCCTTACTTTATGGTAGACTATTAGTTGACAAAGAAGTTAAGTAATTAATTCCTTTAACAAGTACTAAATGGCTCTATTCTGTGCTCCGAATGATAATTTATTCAAATAATGTTTAAAAGATTTTGTATGTTAATTGTTTTTTGACTTACTAAGGTTCGATTACGTTGGAGTCCCGATAAACGTCAAGAGCGAGTACTAGTCAAGTAAAGAAAGTTAAAGAATATTGCTCACTAAGGAGCATCGAGAAAATCGACACTTTTTAGCAGAGCAAAATGATCAAAGCGAAGATAGATAAGATTAATTTTAAGGCCTTGTCAACTTTAAGTCCACAATTTAATTAGTGAAATTTAAATCATATCACTTCGGAGTGAGCAAAAAACACCATGTTGTTCTTATCAAAGATTTTTAGCTTTATTCTGTCTTTTTCTTGACTTTAACTGTTCATACAGCTGATGTAACTGTTAAAACATTAATATAAAAAGGGTGTGCAGAAAATTTGCGCTCTTTTTGTGCATTTATACGAATGTATTTCTTTAAAAAAAATAATATTTTTTTATTATTCATTTGTTATAAGATGGAAATAAAATTGTGACTGAAATCTCGGTACAAAAAATTTATTTAGTCTTCTACCGACGTTTCGGGTCATCAATAATACCTATACATGAAATACACACTGGATACAATTCAGAAAGGAGCAATTAAACTAATACGAGATCCGGCCCTAACAAACCCACTCGATTTCCTGGCTCACCGAAGAACCGTTTCTGCCCTTTTCCTGTACTACAGATACTATCATGGTGTCTGTTCATCAGTTGAGTTGAAATCAATTATCCCAATTAGAGCTCTCTTTGCTAGAAACACGCGGTTTTCGAAAGCTCAGCACCCCTTTGCTGTCAAATTGGATAAAAGCCGAACCAACGCTTTCACCAATTATTTTATCCCTATCATCATCATCAGCCTGTCGATAGCGACAATCCACTGCTGAATATAGGCCTCTTCCATCAAATGGAAGGGGGTTGGCATTAAGTCACCACGCTTGCCAGACGGATTGGTGACTAGGAATCAGATTATAGCCGGTCAAATATCAATGCAGGGACTCGGACTTGAACCCGGGACTCCTGCTTAGAAGGCTAGTGTCTTTAAGCTCTCGGCTAATCCGATTCCCTATGACCTCCAGAAATTGGAACTCACTTCCAACCACCGTCTTTCCCGATACTTATAACCTTCAGCTGTTTAAGACCCGCATCCACAGATACCTTCAACTCCTATCCAGCCCATAAAATCCCCTTTGCTTCTTCTTTTCACGATCGAGGGGCTAACTCAGGCCTTTAGGGGATGCAGCTTTTTGTTGTATCTCCTTCTCACATTAATATTATTAAAAATAAAAAAATGAAAGGCTAAATAAATACATTACGCCGAGATTTTGGTGACAATTTTATTTCCTTCTATATCTAAAGAATATAAAATCTATCGGTCTTTTTAGTTTCCTTCAAATTAATATTATGACGTGCCTTATCGTTTACTACAGATCTCCAAAGCAAAGACCATATAGGAATAGAATCGTCGCTCTTATCTTTTATCGTGTCTCAAATGTACACACCCTTACACTGATGGGCTTCTGAACCCTCCATATGTGGTCTATTTCGGACATTGGTCCCTTATGAAAATGTACAATAGAAAAATCAACAACATTTATAAAATAATAAGTAATTTATTATTAATATATATATTAAAAATGAATATTACAAAAAATTATAAAACAAGAAATGGAAGAGCGCTCTGAGACAATCAACAATAAATATCCCTAACATATATTAAGAAACAGGCGCCCTAAAAAAATGATGTGATAAATGGAAAATGAATAGAAAGAAAATCAGTCTCATTAATTCAATTTAAACTTCGCGAGAGAGTAAGGTACATTGACAGCAAGTATTTTTACTCGTGGTGATTTTATTGTTGATCGAGAGGGTCGTCTTGATTTTTTAAACACGAGTGCTCCGTTGTGACGGTCATGCGGAATTGTCAGTCCAGCTACCACACCCAGAACGCCCATTGCTGTGAGCAGAAACACCAGTCCGGGGTACAAAAACGCACCGAAAACCGTTAAAGAGATTACGCAGACTATCAATTGTAGGAATGTTCCAATCAAGGCAGAATAAACCATTAGAGGAAGAAGAGACTCCTGAAATCAAAAAAGAAAAGAAATATTAGTTAAAAACAACTATAAATAAAATTTAGAAATGTTAGAATGTAAAATAATTTTTTCTGAAATATTTATAGGTATTTTTAATGTCAAAAGAATCTATATTAAGATAGTTGATAGGATAAATATATATCGTACACGAGGCCTGCCAGACGTTCCGGTTTGCCCGGGACTGACCAGATTTTAGGGTCAAATCCCGACGTCCCGGCTGATTACCACCAAACAATTTTTGAAAGTATGGAAGAATGTAACACAGTCCAAGGATAAATAAAAAGATGATTCCCAATAAAAGAAGATTTATTGGAAACTTTTCTGTTTACACTTTTGAGCCGACGTTTCGGAGATCTTTCCTAATACTTCAGGATCCATAGGGCCAACTGCGGGGTGAACCGCGACCTAATATCCTGTACACCTACTTCCACTTCCACTTTCATTTCCAAGTAGAAGACAATAGATGAAGGGCATTAGCTAATGAATTTCAAAATAATTCCACATAATTCCAGAGACGGTGTACACCTAATTCCAATCGCGGTTCACCCCTCGGGGTCAACGAAGGAAGCATGTAAAGATTTTCCTTCTTGTCTCATGCTTCCTTCATTGGCCTTCTGAACCCTAAGTAGGAAGGAAGATTCTCGGAAACGCCGGTTTAAAAGTGTAAACAGAAAAGTTTCCGTATATCTTCTTTTATTGGAAATCATCTTAGTAATAGGCAATTATCCTTGGACTCCCTGTCATTCAATTCTCAGTTTTATATCTATCAGTCCGAGAAAAAACATCTAATATTATAATTACATTGGGACGGAGCGGAGTTTTTTTTTCAATTTTATTAGAAAATATTTTAATTTCAGATTTTTATTAAATAGCTATCTAATACCTATAAGTAAAAGCGAATCAACGTAAAAATTTAAAACAAGTATTCAATATTTTATATTTCTTCTTCTTCGAGTGCCATACCCGAAACGGGAGTAGGCGCCTCTCCGCATATACCTGTGCTGAGTGTGTTTTAGTTGTTTTTACACAGATATACGGGACCTACTTTTTAACGCCGGTTCCGAACGGCTTATTTGGAGAGGTGACTAGGCAATTATACTCTTGGTAGGTTGCCATTACTTTCCAAGAGGAGGCGACTGCAAATATCTATCTGCCGAGACTCGGTCTCGAACCATCGATCTCCGAGTCAGCGACCCGACACTCTAGCCACTGACCCACAGTCACCTCTATATTTCTTAATAAGCTATAAATATAAATTAGCTAATATTTTAGTGTTTTTTAATTAATAATTATGCCAAGTACATACTTAAAAATTATTACATTTTTGCAATTTAAAATTTGTCGTGAGAAGAAGAAGAAAAGGATGGACTTTTGGGACTGGATCGGAGTCGAAGGAACCTGTAGATTTGGGTCTTGAACAACTAATGTTTGTAGGTATGTAGGTGAGTAGAAAGACGGTGGCAGGAAGTAAGTTCTAGTCTCTGGAATTAATAGGGATAAAGGAATTGCTGATGTTGATTCACAATTTTTATATTTATCTCTCTTTTTACCTAACAGGAGTCCCCAAACTTTTTAGAGATAGGGCCACATGTGAACAGTGAAAACTATGGGTGGGCCGGTTATAATATATTATACGGAAATTATATTAATAATACCCTATTATATGGCATTAATATTTAATATAGAGAATATTTGTGAATTAAATCTGAAGTAGCCGCGGTCAGGATGGAAAAGATTTAAGGGCCAGATTTGACCCACGAGACGTAGTTCGGGGCCCCTGACCTACACCATTCACCAATCTGTTCAACTAGTAAACGCATTCCTACAACTAAATTATCTAATTAACAGTGCCATAGAGGTATTTTTATTCTCTTTTAACATAACTAATTCCTCACGAGGTATACATTCTCAATCCGTTCGAATAGAAATTCAATGTCAAGAGCCTACATTTATAAATGTTCTTAAGGTTACAATTAAATATAATACGTGAGTGTCATAAAAGCGTGACACTTTTATTGATAGAAGAGTAATGAACGAAACCTTTGAAGGTAAACAAAAATAATACAAGTGTTACGATAGATTCGGCTCTAATTATATTAGTAATGAATTAAATCAGGACAGTTATTTAATACTACCTATATATTTGTATTTTATTTTATTAAATTAATATAATATTTTAGAGTCAAAGATCAGAAAAATAATGTCATATATAGAGATAGAAAACATCTTCATTCAGGATGTAAAAAAATTATTTATTTTCATCAATTTTTAAGGAATTTATTAATAAAGATTTTTCACAAATATTTGTCATGAAAGTAGAAGCATTGACCCGAGTCTCTCAACTTCAGGCAGGGGCCAATATTGTCCTTTTAAGAGTATGACAAGACAAACCCTAGGTAATGTACCAACTGAGTTATTTTAAATTAGAGACTTTGCTTACTTTCATTTATATTTTGAGTAGCAAGTGCATTTGCCAAGAAATTACGAATTCGAGTTCACACCGAGAATATAGATTTTAATGCACCTTGAATCCAGTTAGGCACTTTTCAGTCAATAATTTTTCTATTATGGTAAATTATAACTGTAGCAAAAGGAGGATGTGGAGGTTCGACATCCAAGTTTTAAAAAATTAAAATAATTTGATTTTTTTTTTAATTATGCCTAATTTTTGTAAAAAAAGAAGATAGATTATTTAATTTAAAGTATTTCATTAAATTATATAGCTAAATAATGGAGTAGAGTAAGGTCTGTAACACACCCAAAAATTTATGGGTATGTTAGTGATATCTCAAAAACAGTAAGTAAAATTCAGGGAAATGAAAATTGAACCTTAAGACCGTTGCATACGAGGCTTGTTTTAATAATTTTTTCTCTTCTTGCTTCCAGTCAAAATCATCCCAAGACCAAGCCGGAAAATAGAACATGTCCTATCTTTTAAATCAAGCAAGCTAGCCAGAAAGACAGCCAGTGACGCCATTTCGATCCCGACAATTGCAAATTGCTCCTTCCCATCCCAAAAACAGATACAGGAAAAAGCCTCGTGTGTACTGGTGAACTATTTCAAACTGGAAATGGTTAAAATTTTCTAATGATTTATTACAGTCGTTTCGGCTTCTACTTCTGGATACATTTTCAAATAATGATAGATATGGCTTGAGTTGCATCCACTATACCCTCAGGCTCGATACGATTCCAGAAATTGATTATTTTTCTTTTTTTCACAATACAAGTGTCCACCCGGAATAAAGAGATTGAACCTTTTTGGTACTTCATCTTCTCGCGTCAAACCATTATAGAAAAAAAGTGAATCAAGCCCATGGATTTTTTAATATGAAGTAGGTAAAAGTAATATTAGACTATAATAAGTATTAGTAAACTTAATACGAACACATTAATCTTAATAGATCAACGGGCTGAAATGACTAAATCTAAAACAAAAGTTATTATTATGCATGATGCATGGCCCAAAACTTGGTCCTAGTCTGGTCATTTCTGCGCCCTGTGCCTTATAAGTGAAAATATACTTATGGTATCTATTTTTAAACGCATTTTTTTACCTACCTAGTTCCCTTATTATATTCAATTAGTAAATATAAGATTTTAGAGGGATGTTGAGACAAAAATATGTTTTAGCCAACTTACCCCACTTACTTGGCCAACATACCCCGGAACCATGGTAAATTGGCATATTTTGAATTTTCAACTATATTATTTTTGTATGCATGTACTAATGAGTATTTAATATTGAAAAAGGTAGTAACTCGCCAAAAGGTAACACTTTTGAATGACCCACTCAAAGTCTAATTCAGTTATGACAAAAAATTAGAAAAAGTGAAAAATGTTGCCAACTAGCCCCGGTCCCCCTACTACTAAATCACATGACTTGGAAACGCCTTTCTAACCGATAATTAAACTAGAAAAATACAAAAACAAAATATTATTTCAAAAGTTTTTCAGTTCATCCACATGACCACCAAAGCTTTGACAAGTGATAAGCTGTAGATTCTTCAGCAATAATGTTTTGATCTAACTTTCAATTTCGTAATTTTGTAATGAAATATTAAACCTGTTTATTTTTATAGAATCAAATACCTAGTTCATTTCGACACCTCATTAGAGGCGGAGGATCATTATTAGTAGTTGTAATAGTTAGATAGTTACCTTGCATTGTCCCGCAAACTGCTTTGCCGTTTGGTTTATTGACTTCCTTGATAATAATATAGATTTGAGTAGATGTGGGAGTAGATGGCAGCTTCGTGAACAAACGTAATGTTTGATCATTTCGAACGAACCACTTCGAATAAGTGGTGCTTTGGGTCTCCTCCGGAGTCCATTATTTACAGCATGGCAATTCCTAGCGTCGTCCATTTTTTTAGGGTACCCTGCAATTCGAAATAAGAAAAAATTATTAATATTATTAATAAATTTGAAATTAAAAAAAAAAACATTTCTTAAACACCATTATTATTAAGTAATATTTCCAAAAACGATTTTATAGAAAAAATATTTTTCTAAGTGAAACTTCTTAATTTCAATAATTATTTTGTTTTTTGTCATTTTAAAATTTATATTTTTATCATTTAATTAAGATATCAAATAAAATAAAAATTGGTGTGTTAAACCACACACCATGTAGCTCTTTCGGGAGCAGTTCGGTGGTCACATAGGGAGAAAACACGTCATATTTTTTGTACGCCAAAAAAGGGATTTTAAAAAATATTAATACTACCAATAATTAAATCTTTCACTGATTTTTGCGTCATGTATTCAATGAGGTCCTATTTTACCCTCCACCCATTTGTTTAATTTATTTTTGCTACATTAATCCCACAGGATCCTACACAATAATTTTGCAAAATATCCTACAAACCAGCTAAATATTTAATTTATAATTTTTTAAATTAAAGGGATTGTTTAGTCACATAAAATAAATAAATAAAATAATTTTAGACAATTAACATTATTTATTAGATAGATTTACTAAACAGTTTCGGTCACCTCTGGCAGACCATATTCAATAGCAAATTTCGCTTTATAAAAATATCTTTGAATTTCTTAAAGATTAATTTAATTAATTTGATAATTTCTATATTTGTATAAATATACTAGAAAAACAAATTTATTTATAATTTGTTAAAAATTCCGTTTAGTAAATTTGCTCGCGAATCTACTCCGCGGAATTCTAAATTAATTTGTATCATCTCTCTATGTAAGAATAGACTTGTAAAAAGCGTCTGAATCGAGGGAGTAATATATAAGAAGCTTGAGATGCCATGTCCTCTAGGTGGTCCGTGGTGGGGTTTCATGCGGAGCTATGCGCGGATTGATACCGGGTAACACCTGATGGACCATATCTTTTCGCTCTCTTGGTTCAGGATGGAGAATCAGCTGGACCTCAATGGTTCTTATAAAACGGTAGTCTGGCTAAGTATTCTCTAAAATTTCGACTTTATAAAAATATCTTTGAATTTCTTAAAGATTAATTTAATTAATTCAATAGTATACTGAAAATTGAAAAAAATTTTTATACAATTACACAAATTAAAAACCATAAAATTTCACATTCATACATACAACAATTTCGTTAAGATTTGGAATTTGTCAATTTGCATATTTAACTCATTGTCAATTCATAAAATATTTAACATCGAAATTTTACGGGATATAAATAAAAAGTTCAATAAAAATAATACTATGGTAAAAAAAAAGCAATCTGGGATCTGGGTATCATGAAGATCATGTCTCCTAGTATATCCATACTCCCCTAACCCTTCGGTGGATAGCTACCCCCCCCCCCCCAGAAAATTAACTAATCCCCCGAAATTTTTTTCTTGTTTTGTCTTTAGAGGCAGCTAGTTTTATAACCTACGCTTTACTGACGTTTCGTCATTAAAGGTTAAAAATGAAAATGCATTTAAGAAAATATAAGTAAAGATAAAGATGACCTCTAAATCAAATTAAAATAATACTAGTTAATAGAGCGATCACAAATTTCCCAATATATTAGTGGCATCTGCAAGGCTGTCTAGAAAGTTAATTATTTAGGTCACTCATCACAAATAATGGAGGATGTGATAAAGAAATCTCTACCAATAATGGATAGAATTTATCTATTAATCACGTGGGTTTGAGATCGATTCCCGATCAGGTCAAAGCATTAGTTTTATCGACAACAAAAATGTGAAATGGGTTGAAAAATTGTGTCTGATGGATATCTCTAATGTTTGAAAAATTAATATAATACAAGAAAGGAAGACAATTTTGATTTTGGAAGACCATTAGGGCAGAGAGGATGAAGAAGAACTCTTAAAGAAGGGCCGCCACCATTGGTAAATCTTTTGCACTAATTCAGTGAGAAGCTAACTCTGGGAGAGAACTTCACCAAGATCATAAATAGGGGGATAAATGAAAAAAAAAATAAAGAGCCCAACGTCTAAATTAGACTTTGTAAATAAAGTTTTCAATTGAGTTGACTGGGACGTAAGTGTTTTCAATTCATAGTCCCCGCATAAAATTTCGGGCCCAGCGCCCAAAATGAAGCGGGCCCCTTATTTCGGAATAAGTATGTGTTTTTTATGGAATGGAGAAAGTTGGCCAGAATAGGTTTTATTTTTTGTTATTTCGCCAATCGCTGTAGTGTTTTGTGCTTTTATTTTAATGAAAAAAAAAATATAATGCCTGGATAAGGTCCTAAAATTAAACTAAACAACAATCACATACATTTTTACTTTCCAATGATACTAAGGGTAAACGCGAAAACTTATAAATGAAAACGAAATTAAAAAAAATTATCATAATATTAAATATTAATTTTTACAGTTAACAAATATTTTTCAGTTTTTATTTCTAACATACTCCAAAAAAAAAATGTCACACTCGGGTCCGGGCCCCACAGGGGGGGGGACTAGGCTCTAACTATACAAACTAAGTTCGGTTAAAGTTTTGATGAAAGTCTTGCTAGAAGTTTTTAAATTTTCTGTTACAATCTGGGTACAAGTTGACTTGAGCAAAGATTTGCATTGTGTAATTCAGGCTTAAATCTAAAAACATAAACTATCAATTTGTCCATCAAATAATACTATAGTAATAATAATTAAAAATATCATAATTTTTTACTTAAGATTAGAAAAATAGAAAACATTTATAATTAAAAAAATACGTTTTCGTAAGATTTCTCTTGTTTAGTTAATAATTATGCAATGGATATGTAAAATAAAGGAAATCAAGTTAATAATAATTTTCAAAAACAACTAATTTAATATGATGATATAATAATTATTATCTTTATTTATTATTCAAAAAAATGATATTTTATATTTTTTTTGAATTTCATCATTATTGCAAAGTTAAATTTTTGTATAAATATTTGTAGATTGTACCAACTCCAGTGTTTTCAAGAGGATGATGGGGAAAAATCAATGTAACACTGAAAAAAATTTAAGTATGATTATAAATAAAAGCAAGCTACCAGCCCTGACCTTGAGGGAGACTTTTTACGGTTCCCATTGAACTTGAACACCTTTGGCTAGGATTTTACCCTTGAATATTCCTAAAGTTCTTTCACCTTAATTTTCTCAAGGATTATAATCTAGACTTCAGGAATTGCATGCTCTTAATAAAAATAGATAATGTTAGTCCTGAATTACACTATGTATGTATTTTTCGCTGTTATGAATACTACATTTCATACTATAGGTAATTTCATAATCAACCCTTGAGGTATCTCTATGAGAAAGAACATAGTCTTCTTCTTTTTTGTGTGCCATACGTATTTGATTCAAAGCTTTAGTGATTACTGGAGTATATACTCTCTATATTATTTTTTCTAGAATTTACCATTAATTCCCCTGACTTTGACGAGAGGGGTTATAAATTTTTGTCAGGGTGAACATTTTTGTGACAGAAACGGGATTTGATAACCAAGTAAAATCAGTTTATTATTTATTTATTTATGCTTATTCATGTTTAAAAATGTGAAATGTGTGCTGTTTCGATTCCGATCTAAATCTAGAATGGAACCTTAAAAGATGGTGATAAAATGCCTAGATTACCAATACGAAGAATTAAATTTTGCGTATTTTAGATTTAGAAAATTCAGATGGCAAAAGATGGGACAAACAAATTGATTTTTGATTTTGCTCTATCGTGTTATGAAGATTTAATTATTTTCAAAAAATATAATATTCAACTTTTCTGGAAAAATGAAGGGAAGGAGTTAAAAATAATTTTTTAAGAAAAAATGATCCCACTATCTAAACACCAGTATAATCGTATGAAGAAAGTAAATAATAATAACACTTTTAAGAATTGGTCAATGTTTTTCTATAAGGAATTTTTAATTAACACAAAAAAGAGGCGATGCCACAAGATATGTCCCATGTAGTGGACTGACCCCCTTTACAACCTGGAGAAACATTTTGATATTTTAATTTCCTAAAAGGAAATTAATTACCTATAATTAGCACTTTTTAGGGTTCCGTTCAAAAGTAAAAGGGCACCATATTAGTGTTGTTATAATGTCTGTCTCGCCATTTATCCGTAAAATGTAGCTCGTATTTTTCGTATTTTGAGGAGGATGGAATTTTTTGTGGGAATAATTTTTTTTATCTTGTAATTTAAAGTATACATGGAAATATTTTTTAAGTGGAATTAAGATTTTTTTAATTCTCAATAAAATGACGGTATGAAAGGACTTTAAATTGGCAATTTTTCGGTGATTTTTATATCTGTAGGCGTTTGGAAATGGCTTAATTTAAAATTATGGAAAAATTCCAAAAATTTGCTCATTTTCTTCTTATCAGCAATAAAAAAGAACGAGCTTGATACCGCAAGTGTTTTAGAAGTTAAATAAGCTACCCTCGGTATGCGGTCCGATTCGCACTTAACTGGCTTATTTTTTTACTTAAATAATGTTTATTAGCCAGATTTTTTATTACAAAATCTCAATAAATCTCTGATCAGAGCAAAATTGTTCTTATAGATGATTTTACCTAATTTAAATTACACAAGTGTATTCGTTATATATATAGGAGTATAATTTTTTTATTCAATGAATAGTTACAAATTTTCGATCCCTATAATGTGTCTAGTTTAGCGGCGTCTTTTAATATACCAGCCAAAAATATTGATTCTTCTAAATTTCAAAACTTGCAGCAGGTCTTTAGTCAAAACTAGTTTGTGTATTTGTGTGGACAGAAAAAAAATGAATGAAATTTGCTTAGTGTAATTCAGGCTTAAAGCAAAGTTTTTATCGTTATAAGTTTGATGGTCAGATTTATTTATAATTTTTTAAAGCTTTCTTATAGATAAATAGAAAAATTAAGTATTTAAAATTGTGTATAGGTAAATTTCAATGTAAGTCAGTAGATTGTTTTGACGCACCTGAATATTTAAACTCCAATCAAATTCTTTTACCTTTCAAAAAATTCCATATTTATTTATCAATCATATCCCCTATCAATCCCTCCAAAATATTATCTGAACTCCTTCTCTTCACTGAACACTTCCACGTATTCTATAGTATTTTCTTTAATCCTATCGGAAACTTCCTGATTAAAGGATTTCGAAGTTAGATGAGGAAAAATAGACAATATATTATTAATTGAATTATAAGAAGTCAATTTTAAAAAAAATTTCCAGAGTTGATGAGTTTGAAGCGGAAATCACTGAGTGTGCCATCTGCAAACAAACCAAATAACAAATATGAATGCTTAACTTGAATAAATAAGTGACTGTATCATTTTACGGCACATTGATGAGAATTGGTATTTTGGTAAAAAATTAACTACTTATAACTATGTAATCTAATTTTAAAAAATCAAATAAAACATAAAACACAACAATAGGTCAAGCAGTTTATGAAAAACTTTTAAGCACTGGCTTAAAGATATCGGGTTATAATAGTAATTATTATTATAATGGCCTGTTTTCTTGGAGGACAATTTTAGAGGGTAACCTCTGCCTTGGCTCTATCTATGGAAGTAAAGGATACCCAGTTCCGATACCCCCCTCTCGTTCGAGATAACGGGGTCCATAGGGGAGATGAACAACACGTCTGGAGTCAGCCAAAATGCATAACCTGCCACAGGAGGGTCAAGTTTGGCACTCAAGCGCCTAAAGGTGCTTCACTCCTAATTTGTTTAGGGTTTTTTCCCCTAGACGGGTAGCCGATCAAGGCTGAAGAGTCCCATCCACTCTTTCCCTATTAGTCGCCTCTTACGACAAGCAGGGAGTATTGCGGGTTTATTCTATGCCCAACCCGCAGGGTTAGAGATATTTAAATACATAAAATATATCAATATGCGCCCACTCCTCTTATTTAGCGAAACGTGAATGAACCCATTTCATTATAAGCGAATCTTCTATTCCAAGTTGCTCAAGTGCACAAAAAAGAAATAAACTATTCATTTAAAAAGCTGAAGACGAAGGCTAAGCCTTCAAAACTAGTTTCTATAAAATAAAATTATAATATATACATACACGTAAATATATATATTCATTTACATAGGTTTATTTGCACCAAACAGAGAAGACCTTCATTGATTCCCTCTTAATAAAAAAATTTTGATTATGAGAATAAGCAATTTATATTATTATCTTAGACTGATAGTTCTTCATTTTTAAAAATTATTTTCATCGAAATAATGGATGAAATACGATTAGTTTGAATGATTTATTATAATGATAAATAACGTAGTGCAGATATATAATTACTCATACATTAATAAAATAAAATAAAATTTTAAAGTCAATAATTAATATAGCATATTTAAAATATGGATTAATTTATTGGAGATTTGACTTTGGATAAGCTGCCTTTTTACTCAGTAAATGTCGTCTCTTAGCAAGGAAAGCCGTTATTTTACTTGCAATATTGCAATTTTTTCAAAAGTGTTGTTAAATTTAAATCTAAAAAATTCAGGGTACGGCATAGTGGCCCGAATTTTGTAGTTATATATTATGACTGTTAATTGGTAAATTAATTTTCATTTTTGATTTTACACTAAGCAGACCAACTAACTCACAAAGCCATTTTAATTGTCTTGAATCGTCTTTTATTATTATTATTATTGGGGGTATTAATTTGGAGTATTTAAGCTAATAATAATACGTTCTTTTTGTCAGTTATGCTATGCTCTTGAAATATTTGATTATATCTCTTTTTACTTTATTTTATTGTAAATATTATTGACTATTATTAACTATGGAAACGTAGTCTATTTGATCAATGCATTGAAATTTATTCATTCAGCAAATAAGTGAGATGAGTCCAATTACAAAGCAAAACATATTTGAATTACAAATATGAATAGGCGTCAGCAGAAAATTTTCCCAAGGGGAAGAAATGCTATTAGATTGGATTCTCTCAAAATTATTATTTTTTTAGTTCAAATCTGTTTAGAAATATCTGAAACATGGGTAAGTTTAATTTCCAAAAATAATTTTTATTTAGAGGCGACTGTGGGTCAGTGGTCAGAGTTTCGTACCTCTGTCCTGAAGTATGCTGGTTCGAGACTGAGTCTCGGCAGATATTTACAGTCGACTCCTCTTGGAAAGCAATGGCAAACTACCAAGAGTATAATTTCCTA